>BFEA01000838.1:349772-365918 GCA_003427395.1 Chara braunii | reverse complement strand
TCCGACCTCATCCCGACCCCGAGTGTTGCTTGGATCGCACACAATCGCGATCACAATTCCTTTCCCCCCCATCGCCATCACCCCCATCCTGACTTCCCCGGACTCTTTCCCGACTTTAACCGGCTTCCCCCCCTACTTCCCCAACTTCCCCCCGACTTTCCCCCCTGCTTCCCCAACCTCCCCCCACCCCACCACGCAACCATCCCTATCCCACCGCATGAAACCCCCCCAACCGCACGATTACTCCCTCCCCCCTCATCGCTCGATCAACCCATCCCACCGCGCCCCTCCACCCTATCGCTTGATCCCGATCCGCTGCCACCTTCGCACCGATTTCCCTTCCAATACGCCTTCCCCATCTCCCCATCTCCCAATCCCAAGTTCCCGATTCACCGCGATTACGCTTGCCCCTCCCCATTGCGATCTACCCAGATCTAACCCAATTGCCATCGCGATCCCACTCCCGCTTCCTATCCCGCTTTCACCCTCCGCCATCCCCCCCCCTCGCATATCCGCTCGCACCTCCCCCCTGGTCGCGATCCACCTTGGCCCGCGTGCGTGTGCACGCCAGGACTTCGGCTGGAGCGGCACACCTGTTAGAAGATAACGCAGGTGTCCTACGATGAGCCCAACGAGATCAGCAATCTCGTGTGGATAAAAAACGCAAAAGCTCATTTGATTTTGATTTCCAATACAAATACAAACTGTGCGAGCGTGGCCTATTGACCCTCAAGCGTTTCACAACTTCAAGCTAGAGGTGTCAGGGATAACTGGCTTGTGGCAATCAAGCGTTCACAATGACGCTGCTTGTTGCTCCCCCGACATTTGCGGTACCGCCATCTTCACCGCCAGCCATCATCATCATCATTGTCGTCGTCGTCATCATCATCATCGCCACCATTTTCGACATCATCATTACCACGACCTCTCACCTTCATTGAGCGCATTCGATCTGGCGATCTCGTCGTTCTACTGGGGGAACGATCGAGAAGACCCTTTAGGGGTTGATTGAAGACCTTCCTCGACTAGGAGGAAGGACCTTGATTGCTCCCGACCAACCGGGAGCGCGGTATTGTCAATCTCACTCCCTCTTGCTAATTCCCCCCCTTCCTCCCGCAATCTCTCTCAAAGACCTCATCTTTTTCCTCTTCTTCTATCTCCTCTCCATTTCCCCTTCCCTCTTCTCCCATCTCATCCAATTGGTCGCATCATCTAAAATTCCTAACGTGCATGACGCGTATTTTCTCTTTTCGGGTTTGCTTGACAATGCCGTCCAACCTGTCGTTCAAAATTTTGATTTAATTCGGTAGGATTAATTGTCATTTAATAAATCTATGCCCACTCTACTTATGCTTTATATCCCTCGTAAAATTCCAAAATTCTACATTTAAAAAAAAAATATTTTGGAATTATTTTAATTTTTTTTTTTAATTCTTCTTAATTTTACAACATTTTGATATAATTTGTTAATTTCGTCTAAATAATTTTGAAATTCCTACCAATTCAATTTATGTGACTGTCATTAAATTCCTAGGTAGCATGGGTTATCTGGCCGGATAACCTGGTCGGATTATCTGGCCGGACGATCAGGGGGTAGGATCATTTAGAAATCCGGATGATAAAAAAAAGGCCTAAAAAAAAAAAAAAAAAAAAAAAAAAGTGATATTGTGCATGCAAAATACAATAGAACTACGTTCCTATTTCAAGAAAAGCTTGATAAGGCCTGGAAGGGTTCAAAGGGGATCAGATAGGGAATAAAGGGTTTAGAGGGGGGTTGCTTAATTCATTCTATAATTTTTTATCCAAATATTGTCTTCGTATTCTGTTTTATTTTTTATCTTCATATCTGTTGAGTAATCAAAGATGGCCTCAAGATCATTGATATAAACAACATTATTTGTTTCCAGATTTTTTTGAATTTTTTTTTTCGGTAAAAAAAAAAAAAAAATTGCGCAGGGCTAGATTTTCCATATCCGGAATTAATCAGGAAATTTCATCCGGATTGAATATTCCGGATAAATTTGGTCTGCCGGATATCCGGATTTGCTACTTTGTTAAATTCCTTTTGCCATTTCATAGTAAAATCTTCAATTAGGAATTAATCTTCTATTTTTTTTCAAATCACCTTCAAGATTCTCTTAATTCCATAAATACGTTAAGGAATTTTCCATTTTAATTCAAAATCCTCGTTTGTACTCATTTCTACATCTTTTATCATCTACCCCAATTTTCAAAAATTTTTACGAATATTTTTCAAATTCCGTGAATTTTGCTGCAATTTTCTTCACATCTCAAATTTGTGTCCAAATAATTTCGGAATTTTAGTTAGACCAACCTGCTGTTATAATACCATAGACACCTAAAGACGAAATAGCAAATATGGACTGCGATGTACAACAAAAACAACAAAAATGCTGTAACAACTGTATGAAAATTAAGTACAATCTCTTTCCAAACTAATTTGAAGAAAAGTCTTATTATACGATACGAGAGTAATTGACTATTTGAGTAATTAAATGACAAACAAGATATATAAACTCTAAAGAATCATCATTCACAGGGATGGGATAATGAATTCTTTGTTGTAATTTGCTTGGAATATCTGAATCTATCAAACACACAATCGGTATATGTAATTGACTAGCTTCAAGTATGGTCATGGAATTCTGATTTTCATTCATTATCACCAAGCAGTCTGGAATATCGTTTGTAACAATTCCTTCAAAGCATTTTTTCATTTTTTTATAACACGGCACCTTGCGAATATGTTGTGCTGTATCTAAAGCTTTGACTTTTTGATTGTCTTATGCATGCTTTCCTTTATGCCCCACGCCATTCTGTGAAAATTTTCTCTCATTTTATTCCTGGAATTGGAAATTTTCCTATTTCTCTTTTAAACCGAACTACGCGTCTTTGTTTTCCAGTCCCCTATCCGCCCCCTCTACGCGTCTCCCCGTGACACACAACAGCGTGCACTCCAAAATCGCGCCCGAGAGGCCCACGCCGCACACCATCTTGCTCGCTTTCAGGCGCCGATCGCTGCCACTGAGCACCCCCCCCCATCCCATCGAAGGCCTTGCGTTCCTAGCTCGTGACACCATGGCTGAATCGGCAGAGATTTCCACCCCTTCGGCCGCCCGTTCGGGCCCTGCCACCCAGTGAGACCCTGTACTGACCCTCCTCCAGCAGATACGGGCCATGTTCGAGGCCAAATTCACGGCCATCCAAATCAACTTCGATACTTTGTTGAACCGGATGTCACAGATGGAGTCGCGTGCCACCACACGCCCCTCCTCTCTTTCCCCCCCCTCCTTTTCCCACACACATCCTCCTACTGGATCACACCTCCCCTCTCCCCAATCTGGTATCCCGCAGTCCTCCCCCCCACCCGTGTCATCAGCATCTCTGCCTGCTCCCTCTCCTTCTTCGGCTGGCGTCATCTACACTCTTGTCTCTTCCAAGGGTGGTATGCCTTCTCCACAGACCCACCCTTCTTCTGCAGCCTTCCCTTCCTCCCAAGTGTCCACCTCCGCATTTTCCTCCTCACGACCCATGGCATTATGTCCCGCCACCTCCTCAATTTTAGTTTCCACGGCACCTACCTCACCACCCCTCACTTCTTTACCTCCCCCCCCACCCCCTATAACACCCAGGACACAAAGAGTTGAGCTCCAAAGCCAACTTGTCATGACCCACGACCACATCCGCCGGCTCCAAGAAGGTCAACCCTTGCCTCCCCACCTCGCGGCACAGCCTGCTGCCCCTTTCATCTACCAGCAGCATCAGACACAGGCCGCTGCGATGCACTTTACTCTTCCTCCGGCCACTACAATATCTCAAGGCCCTTTGCCTCAGCTTCCGACCTTATCTATTGTTCCTGCGGGTGCCCCTAGATCCTCTGCCCTCTTGTCGCAGTGTGCCCTCCCCCTCCCTCCTAGTTACCAGCCGCCTCCCTATGTACCCCGGTACCACCCTGACAGACTCCCCCAGTTCGCTGGCAAGACCTCCGAACTCCAGGTCTGGATCACCACATCCGACGAGCAACTTCGGTACCATGGTGTAAACATGGATTTATGGCCCATGAAGTTCTCAGCCCGCTTCACAGCTCAAGCGGCTTCCACTTGGCGAGACTTTCTCTCCATTCGTGCCCAGCAGGGCGTTCACTCGAGTATGACGTACACGGAGTTTCATGATTTTCTCCAACAGTATTTCTCTCGCCCGACGTATACCCGTGACCCGATCACACGGGTCGTGGAGATTAGATGGCTTGGTGGCAACAATGCCTTAGAGTCGTACATCACAGCATTCCACCACGTTCGCGCCTGATTTCCTCCTCCCTCGTAGCCGACGACACTGGTACAGCGTTTCCATGTCGGGTTACCCCAACCTTTTCAGCTTCAAATGTTGGCATACACGGTCCACACCCTCCCTGAGGCCTTCAACATTGCCAGGGCCATCCGACACCCATATGCACCTCTTGTGGGCTCCACATCTCAGCCTGGTGCTGCACCTCCCGCTGCCACGTCTGCCCCTGGCACATCTCCCCCTGATAGTTCTCCACGTCTCACCGCGGGCCCCGCTGAGTACTTGGACGCACCTTCGTCAAGTGTCCAAACCATGCTCCGCGAGTCGTCAAGCGATGAGAAGGGAACTGGTTCGGATGGATCCCATAGTGACCCGGACCAGGAACATGACCCCCTGTCTCTTGTGGATGGTGACGATCTCGACCAGGACGAGCAACCTCGCATGTGGCTTCTCTGCTTTCCTTAGACAGCGTCAGTCCTCATCGAGGACCCGCTCATCGGCCACACAGCAGCCCCTCCCATCGGGCTATGTTTTCCCCGGGCTTGATTGACTATCGCGAAGAGTGAGGACTTTCGTACACGAGGTATATGTACCTGTTGTCTTCTACCTGGTCACACTCCGTCCACCTGCCCCTACGCTGACGCCCTCCAGCGTCACTTTGCTCAGCAATCCCGCCCTCAGCCACACCCCCTCGTTTCGACCTCTAGTGTCGCAGCCACCTAGCGGCGATCTTCTGTCCCCCTGATCCTCCTACAGTAGCAGGTATACCCGCTCGAGATTCTACCTTTGTGCCGCTTGCTACTCATTCCGAGGACTCAGACCTGACCTCATCGTTGGTCGATCCTAGTAACGTTGGTGCACCCTCCCCTTCTTCGCCTAGCGTCTCTCGTGATCCTCCTCCTCCTCGTCCTCCTACTAGGCGTGCTTTACGCACGGCTCGCTGAAATGCTTCCCTCATTGCAGCCGAGGATATCATCAACTTCCTCGAGGTTATCATCAACTTCCTAGACCTCGAGTGCGTTAAGGTCCACCAAGAACGTCTCCGCCCTAGAGAGCATTCTTATTCCCTATCTGCGATGTTTCAGCGCCTACAGAATCCCGATCGCACCTTACCGATTATTCCAGTGCGCCTCGGGACCTCTACTAGATTGTATCGCGCACTATGGGACTCTGGCTCTACTGCCTACTTCATTCATCCTCGTGTAGTTGAGGAGGCATCTCTCTATAAATCCTCCTACCCTTCCACAGTCACTGTCACGCTTGGCATCACGGATCTCCTTGTCTGTAACTCCATGCATCAGGATGTTGAGTTGGTCGAGCTCAACCCACCACTCCCCGAGCCCCTCGAGCCTCCTGATCCTTCAGCCTCCTCATCCTCCTTCACCCCTGCTACCTCATCTCACCTTGTTGCATCCCTTACCATGGAGGCCTCATCGGCACCTATCATACCGACTCCTTTCACCCCTGCTTCAGACGTTGCTGCTGCTGCCGAGGAGTTTGACAACCTCCTATCGTCTTTGCAGCCTACCGTTGCGGCCTTCCTTCGCGAGTATCGCGATGTTTTTCCTTCATCTGTCTCCTATAGCAGCATCTCTCCTATGCATGGTATCAAGCATCACATTCGGCTCGAACCTAGCTGCAGTATTCAGCATCGCGCCCCATATCACCTATCGATCCCTGAAGCCCAGAAACTTAAACGCCAAACTGACGAGCTGCTTCGTCAAGGCCTCATTAAACCAAGTATGTCCCCATGGAGTGCACATGTCCTCTTCGATCGCAAGAAGGACGGCACCCTCCTCCTCTGCCACGACTACCACGGTCTCAATGAGTATACCATCAGAAACAGTTATCCTATGCCCCGCGCGGATGATCTGTTCGATCGCCTCTCCAGCCACCACTTTTTCACGAAGATCGATCTTCATAGTAGCGGATATCACCAGATTCGCGTAGCCGAGGAGGGTCTGCCTAAGAACGCTTTCCGTTCTCGTTTTGGGCATTACGAGTTTATCGTCGTGGCTTTCGGTCTCCGTAATGCTCCTGCCACCTTCCAGACGGCTATGAACATGATATTCCAAGACCTTCTTGAGAACTTGGTTCTAGTCTATATTGACGACATCCTAGTCTGCAGTCGTATCCTAGAGGAGCATTTGTTCCACCTTCGCACTGTCCTGCAGCGACTACACGACCACGGGTTCTATGCGAAGCTTTCCAAATGCTGCTTCGCTCAACCCAAAGTCAACTTCCTGGGGCATCAGGTCTCCGAGCATAGACTCCATATGGACGACTCGAAGATTCAAACCATTGTCGACTGGGCCACTCCTAACTCTCTTCCTGCGCTACGTAATTTCCTTGGGTTCACCAACTACTATGGTCATTTTCTTAAAAACTACGCGGTGTATACTTCCCAGCTTACCACTCTGACCCGTGGACATCTACCCTTTCATTGGACCCCGGCTCATGAGAATGCCTTTTGCTCTCTCAAGCGGCTTGTCACGTTAACCCTCGTTCTACACCTCCCTCACTACTCTCGCTCATTCATTGTCACCACGGATGTTTCGGACTTCGCTATTGAAGTTGTCCTATCTCAGATCTACTCAACATCTTTTACTCCACCCGATTCCACGGCGTCTCGACACCCGCGCATTCACCGATTCCCCCCTCCACCTCCAGCGACTGAGGCTCACCTCGCACCCATTGAGCCTACTCCTTCAAGAGCCCCCCCGCCATATATTCCTAACGTCGCCGATGACGGTACAGTCGAGTCTCGCGATGGAGAGTGTCTGGTTGCTTATCTCTCTCGACAACTATTTCCCTCGGAGCGTAACTTATATTGGTGACGAGCGTGAGGTTCTCGCGCTGGTTTACGCTGTTAAGAAGTGACGTCATCATCTACACGATCATACTTTCACCCTGCTCACGGACAACTCTGTCCTCGCCGCCTTTCAGTCGAAGCCTAAACTCACTTCTCGTCAGAATCGTTGGTGGCGTGATCTTTTCGAGTTCGAATGATCAAGAAGATCTCCGATGAGAGCAGCCGTGTCGCAGATGCCCTAACCCGTCGCCCTAACCTCAAGTGCGATGATCTACAACTCTCTGCTCTTTCCGTCTCTCCTCCCATTATCCATCCTGCTTTCCTAGATGGTTATCGTCGTGCTTACCCCCAGTGTTCTGAGTTCCAATCCATCTACGCCGACTTACACGCTGGCAAGACCGTCCCTAACTTCCAGCTCGACCTCTCTGGACTCTTGTACTGGTTTGGAGTCAATCATCCTCGTACTCCACGTTTATGTCAGCCTTCTACCGACCACCTCCATGTTCAGGCAGTCGCAAAGAGTGATGGTCACCGTCCCGCCGGTCATTTAGGTGTCTACAAGCCTCTTGACCGCCTCTACCGCCATTACTATTGGAGGCACCGTCGCACCTTCGTAAAGGAAAATGTCCGCGCGTGCAAGATCTGCCACGAGGCCAATATTACCAATCATCCCCCCTACGGTTTATTTCAGCCTTTACCCATTCCTACTCATCGTTGGACGACGCTCTCCATGGACTTCATGGGATCCCTTCGTCCCCCTACCCCACGAGGCCATGACACCATCTTTGTTACTGTCTGTCGGCTAACTAACCATGCTCACTTCCTCCCTTGCAAGTATGTTAGCTCAGCTAAAGACATCACCTCACTCTATTTCAACTGCATCGTCATTCATCACGGTCTTCCTATTAGTATTTTCTCTAACCGAGACCCCCGCTTCACTTCCCATTGATGGCGTGGACTCCACGAGATCTACGGCTCTTAGCTTCGTTTCTCCTCTTCTTACCATCCCCAGTCAGACGGACAGACCGAGGTCACCAACAAAACTCTTGGCAATATTCTCAAGAAGTTTGTTGAGAATGACTTTGATTCGGACCTCCATCTCGCCCATGTAGAGATTGCGTATAACCATGCTATTTCACCCGCCACCGACATGTCTCCTTACTACTATGACTTGGGATATCACCCTCGTGTCCCAGCTAATCTCCTTCATCCATCTCAGATCCATCCTGACACTAAATACCCCGCCCTTGATGACTGGGTTAAAGAGATGGATGAGATTATCAGCAACGCTCGCAAGAGCATTGCTGACTCCCAGACTCTCGTAGCTACAAACGCCAACCGTTCCCGCATTGATCACCCCTTCAAAGTTGGCGCCGAAGTCCTTGTCGATGCACGTCACTTCCAGCCCGAGGCCGACACGCTTCGAAAATTCAAACGTCGACATATTTGTCTATGCACTATCCTTTCACCCGCCGGACCTAATCATGACTGTCCGGCGAGCTTCAAATTGAAGTTCCCCGATTCCATGGATCGCACTAACCTACATGATGTGTTTCATGTATCTCTATTGCGCCCTTCAGACGGTCGCCCCCTGAGTTCCATGGTCGACCTTACCCTCGCCCCTCTCCCATCATCATTGAGGGTCACAACCAATTTGTCGCCCTGATATCGCGTCCCAGGGTATGACTGATGGCGACCCTCCCCGCCTCGAGTATCTTATTCAATAGAAGGGTTACCCTGACGAGGAGTCTTCTTGGGAGTCTCTCGAGCACCTGAAGCATGCCATGACTTTCGTGCGTGCTTACGATGGCACGCACGAATGCGCTCATCCTTTCCCTTCATCATCCTACCCTCCTACTTCTCGTCCTTCTACTGACACATCTACTTCAGCGACCACTAACATACCCCCTCCTCCATCGATGGGTCCTCCAGCTCCACCGGCACCTGCCTCAGGTCCCCCTTCCCTGTGGATGTGGTCCCGCCTATTATTGCAGTTGGTTCCTCTCGACCCCAGCACACCCCTCCACTTCCTTCTGGCTATCGTGACTGAACTATACCCCCTATATGCTCTCTATCTTTTACCATTTTTGAACACTTATGCAGCAGCTTCCGGTTTTGGCTTTTACATTCGACTTATACATTTAGCTTCCACATTCGGCTTCCACATTCGACTTTCAACCTCGATACTTCTCTTCTGTACCAGAGTACCTATCGCAGCGTTTCGAACTTCGTGTTCCGAACTTCTACTCCATTTTTGCACTACTCCTACTTCATCTCGATTACTTCGACTTAACTTCAATCTCGAGACTCACCACTTGGACTACTTCACTTTTTCGACCATCATTCTCATCTATCAACCATCCTCGAGTTTCCCCTCCAGTCGCATGACGACCCCTTTTTTTTCTCACCATGTGGGTGTGTTCCTCTGCCATTCTTCCGCCTTACCCTATGCTGCGCGTCCTCCTCCAAGGTGTACGTTTTTCTTTGCTCGCAGCCCTTGGCGGTATGCCTATGCCAGCATAGCCCCCCCTATACTTCCATGCTCGCTCGTGTGCTCCCTTGTATGAGTGCCCTTTTTCCTTTCAGCCAGCGGTGCCCATTTGATGGTTTCCATTGAGCCTGATGTCGTGTTGTTATTCTCCCTCTGAGCCTGATGATGTTTCATATGGTTGTGTGGGTACCCCCTTAGAGTTTACTCTGGGAGTTGTACTTGCCGCCTCCCACCCTTCCCTACCTTTCCCACGCGACTAAGTTCTTTCTCTTTTATTCGGCTATTGTGTACTTGTACAGGGCACATGAGACTGTGCCACATTCTTCTTGAGCGTGGATATTGATTTAGTTACTCTTTAGCCTTTAAGGCTCAGGTGTTCACTTATGCTCAGCCACATTGGGTTAGGAGACATTTTCCTCTTTCTTGGCCGATAGGGCTCAAGCATTTTTCTGCTTTTTGGTCGACTCGAACCAAACATTGTTATATAGATTAGGCTTCGGGCTTAGTCTACATTGCATCTCTTTTCTGCACGGAGCTTGCTCCGCATTTAGGATTGTTTCTTTGTCATTCCTCTGGGTTTCCACTGTTTCAACGGATAGCATGTTGATGTATCACTTGATCTCTTTACAGGTCCAAGGATCATGTAGCGGTACCCTTTCGGCCCGCCGGTGAGGCCGGACCTGTTGTTCACTCGTTGATTGAGTCGGACTGGACCTTCACTCAGCTGCTGCTTCGTGTGTGCACATCCTCTCTCTCTCTCACTCACCATCTCTCCACACGTGCCCTCCGCACATGCGTCACACAGACTGTTGAGATCTTGGCCACCTTGATGCTCCCGTGAAACTTGGACGAAACAGTCTGTCACAGCCGCAGATTTATTTTCACTTTCTCCCTCTCCGCCTATCATCAACTCTTCTTGACTATAGATACTTGTATGTAGATACGTACTACGTATGTCCGTGTGTTTGCATGTATATATCAATATATGCACGTGTATGTATATGACGAATCACCTACCTTGTGTATGCAATGGTAGCCGTGAAGAGAGCAGATTGTGCCCACCTGCGACTCTAGGAAAAATAAACACACTACGGAAACGGCGAAACGCCCAATTCATCCAAATAAAAACGTTTCTACTCTATGTTTTTTCCCTGGCCGATAGCTGCTCCCTTGACATCATCTCGGTTGGTAGAGGTGTCCGCAGAAGTAACGGCCGCAGTAAGGACAACTTTTTTCATCCTTCCTGTCTTTTTCGGCAGCTCTGGCTTTTATCTCATTAATGAAATGAATCGCACATGTGTCGTACAGATCGCACACAGTCTAATAACGGGGCTAGGTGAACAGTGGCCCCGATGATGCATTCGAACAGGAAGAAGAAGAAGAAGAAGCACCGGATTGGGTTACTTTAATGATGAGCGAGGGATACCAGACTACAATGATGTTTCCCTCCAAAAACGAGGGAGGCAGACCGGTCTGGAAAGTCGCCGCTTGAAGAGGCAGCAGTCCGACACATGTTCCGGGAGAGCAGACCCCTCCGCCTCATTGGCAGTGTGGGTGTTTCTGGGCGCCATGCTGCTGGAGCTGATCAGGAAGAAGGCAGCCTGGCCATCCACTTCCCTATAGTGGAGAGGACAAGGAAGCCAACTCTGGGCGAGTAGGAGGGACAAGGTGGTTGGGTTTCTTACCTGGCTATGGCGGTCTGCAGCGTCATCCTCATGGTTTGGCACTGCACCTCGAAGGTCCCAGTTGGCGTGAGCTGTTCCAGGAGGACTTCCGGGTGGTAATAGGCTTTGCGGCCACAGTACGAAAACGTATTAGCTTTTCGTTGAAGGCTCTAGTAGTACGCCATGGCCATCTACCTGGCCACGGAGGAAGGAGGTGTACGAGACACATGAGTGACTGCCAGTAAGGGGCTCATCAGCGACTGGCAGTAAGGAGAAGATTGGGACATTAACTAACAACAATATTGAGCACATTATTAAATAGAAGTGGACCAGCCACAGCGACACTGTGGCGAAGGGTGATGAAAAGAAGAATTTGCAAGGCCGAAAGGACATTTGACTGTGCTCAAATGATAAACCTGAACTGACATTATCTTCCCACCACCTATCTGGCCATGCCATCGGAATTCACAGGGCCATTTGAAACATTTTCTCTCTCTCTCTCTCTCATCTGAACTCCCAGCGGTTTTTGGAACATTATCTTGTCACTCTCGTTCTCTTGGTGTCTTGCAATGCTTTGTGGGCATTGTGCAAATTGCTGTTGCGGCTCTGACGACTTTCTTGATCCAATCGTATGATTCACTTCTATCGCTTATCGGAGGCTGTTGCGCGAAGTGCATACATTTGTCTCTTCTTGCTGCCCGTGTGCGGGGCTTGTAGTCTTGAGAGTTGTGACGTTGTCGCTTGTTGTCATCTATGGGGAGCACCACCTTGTGCTTGCAGGTATGCCACAACACCATCGATGATGTCAGATCCGAAGGCGTGGGAGGGAGGGAGCGGCGGCGGGTTTGTTGGTGGTGGAGGAGGATGCGGTTTTTTAAGGTAGTTCCATGTGCGTGGTGTCTGTGTCATGTTGTACATCTCGAGTGTGAGGGGGGATGTGAGCATGTCCTGGATGATGGCAGTGCATCGGGTTGCACCCCAAGGTTCAAGAGGGAGCCACCAAAGGTGATTGGTCTCACGGATCGTGTGAGGCCGAAGCGGAGGGCGTACTGGCGGTGGAGCAGAATCAATGAAGGAGCGTTTGTGGTAGGTGGTTGTAAATCGGTCGCACTGGTAGTGGGGGCAGTTGATAACAGGCAAGCATATTTTTTTGTACTCGTCCTCGACGATTTTCAGCATGAAGGTTTTCATTTGTGTGAAATGGATGTTGGGATGTGGGGTTCCGGGCAATGGAGGATGTGCGTGCCGTTTCGTTTGCAAATGTTAAAGAAGTAGAGGTGAGGTGAAAAGGTGGTGTGGAAGGTAGCAATGACATCTTCCTAAACGAGCTGGTCGATAATGTGATTGATGTTGTTGGGGTTTATGAGAGCGATCCAGCTGTCGAATGTGGGAATGGGCAGTTGAGCGAGGCTGTTGTCGTCGAGGTCGAACAGTGAAGAGGTCAGGTGTTGTGAGGAGGATGGTAAAGTAGAGGCAGTGGGTGTTGCGGTGGTTGTGATAGTAGGGAGTGTGGCAGGTGTTGTGAGCGCCACATTCATTTGTGATGAAGTGGAATCACTGTGGATGAATCAAGGTGTGCAGTTGTTGGGACAGGTGGTGATACGGTTGTTGATATAGATGTTGGATTTGTTGATGCAGCGTTGATCTTTCAGGGAACGTAGCAGTTGAGGCAGGTTGATGTGAGCAAGTGTTAATGGAAAATCCAAGATTCTGGGTTTTTCGACGCAGCACTACAAGCAATGTCATGAAAAATTTTGCGACCATACTATGGAAGCTTATAATACAAACACCAAAAAAACGAACAGGCAAAAAACAACCAAAAAAAGAAACAACTCAAAAGCACTACAGACTATTCGGAGTAGCGTTCAGAGTTCGCCAAAACTTTTCCCGAATTCGGTGTTTTTGCCAACTGTTTTGTTATTGGTCCTAATACGTTGAAACTTGATATAGATACACCCTAAAGAACATACATTTCAGACAAAAAACAAAAACAGCAAAAAAGAAAAAATTCAGGGAAGTATGGCAGTTTTGGTGAAAATTTCGCCAAAAATGACACCAGCTTTTAACCAGGAGTGGTTGACGTACGCGTTGCAGTTATTGATGTAGAGATTTTTGATCTTTTAACTCGTTTGTCGATGTTCCGTGTCGAGCTCTTCTGTTTTTTTTTTGTGGTGCACCTGCAAGAGAGACAAAGATGTAGCGTCAGAGGATGCAGAGGATATTTAGTCAAGGATTTCGTTGTATACAAGGTGGGTAGTTTGGTCAAGACGTGTATGGAGCGGAAAGCATATATTCGCGGGGTTGCCAACTCTCGATACAGCGACGTAAAGCTGGACATGTACGAATCGTGGTTGGTGAAGATCAATGCCAGCATGTTTGATAGATTGACCTTGAGATTTGTTGATGGTGATCGCGAAGGCGAGACGGACTGGGAACTGCCGTCTTTACCACAGGAAGCGGGGCGAGACATCAACAATTGTTAGCAAGATAGTAACGACGTGGTAGCATGTGGAGAACTGGGTACCGCGTGGTACGATTCAACAGACCAAGGAATCTGTTGTTTGTGACGGAGTCAATGATGAGTCGCGTGTCATTGCACATGCCCTTTCTCATGGCGATATTTCGTAAGACGACTCTGATGATAGGGGCACCATTTTTCATTCGGAGAATGTGGGGTGTAAGTGATGGAAGGTCCAGCGTGTTAAGAGTGTCGATAGGGACATCAAGAAAGTTTTCGTTGAAGAGGGAGTCGCCAGTAAGGAAGGTGATGACATTTCCTAGAAATCAATGAAGAATGATGTGGTCAAGTGTTGAAACGACTTTGTTTTGGGGTGACAAAAAAGGTCGTTCGGCAAGCCATTGCTGGTTTGTAGAGTTTTCGTGCAGGTTAGGGAATGTCCAATTTATGAGTTCGGGAGTGCCGCCGTGTACGCAATCGTGAGCCGTCAGGGGAATGGTATTTGGAGGTGCATTGTGTGCTTGTTGAAATTTCATTGTTTCCGAGTGTGAGTGACAATTCACCATACTCATGTCCTGCAGCACTATTGATTTGTGTTAGGACCCGCATGATTTCAGAGAGACACAGTGCAGAACTGTCACAAGAAAATTGAGGATTTAATGCGTGTTTATTGTTTGTGCCTGTGTGCCTATAGTAATAACTAGAAAGTATCTGTCAACTCTGAAATCGCCACCGAAAACAAAGACTTCTCCACCGAATGAAAGTGAAGATGAACAAACGTTTTGCAATATTATGTCCAACGCGTCGATGTTGAATTTGTGTATCATGGGTGCTTTCGTCCCAAAGGATGAGAACAGCCATGCCGATAAGTTGGGCGAGTGAAGATTGTTCGGGAACATCTAACGTGGATGTAGCGGTAGGGCTAATTGGTTCTTTGAAGAGTGAGTGGAAACTTTGTCCACCGTCTAATACAGCAGCAGCAGTACCGCTGGAGGCACGCAGAGTGTGACTTGGTCATGTTGCAAATATGTGCACGGATTTTGTTCTTGTCCGTGCCAGCAGGTGCGTCCACAAAGAAACAAAGCGGCTCTTTGTTTTTCACAGCATCGATGACACGTTCGAAGACTGCGTGATGGGAGGGGACGCATGCATGTGGGAGATTGGAAACGAGGGTGCATTGGAGCTGATGCTTATCATAGGAATATCGCCCTGGATGATGCCTGGGATGCCCTGGAGACGCAGTCTTTGGACGAGGCCAATCTTCTTGTTCTCCGTCTGCTGGCGGTGGTGGTGCAAGGCGGATATCATCCAACTCTTTGCCCTCTTTATACAGGTTTCAACGTCGAGTCGAAGGCTCTGACAATCGAGACTGGATCGTGTGCACCAACAAAATCTCTCTGGAAGTCGTCAATCACTTGTTGCCAGTAGGTTTGAAAAACGTCAAAACGATCAGCAGGAGCGCAGTAGAGAATAATGTGAACGAAAAGGTCGCGCACCATTGATGATGGTGAGGTGATAATTGCATCTTGTAGAACTGCATGAAATTGTGTGTTGTCCGTCAACAGACCGAGAGCTTTGCGTGCGGATTGATATATGGACTAAATTTCAGCACCGACGGTTGCAAACATGTTCAAAACTTGTTGCACCCCAAGAGTGTGGTGATAAAAGGAGCATACGGAGTTAAATGTGTCACCTGTGTTTGGGTGGATGGTGTATATATGACCAATTATGTCTGCTGCACTTTGTCGAACAATCCACCGTTCGGCGTTTTTGTTAAAGCAAACACGGCGGATTATATCTTTGCATAGGGATTTTGTGTCATAAGCGTCATGTAGATGCACATCATTCCATTTGCACCATGCTGTCAGTTCCATTCCGGGGTCGGGACTCGTCCGATACGGTCGCCTTGTCTTTGGCGAAAGTGTACTTTGCTGGCGGTTCTCAGTGTGAAAATGTAGCAGGGATAGAGGGGTAGCGTTCAAACATACGAAATCATAATTACCATCTCTCTCTCTCTCTCTCTCTCACACACACACACACACACACCATCCACTTCAAAATGCGCCACAAAGACCAAATGGAAGAGCAAAAGGAGGGCGCTACCACAGAGGAGAGATGGCTCAGCACCACAGCTCAAGTTATTCAGATCCCCACTCCACAAACCACTCACGGTTTGCTATCGGGACTGTATCTGAAATCATCATTACCATCTCTCTCTCTCTCTCTCTCTCTCTCTCTCTCTCTCACACACACACACACACCATCCACTTCAAAATGCGCCACAAAGAGACCAAATGGAAGAGCGAAAGGAGGGCGCTACCACAGAGGAGAGATGGCTCAGCACCACAGCTCAAGTTATTCAGATCCTCACTCCACAAACCATTCACGGTTTCCTATCAGGACTTTTATCTGAATC
>BFEA01000838.1:216263-229817 GCA_003427395.1 Chara braunii | reverse complement strand
CTTCCCACACGAAAGGACGCCGCCCCGCCCGTCACCTCACCGGTAGTCGATTCATCCCATGGCACTTCCCGCTCTGCCCCGCCCGTCGCGTCGCTTCAGCCCCGATTGCCCAACATACCGACGAATCCCGCTCCACGCGAGCAGAAGACGACCCAGTTCGTCCGATGTCAGACCGGGTCCTCTTCTGCCCGTGCGCACCAGGTATTTTTCCGCCCCTCGCCCCGGGTCCCACCGGTTCCCCCTTACCCGCTGCCCATCACCGCCCAGTTTCTGTTGGGCCCCACACGAGGACCGCTGTTTCCTTGAGTAGTATAGGGAAGGAATGAAACAAAGTATATGCTGCGGGGCGCTTCTGACACCTGGAGCGAGATCCCACTACCGATGTATGTGGATTAGTGTTTGAGGTGTGTGACTGTCAGGCATCGTGGATTTGGCAGGAAATCACCGGTAGCCTGTCTTTGTGAATTATCAGAATTAAGCCCGGGAAAAGGATGTCTTCTCTTGCTCTCCCATTGGTAGGTTTTTCTTTCGTTTTTGCTGTGGGGGTCCTGTGGCGGTCCCAAACGTGCGTGAAATCGAGACCAATTTTTGTGGTTCATGAAATCACGAACGTTTCATTCACAACGAAGGTAAAGACGAATGGCTTCATCGCTGGAAATTGATTGTGGTTTGGGAGGTGTTTGGGAGGGTTCGATCCCCTCACCTACAGCAAATGGTGTATGGAGTTACTCTTGCCCTCCTTTGCCAAAGATAATTTCTGTCAGAACAACTGAACAAGCCTATTTCAGGGAAGCCTCAGACTATTGTCAATGAATATGGTCCGTGCGCCCACTCACATCCGGTCATCTTGACTGCCAGACATGGTCAGTGAATCATACCCTGACATCTGACACCCCGCCTGGAGCAGACACCATCTGTGAGAAGAGCACTTTCTTTTCTTTTTTAGCAGTTTTTTCTTCATTTGTTTGGTCATGAAATGGTTTTTTGTGTTTATTTTCCCTATTTCACACTGCCACCCACCTGTCCCCCACACCCGTCCCACACCCATCCCACACCCGTCACACTAATCCACATACATGGCTAGTCGATCTCGCTCCTGGGGCCTGGACCCACTAGCGAAGTATTCTACAATGTGTGACAGCATTTTTGTATTTTTTAATGGTTTTTAAGTGGTTTTAAAATGAATCAAACAAAATTAATTTCTGTTATAATTTTTTTTATCGTCAAAGTTTTTGTATGCTTTCAGGAGGTTCATTCGGATGAGTCGAAAAACTATGAATGAACTGTACCGAGGAAGAGTCCAAATGCATGTGCAGTATTATCCTCAGGTTGCCAGGCCCTACGTCCCCACTGCAATAAAAACGCCATGTCTGACAGAATGATAGTAACTGCCCGCACATTTTATTTTTTTTTGGTAGTACGACAAGGAGTTAACAATGCGCGAAGTCTCGAAAATGCCCTCCCCTCTCCAAAAGTCTGGAAATCGAGACCAACGTCAATGTTTAGTATGAAAAAGAAATTCCAGTAGCAGCCAGTTCATTGGTCGGTGCTTTCTCATGGCCACCACTGTATACTGCATCAGGCAGGCCTGTCGATGCAAAGTGAGACGTGCGGTTCGCCTCTGTCACCCCCAGCCGCAAGTGATCGAGAAGGTCAACCACGAAGTAGAATACCTCGCTAGTGGGTCGAGGCCCCTGGCTGATCTTTTTTTTTTTTTTTTTTTTTTTTTTTTTTTTTTTTTTTTTTTTTTTTTCCCCCACAACAACCGCGAACATATCAACTGAATTCCTCACCCACAATGGTTCACAGAAAGCTAAACGTATAGCACCCTAATTCTTTTTTTTTTTTTTTTTTTTTAAGAATCAGCCCAGGCAGATACTAGGGGGTGCTGATAAGAGCAGGCACCGCTAGTATTGCCGGGGAGGCTCCATCTATTGGTGGGGAGCAGCACCTGCTGGAAAGCGGGTCCAGCGTCCCTGTACATTGTAATTGTTTTGCTAACAGACATGCGATTGGAATGTAAAATGAATGCGAGCTAGTAGGCCTATAGTGAGTGAGGTTAGGCAGGGAGAAAATGCACAGCTACCGACTCTCCCTGCTTACCCCTTCTGTCTTCCTTCCTCTCTGAACCAGCCAAAATGAACCCTGCTGGAAACCGGGTCCAGCGTCCCTTCAATAAAGCGATACGAGCCAGTAGTGAGGCTATAGTGGAGCAACCTGTCCCTTCGAGCTGCGAATTATCCCTACCCATCACAGGGCTCCTACTTAGCATCCGACTCAGCCTCCACCTAGAAGCTAGCAACTGATGTACTTGGAAGAACTCCCAGGTGTCCGCAGCCCCCTGTATGATTTTGGCCGTTCCGTGAGGATTGTTAGCCCAGCAAATTCCCCTGAAGGCCCCGGGCTCAGTGTCCTTTCCCTTATTCTGAAAACCCCCCATCTCCCGCTGTCTGTCGTACCATGCCCCCCCATACTCAGTGTAGCAGTCGTTCCCAGTGGGATCCCTGGACTGCTATACTCCCCTGTAGGTCCTTAGTCCCCTCGATTGCAGACTGTCAGCAGTTCCTATTGCTTCGGGTACCCAGACATACAATCACCGTTGCACACGGGGACGAAGGTGACCTCCTGGCCGGCTGAGGGGTGTGAGGAGGGGGTCGGGCGGGGGGAGACAGAAATGGGCGGGGTTTCTTGGGAGAATCACGGGGGGGATGAGAGGGGTGGGATGAGGAGGAAGTTGGTGGGCTGGAAGGGAATTACAAAAGCGTCAGTTGGCTCGAATTCCCATTGGATTTCTGTGGAGAGCCAGGGCTGCTACTGAAGTACATTGTTTTGGTCGAGGGAGCATAGTCTGTTATTGCGGTCTGTCCAAGACGCGGAGAAGTTCTGTATTATTCGTCTCCGTTTCGCTTCGTCCTGCTCGCACTCAAGACTGTCATGCATGTGTTTCCAAGCGTCCTGGGTCATCGTGGTTATTGTATCTGCTATGGACGCCTTGGCTTGCATGAGGTCAAAGGACTGTTGCTGCCTCTCGTGCGAACATCGCATTCGCCAGGCTGCCATTACTATAGCTAGGCGAATAAATTGACAGAGGTTTAGCATAAATGGTGACCACTGGGCCGTGGTCCCATGGGGGAGGACGCCTAACAGGAGTGCCTGAACCGACCATGGGAAGCGGTGGTCAGTGAGGTAGTGCCAGGCTGCATCCCACCACCTCCAGAGACTTCATACTATGGGGCAGTCGAGGAGGCAGTGTTCCAGGGTTGCCCGTTTCCCGGGAACTACGCCTTTGTAGAAGGAACATAGAGGAGAGAGGAGGCCATCCTGCTCCAGATGTGTTCTGTTAGTTAGCCATTCCGGGGTCGGGAGGCACCTGTGTATGATTTGCCATTGCAGTGCGCGATGATTGGTTGGTTGGATATGGGTGTAAGCTGGCCATGAGAGGGGGCGGAGGTCTTCCGCAGTCAACGGGGAGTCTCGTTCCCACCTCTTTCGGATGTTATCCATCACCGAAACCATCCTCCCCTGAACTCTGTATCCTTGTTTAACAGTGTATTCCCATGGTTTCATTGTAGAAGCGGGGCCCATGGCCCATTCCCATTCGTCGGGGTCGAAGGGCAAATGGGACAGGGGGACGGTGGGTTCATACACAAACAGGGAGCCCTCTTTGTCCACTACCACTTTCACTCTAACCATCTCCGCCGGAGGGGCTTCGCAGTCCAGGTCCTCTTGTCGGTAAATCTGGGACCATCGGGCCCCTGGGACGGCCGGGCAGTATGCCTCCAAATGGAGCACCCCAGGTTCGACACTCTGCACCCTGTACACCGTCATCGGGAGGAGGAGGGCATCGATGTGAACCACCCAGTCTCCCTGTAGCAGGGTCGGTCCTTGTTTTAAGGCTGCCCCCCAAGCCAGAGGGATAGCCTCCTGCAGCTCACGGAGCTCCTGGGGGAGGTTGGGGAGCGGACCAGTTTTAACTCTAATTCTATCATCCGTCTCCCAGTTGGCCAGAGTATCATTCCAGAGGTCCCCAACTGTGTAGACTCCTTTCCTCACCCATTTCAACCATTTGGACTTTGTCCGCAGAGAAAAGGGTTGTCCCCCTTGATCTTTTATTTGGGGGTGTCCGAACAGTGGTTGCCTCTTGATGTCGTGCCACCTAAGTGGTGTCTTGGTTCTTGCCGGGCCGATCTCCCTCCACAGTTTGAGCAGCGAGGGCCACAATGGATCGTTTTTTATGTCTTTTTTTGCCCTATACGCGTGGGTCATGTCCAGGCCGTCTTTTGGGCAGTGCGGAATGGTCCAATCTGAGTTTGTTAGCCATTGGAGGGGGTGCACCGGGCAGTCCTCCGGAGACCGTGGGGCCAAACAAGCAATTTGAATGCATGCGTATGGAACCCATGGGATGTCATTGCCCAACAGCAGCCTGATAAGGACTTTGAAGATAAGGGCCCTGATTTCTTGCTCGGGATCTATGATTCCAAGACCCCCTTTGGGTCTCGGTTGGGTGACGGTCTCCCAGGCTACCCTTTTGATGCAGTGAATGTCCTCGTGGTCATTTTTCCATAGGTAGGCTACCGCAGCCTGTCTCAGTTTGGACAGTTGGTTGTTAGTGAGAGGCCAAAAGGCCACTTTATACCAGATCGAGACAAATATGGCATTATTAATTACCAGGGCCCTACCTACCAGCGATGTATGTTTCGTGTCCCATCTGACCAGCCGCTGAATGGCCAGATCGACCAGAGAGTCTCCGTGGTCGTGCGGGGGGCCCAAGGCTGTTAAGTTAAACCCAAGGATCCTAATGGCAGCGTCCTTGTCTTTCTAAGTAACCAGAGGATGAGGCGGTGGTTGTTTGTGGAGGCTGTGTAGCCACCATCCCTCCGTTTCGTCCCCCAATTCACCTTCATGTCAGCCGTAATTTCAAAAAGGTGGATGGTGTGGGCAATCGCCCTAAAGCTCTGCTCGTTGGCCCTGAACAGGACTGTGAGGTCATCGGCAAACAGTGAGGTGGTGGGGATGAGATGGCTCGGTATTTCGTGAACATCAATTTTTTGGATGTCCGGATTCGCCCTGATCATTGCTGCGAGGGCCTCCATCACCAAAACGAATAGCATTGGGGCTATCGGGTCCCCTTGGCGTACAGACCGCTGCAGTCGGAATGGAGCCGCCAGGTGGCCATTCAGTGAGATGTTGGTGGCGACTGTTCGATGCAGTATGTTGATCCATTTACAGAAAAGGGGGCCAAACCGCATTTTGTGAAGACACATCTGCAAAAAATCCCAGTCCACATGATCATACGCTTTTTCAAAGTCAATGAACAGGACCGCTGCGTCCACCTGCCGTTGCCTTGCGTATCTGATCGTTTCGTTAACCAATAGGATATTGTCCTGTATAGTATGATGAGGCATAAAGCCTGATTGGTCCGAATGGATAAGGTGTGGCAGGTGCGGCAGGAGCCTGTTGGCCAGCGCTTTTGCCACTATTTTGTAGGGAACCAGCAGGAGGGTGATAGGGCGGTAATTACGAATCTCCTCCTTATTGCCCTTTTTGTACAGCAGCGTTGTCACCCCTTGGCCCATCATGTCCCCAAAAGAGTCCTCCTGGAATACGACATTCACGTATTCGGTGAAGTCTGTGGCGAATACATCCCAGAAATGCAACCAAAACTCTTTAGGGAATGCGTCAAGACCTGGAGTCTTGTCGTCGTCCATATTCTAAAGAGCCTTGAGAAGGTCAGCGGGCGTGAGGGGGGTATCCATGAGAGTCCTTTGCTGTGTAGATAGTAGAGTCGGCAAGGCCTCTAGTAGGGTTGTTCTGGCCGCGTCCAGCTGCTGCTGGTCCATTGTCGCCGTTTCCGATGTGAACAGATGTTTGTAGTATGTCGAGGCATATTCCACAATCTCGTAGGCATTCTTGGCCACCGGTTGTGCCCTGTCGAAGGGGTGTTTGAGAGAAGGCACCGTATTTCGTCTGTTCCTTGCCTTTGCTTTGTTGAAGAAGGCTTTGGACATCATGCCTTCGGTAGCATTTTTGTTAATTTTGGCCTGAATTCGCCATTTTTGTGCTCGGTCATCAAGGTACTCTTGGAGTTGCGCCCTGGCCCTCTGGAGGGCCTGGAAGGTAGGGATGTCCAACGGATTGCCCATAAGGTGCTTGTCCCATTCCTCCAACTGCGCGATCAGGCGGTCCAGGGCAACTTTCTTATCTCGCGCATGTTTAATAGATAGTTTTTTTATTCTCTCTTTGAGCTGCGCGACTCCATCATTGAACCAGTGCACCGTGGAGTCTTGTTGCTGCCGTTGTGCTGACCAATGAGCCCAAAACTCTTTAACCTGGTTATTCAGGGACGACAGCTTGAGCAACGAGGTGTTGAATTTAAAAAAGTCGGGGCCCCGTACGACATGCTCATGGAAGGACAGGCC
Organism: Chara braunii; assembly: GCA_003427395.1. Taxonomy (NCBI): domain Eukaryota; kingdom Viridiplantae; phylum Streptophyta; class Charophyceae; order Charales; family Characeae; genus Chara; species Chara braunii. The sequence goes on along the minus strand of BFEA01000838.1, from coordinate 223,398 downwards.
CACCGGAATCATCCGGTGGTCAAACGATTTGCATGGTGAAAAGGGGAGGATACCTGCAACTGTCAGCAGTTCATTAAGGTCCTCTGATGTGAGGCAGAGGTCAATCCGGGAGTTCGAAATTCCCGCGTCACCTCTCGATCTCACACATGTGTAGGCCCGTTTGGTCGGGTGCAGTTCCCTATATGAGTCTTGTAATCGGAGCTGTGTCATCATCTGACTCAGCGCTATATTGTCCAAACCAGGTTCTCTCGGCGGTTGGGAAGGTGTTTGGGTTGCAGATCTCCTGTCCTGATTGGGGTCCGGTGTGGTGTTGAAGTCCCCCAGCATTATGATGGGGACATCGTCCGGGAGGATGTCCTGCAGCGTGTCAAAGAAGAGGGCTCTTCTAGCCGGTTCGTTGGGTGCATAGACACTAACAAGGCATATTTCCTCCGTGCCAGTTGTTGTCCGTAGCCACACCCATCTGCCATCCGTTCGGTCCCAGTCTGCTTGAACAGGGGTGAGGCGGGAAGAGGGAGGGATCCATATGGCCACACCTGTTGATGCCCCTGATCTGGCCGGGGCTGCGTAAGCAGCGTGGGGCCAGATAGATTTTGCTCGTGCCTTGTGCGGGGCCGAGTCCGTTAAATGGGTCTCTTGTATAGCAATCGCATCAGGCCACTTTCCGGCCATATCTCTAGTTATGAGATTCCACAGTGCTGCCGATTTCTGGTCATTTTGCTGTGACAGGCCATTAACGTTTATAGAGCGGATATCCAAATCCGCTTCAGCCAGCCTTTTGGCCCACTCCGGTTGGTGTCTGATTGGCGGAGGAGGTCGCGACGGGCTGGGACAGCGTGAAGCGTCCCGTGGCTCAAACTGCCCTTGTTGACTGTGCACTCCCCCTGCCTGCGGCTGTTGCTGTTGATGCTGTTGTTGCCCCTGTCAGGACATATCGTCGTTCCTCAGAAGTATGGGCATTATGGAAGTTACTCGATAGCCCCCGCCACCCCCCTGAGAGCGGTGAGAAACGGGGGGTCGTCCCATGTTCTACAGGCATCAAGAGCGTCGCCCTCTAGAAGAGAGCGCAGGAAAATGATTTGCTCTTCTGCCGACCATATTGCATTTGTCCTCATACGGGACACCGGAGCATCCAGCAGTTCCTGGCTGGAAAACCAGGGGATGTGGTCGTCGGGTGAGTCCCGGTGCGTCGTCGAATTGTGAATGATGAGGACCGGTGTCACCCCTTTGGGAAAGGGGAGGTCCTGTGGAAACACTGTGCCCATAGCCCCCCGGTCACCATGCTGGGTGATGTGGTTGCGAAGCATTTGCCTAGTCAGTCTAGACGACATGCGGAGTGTGTCGTCTCTCCATCCCAGGATGGTGAGGCCCGGCGGTGCGTCGTTCGTGTGTTTGAGGAGGCGGCTAGCAATCCTCGACACTCTGGGAGTAGCGCTTTTGAGGCCAATCTGCGAGGCCCCCCCCGGGCAGCTTCGTCGTATTGGTAGCATCACCACCCCCTCTTTCATGCGTTCGTCAGTCCCTCTTGACACCATGTCGGTCTCAGAGATAGTGAGGCGATCACGAAAGAGAGTTCTTTTTTGTATCGTTTTTTGTATGCCTTCTTGCGGCGCCGGGGGCAGAAGCTGCCTCCCTTGTGGGATTGCCAGGGGCGAGCTTTTGAGCAGGGGCACGTCCCAGTCGAAGGTGGAGTCCGAGGAGGAGGAGGAGGAGTCTTCCTCCGTGGTCGGTAGGTTGTGGTTCGAGTGCAGGGAGTGCGGGGAGTGCAGTGAGCTATGACCGACCAGGGATTGAGGTAGCGGTTGGATCTGCAGGATGGGGAGCAGGAGGTGTGGGGGACCAGTTTGTCAGGTCCCGCCAACACGACCGCGCCCTCATTTATCTGATCACCCATTGTGCCCTCCAGCTCCTGCACAATGACGTCTGGCCACTGCAGGCCATCATAATGAACAGTCTTGACCAAGGCTGCCGTGTTGTCTGTGCTTGTCTCGCTTTCCGAGACCTCCCCCTGTTGCAAGGCCACCGTTCGGGATTCGTGGTGTGTATGGTAGATTTTGCGCAGGAGGTCTTGGATGGCAGCCACAATCGCATGAGCCACCGTTCTCCAGTCTATGTCCACTGGGGTGGGGGCAGATTCCAGGGTCGTGATCACTGAGCGTGTGCTCATGAATGCCCCTCTCAGTTTCTCCCAGTGAAGGGGAGGGATCAAGGAGTGGTCTCTTTGCCGGAGGAGGCTCATGAGGATTGTGTCAGTTAGGATTTTCAGGCGGGCTCTCACCATTTTGTCTTTCGAATGTCGTCGCCCAGTTTGCTGCGGTTGCGGTGGTGGTTGCGGGGGCGGGAATCGTATGTCATCCCCTTCTGTCTGAGCTACCATGGCCACATCAATAGCCTGAGGGGGTGGCGGGGCCTCAGTCTGTGGCAAGGGGGGCAAAATGGGACCGTGCATTTCTTCCCTCACTGTAGATTGAAGAAGCACCGTTGTACCAGGGGGAATGATGATGGAGGGTGCTGTCCCGATTCCCAGTGCTCCCTGCTGATGAGCGGAGGACAGCTCCGTTTCTGTGTTGTCCCCCTGGTGTAAAGGCAGGGGGCCCGATTGGTCCATCAGGAGGAGGCCCATTGGGCCATCCGTCGCTTTCGTCACCCCTTCCATCGGTGTCTGTTCTTTGCGGTTTATGCCCAGGAGTGGGGCCGATAGGGCAATGATTTTCTGTTTCCAATGGTCCAATTTGCGGTTATGTTTGTCCGCCTTACCCCGGGAGCCCACTGCCCCTTTGATGATGTGGAGGCCCTGTGCGGGGGAGGCTCTCTTATTTCCTTGTATCGAGGAGGAGGAGCCAACCTGACTCGGGAAGGTACCAGGTGGTGGTGGAGTGTCCGCTGAGGCTGTGTGGTGGGTACCCGGCCGATCTGCAGCTCTGACATGTGTTGCATTCAGGCTCGCCGTCCCGGGGGAGAAATCAACCTGTTGGGGGAGACAGGCAGGAGATGGCTGCATGGGAACTGTGGAGGGGACAGGGGAGGCAATCGGGTTCGAATGGTCAGCCAGTCTCCCGTCCGTTAGTCCTGCTCCCCCTGCTTCCAGGCCGACGCCTTCCCCCGTCGCCCCGTCGGTTTTCTCTGTGTTTTCTGTTCCCACCCCATTTTGCTGTTCACCATCCCGAGGTTCAGACGCTGTTTAAAAACCCAAGCATCCACAGACTAACCTACCAGTTGGGGGCATGAGGCCTGGTAGAGATTTGGCATCAGGATATAGCGGTGAGGCAGGTAGGGTTCGGCTGCTGAAAGGACCTTCAACCACCAATACTTGGCTGCGACGCTTTCCCATTAACGCACCGCTCCTTTAGGGGGTCGGGGTACCGGACCACAATGGCTGGAAGCGCCAACCAAAACAAATTTCGAAACGGTACCCCGGCGCTTCGACGAAAATCGACGCGCGGGGGCATTCCAGGCTCGGCATCGATAACTGGGCCAAGTACTGGTGGTTTAACAGAATCAAAACGATAAGAATTGCACTACTCAAGGAATTCAAGAGACAACAACATAGTCAAGAAATGGCAGTGCCCTAAAATAGGGCACCAAGATAAACAAACAGAGTTAAACTTTATACTACTGTCTTCACCCGAATAGAAGGCCCGGGAATTATTGCCGTATCTGGACTGAAAGTTGCACCAAATACAGCTATAATGACCGGGCGTTCTATTCAGGTGAAGACGGTAGCCTAGAAACAACGGGAAAACAAGGAGGTCGATCATGCAGGAAGAGAGCAAGATAAGCCCCATTTTGGCGTGCCTGTAGTAAATGAATCTATCCAATGATCGGGTCAGAGGTAAGGGGCTAGCCTCCCAGCCTCCACGGTCGGCGCAATCCCCCCTCATGCCCACTCGAATGTCACCCCCCATGCCGTCCGCTTCTCCCCCGGTCACCCCGTCGTCTCTCTCCCCCCCGCTGCCGTCGTACCCCCGCGCCTCTCACCCCACCACCACCTTCAACCCTTCCTGGGAACCCTCCTCCGCCCACCTCTTCCCTCCCTCCATCTCCCCCCCCCCCCCCCCCCCCCTCAGTTCCCCGCCCCCAACACCGTCTGCCCCCCCCCCCCGTTCCCAGGACTCTCCACCCAATACCCCCGCACCTCCTTCCCCCCCCCTTCCCTAAACATCTCATTGGGCCAGCCGGTGCGCTCCCTAAACAAGGATGGGACTGCAACGACGCCCAAGGCAACTCAAGGCAGATAGCGGCTCACTGGGCAACGGCAGCAACGAAGCGGGATATTGGCTCACAAGGAATACTTGTGCAGACAGTTTGCATACCCAATGGTGGAAGGGGCCCGGAGGTAAGATAGACACTCCCTGGTCAGAAAAAGAACATGAAGGCCTGAAGTCAGGTTGACATGGGCCTTCTCTGACCATAATGGAGCGAACAGAAAGGGGGAAAAGGGGTAGAAGCTAGCGGTTAAGGGGCCATGTCAGTACACAAGGGAGAGACATAAATGCAGACACTGCCAGACAGACCCAAAGCCACGCCGGAAACGACGACCAGCAGCAGGAAGGCCGACTACTACACAGCAACGACCCCATCATTGCACTGTATTACTGGGAAGTTGGTTCTGGGCCTACAGCGGGTACGAGGAAGGGGTATAAACAGAGTGAAACAATAGGACTATTGGAAAGTTTAACATGGGTTCCCCAGTGATATGAGGGCGGCACGGCTACACAACAACGACCCCAGCACTGTACTGTAACTCCAGGTACGCGGGATCAGGCCCTGCAGCGAGCACGAGGATGAGGTAGAAAAGGAGGCATCAACCGCACGAAGGCCAAACTACGGTTGGACAACCTTAACTGTGTAATGTAATTTGCGTTGTACCATACCGTACCGGTACAATGCCAGTAGGTCGATCCCCAACTGAGGCTGGACCGGTACNTTTGTACCGGTGGGCAGAGGCCGGCCTCAATGCTGCGAGGCCTGGGCGTGCCCTGAACCGTCCAGATGGACGGTTTAGCCCCAACCGGTGGGCGGCAGCCTCAAGAGCGCCGCCAGGCCCAAACGGTAATGTCGTTTGGGCCTGCCCGTCGGGTCTGGTCCAAGGTAAGGCCTTTAAGGCCTGAAGTATCCCCAAGGTCGGGCCTTTGGGCCCTGGTGTGTCCCTCTAGTCCTAAGTCGGGTCCGTTAGGACCCGTGTGGCGTCGAAGATGTAACACACTCCCCCTCTTAAAAGACCGAGCTACCTACGAGGGCGAAGTTGTCTGTCCGATACCTGGGTGGGTCGGGCGGGACGAGCTGTATCCTTAGCAAGGCGTCGCTTCTCATAGTCGGCGAAGATGAGGGGTGCAGAAGTCTGCAAATCTGTACTGGAGATCCACCGAGTGTCATTAGGCGCACATTGCTTGAATGTGACTTTGTACTGCCTTGGCTTGTTGCCATACTTGCGGTGCGTGATGACTCGGTCAACTTCCTGATGTCCGTCCATAGAAGGCGGATCCTGTGATCGACGTCCGGGGAACTCGTCAGCTGAACGTGGCGTGTAGATGGCCAGCTTCGATGCGTGGAAGACCCGATGCACTGTCAGGTGCGGTGGAATGTTGATCACGAAGGAAGGACCTGCGGGGTCGTCTCCAACGGCAGAAGTGACTTCCCATGGTCCGAACCATTTCGGAAGGAGTTTGCGCGAAACATCCTGCTCGAGCGCAAATTCCTCGGAGAGGACCCAAACAAGGTCTCCCTCGCGGAAAGGACATGGAAGTCGACGTCGGTTAGCCTGCTGCTGCATGCGGATCTGAGACTTTTGCATATTTGCGCGGGCTTTGATCAGCAAGTCCCGGTACTTCCGGACGGAAGCGGGAGAGCAAGGGACGTCTATGTCGGCAGCCTGTGGCAAAAGGAGATCAGCGAAGATCCGTGCTTTCTCTCCACCATGATGTAGCTCGAATGGTGTGACGCAGATCGCCGGGTGCACCGAAGTGTTGTAGGCGAACTCGATGTCGGGAAGCCGGTCAACCCAATCTTTCTGGTCGGGACGGATGAGCGTACGCAACATCATCTGAGCGGTCTGGTGTGCTCGCTCCGTCTGACCATCCGTCTGCGGGTGCCAAGCCGAGCTCAGCTTCATTGTCGTGCCGGACTCGGTCATGAGACAAGTCCAAAAGGCCGACATGAAGCGAGTATCTCGGTCGCTCATTATATCTTCCGGAACACCCTGGTTGGTAATCCAACCGGTGTGCAAGAGTCGTGCGAGCTCAGGTGTTGCAGCATGATACTTGCAAGGAAGGAAGCGAGCATACTTGCTCAAACGGTCAACGGCCGTGAGAATACCGTCATGGCCGTGGCAATCGCGGGGAAACGGGCCTGTCACGTCCATAGCAATTGAGAGGCTTGGTGCCCGAGGGATCGGCAACGGTTTCAGTTCGCCGAAGGGGACTCGAGATCGACCCTTGTTACGGTGGCAAGCTGCACATGACTCAATGTACCTCGTGACGTCGTGAAGGACGTCGGGCCAGTGAAAACGCTGGCGGAGGCGTGCTAGTGCGTGGTTCACGCCAAGGTGTGCCGAAAATCGTGCGTCGTGGAATTCGCCGAGAAGACGAGTCCGTAAGATGCGATCTTGGGGCACAACTAACAAGTCCTTTCCTCTCGTGTGAAGGAGAAGGAACCCGTCGGAAATCCGATAGTGGCTAGCCRRYGGGTGATCCGATGAAAGCTCTGCGTAAAGCGTAGAGTAAGTCGGATCGGACTTGCAGCCTTTGACGAAATGCTGCTGCAGATCGTCATCGAGGTCGAATGCCGTGGTCACAATGGCACAAAAGTCGGGCCGTCGTGAGAGGGCGTCTGCAGCTCGATTGGCGGGACCGGGAATGTGACACGGGTCAAAATCGAACTGGTCGATGTAATACATCCATCGACCGATCGTGCTAGTGACCGTGTCTTGGGTTTTATAAAAGGTCAACGGATTGYTGTCCGTATTCCATTTGAAACGCCGACGGCCGAGAAGAAAGTGGCGCCACCGCTTGAGAACGGTGACGAACGCGAGTAGCTCTTTCTTCCTAGCGTCGTCGAGAGTGTTGACGAGAGGCACCTTTTGGGAGAAATACTCAACCGGATGCCAACCGTCCTCGTGACACTGTTCCAACACCGC
>BFEA01000838.1:189389-202268 GCA_003427395.1 Chara braunii | reverse complement strand
TTTTTTTTTTTTTTTTTTTTTTTTTTTCCCCCTCGTAATTTGTTAGACCTTTCTTTCTTACGTGCTTCATAGGCTGCGGTTGGGGATGGGCCAGGTCGGGAGTGCCTCGCCCAGCTCCACGTGACCGTGGCAAATATGTAGGGGACGCCGAACCCATTTTCCCGCTATCAAAAGAACAGTCATTTTGTTTTGCTCTGCCTCGCTGGCAGGGGAGTAAAAAAAATAGGAGAAGAAGAAAAACAAACAAAAAAACACACATCCAGAATCTCACCATCGTTGTAGTCAGATCCATCGAGGAAACAACTAACGTGAGCATGGCCTCTGTGAAGGCCTTCGCCACATCAACAAAGTCAATACAGTATCGCTTTTTCTTTTTTTTTTCTTCCCTACTTTCCTTTGTACATCCGTTCATTCTTTTTTTTTTTTTTTTTTTTTTTTTTTTTTCAGGACAAATGCTCCGGTCTATTCGTGGGGAGCAGCATGTGCTGGGAACCGGGCCCAGCGTCCCATATAGAGTTACACCAGTCATTTGAGATACCGGGGCCATTACCCGGCTTCGGCTGAGAATCAATCCGAGAAGTTTTTTTTTTTTTTCCGAGAACTATTGAGAACTGTTGAGGAAATTCAAGAGACTTAAAAAGAGGTTGAAAAACTATGAATGACTACTGACCTCTTTTCGAATGCTCAGAACCCCTAGACTCCCAAACAAGACTCTCTAAAACCTGTGTAGCACACCGAACATGCTCGGCGCCCCACCGAGCAGCCGAACGTGTTCGGACGCTCGGCCGAGCGCGAACCGAACGTGTTTGGCCGAGCGCAAAATAGGGGGCTGCCGAGCTCGTCCTCATGTGTATGTGGTGTGTGGGGTGTGTGTGGGGTGTCTATGGGGTGTCTGGGGGTGCGTGTGTATGGTGTGTGTGTGTGTGTATGTTTAGGAGTGATGAGTGATCCCCCCCAGGCCCCCCCAACCCCTATATATATATAAAATAAATAAAAAAATAAAAAAAATAAAAATGTTCGGGCTCAATCTATTTTGGGCCACATTCGGGCTCGGTACCGAGCGTTCGGGTTCGGTCACCTAGCCCGAGCGCGATGCTACACAGTCTAAAACTATCCAACACTGTCTTATTCCCTGTCGGGCTCTCCCGGGCCTCACACTCCCACTCGGCCAGGTTACAAAGCAACACGACTCGCCCCAGCTCCGGTCAGCGTCGTCCCAACAGCAACCCTTGGTTGTCCCTTGGAATGCCCACCCCAAAGCATCCCCAGATCTCTCTACCAGGCCTCACGCTCCTGCAGTCAGCAGGTTACAGGGCAACACCCCAGCACCGGCCAGCGTCGTTCTGGCATCAAACAACCGCAGATCCATGAATGTACCAGTATCAAACAGCCTAAAGCGAGTTGCTAGAAGTCCCCAGAATCCTAAAGCATTCTCAGAACCACCTGTAAACAAACCTTTTTTTAAGATATCCTTAAGATACCGGGGCTATTACCTGGCTTCTACCATTTTTTTTTTTCACAAGAACATTAAAATTATGTGTCGGATCAAAGAAGCATTCGGAAAAAAAACCACCTGCCTTAGGGCCTTTCAGCAGCCCAACCCTCACCTGCCTCACCCCTATATCCCGATGCCCAATCTCTACCAGGCCTCATGCCCCCAACTGCTAGGTTACAGAGTGGCACGACCCGCCCCAGAATAACCCCACCTGCTAGGCCACAAGCCAAAGCGACCCGCCCCGGCTCCGGCCAGCGTCGACTAGGCACCAGCTCACCAAAAGACACTAGAGTGCCTTCCACCCTCAACAACTCCCAGATCTCTCTGCCATGTCTCATGCCCTCGTACAGCTCGAGTTACAGGGCAGCACGACCAAGCCCCATCACCGACCAGCGTCGTTCTGGCCTCGTCTTTTCGCAAACCACCGGGACTCAGGACTAAGACAAATAGCAGTCAAGCCACCAATCAGCACCCTAGCTGTAGATCTCATTGTTTGTCTCCTTCATGCACTGGTTGCAGATATCCTCCCAACAAACCCCCTGAACCCTACTCCGGCAAGTCTTACCATGATGAAGCCACCATCTCCACCGCTGTTGTACCCTATTACAACCTTGCAGGCTAGCCCCTTCGCCGCAGAGCGCATCAACTCCCGCCGTCACAGCCACCACAACCCCCTGCCTCCAGCACCAAACCTTGAAAGAATTTTTCAATTAAGAAAAATTAGGAAAATCAGGCACAAAAAATCCCGAAAAATCACATGAACATTCCAGCGCCCACTATTCCCACAAGGAGAGGGGAAGAGAGGGAAAAAACAACCCTCTCTCCCCATGGAAACTCCAGCGCCTATTGAGGTCTCAGATACATATAAAGGGGTTACAAGGGCCAAAGGGATTACTCCTCTTCCCCAGAAAAACAACCCCCTGTTTGTTTACTGCCTCCGCGGGAAGGCGCCCCCTCGCCTCCCCGCCCCAGTTCAAAACAGCCCCCATAATACCCCTCCTGCTCCCTCAGTCGCATACAAATACCCCATAAAGTATGCCCCCGCAGAGCGGGAGATCCCCCTTTCTTCCTGCCCCAACCCCTCCAAGCGGAACAGCCCTCTCAACTCTCACCCTGCCGACATCAGCACCCCTTGCCCTCTCTCCCCAACCGCCATAGCTGATCCGACCCGAAAATCAGCATGGCCGAAAAAAAGGACAAACCCTCAATACCGCCCTTACCCTCTCAAAGATCGCACCACCCACCTTGTGTAACCCTCGCAGGGAGGGACTCCAACCTTAAAGGAGATATCCATTCCAACACATCTGACGTCGATCTCACAACATCACAGGTTGAGACTCCCTTGCTAGACGTCGCCGCTGCGCTAATTCCGTGACGCGCTAACGGGACCGGTACGGCAAGGCCCGACCTCACTCCCGTTGACTAACTTGAAACGACCGAGTTGGGCGAAGGGACCTTGTCGCCATAGCATGCATGTGTGGCTGAGGACATCCCCCTCGGATGCGTCCACGTGGCCTGAAGTATAGTGACAAGCGGTGGCAGATAGACGATAGAGGGAAAGGTGAGACTGACGGTGAGAGAGAAGGGAGGGAGAGGAGAGGGCACAAAGAGGGAGAGAATCCCGAAAGGAAGCACGAAGAGAAAGCTGAAGACAGTGCCGGCGGCTGACGAGATTAGCCTACACAAGTTGCGTATAGGGGAGATACGAAAACACGCTAGTGACTGATGTGTCTCGCCAACAGGAGGGAGTTATGAAAGAGGCAACACATACTAAAATGGGGGGATGGAGGAGGTGAGGGGGGGGATTGAGAACGACACCTCAATAGAGAATAGAAGGACGCAAAGGGTGGAAAAGGGGGGGGGGAAGGGAAAGGTGAGGGCTGTGTGGGGGGAAGGGAGACAAGGTGGTAGGGGATAGAGAGAGAAGCGGGACGACAAGGCAGCTGGGGCGAGGGAGGCAGAAACGACGATGAGATCGGCTTACGGCGGAATATGACAACTCGGCCCTACAAGGCATGATGAGCGAATCAGGGAGGGAGCAGAAGCGATCAGAGTTATCGACAACCACCTTAGACGGGTGGCAGGTGAGACCGACCCTGGCCGGCGCCCCCATCTTACCTCTCCCGTTCAAACCTACCTGATTGCTCCCTCCATCCCTGCTTCTCCCTGACTAACCCCTCTACCAACCCCCCCCCCCCCAACCCCCTGCCGTACAATGTATGATGGATTGTACCCATGACCACATTACCGACATTCCCTCCCCCGCTCAAACCTACACGATCACTCCCCCCTTGCTTCTCCCTAACTGACCCCTCTACCGCCCCCCCCCTGGCTTACAATGTATGATTGATTGTACCTATGACCGCAATACTGACACTCGAAGCGCGCGTACACAGACCGCTGAACTCCCAACACCAGGGACTACTGACATCACCATCTGTATAATCGTTCTTACGGTCTCAATACCAATACTCGAATCACGCGTGCACCTGATCCCGTGCTCCGGCCACCAGGATGACCTACGCTAGCAAGGGCCGGGGGAGAATCAAAATCAAAAGGAAGAAACAAGATGACACAAGGCAAGGGCTTAGGGATCATAACCAAATCAACGGGTGCACAGATGGGTTAGATAGGGGCCCTGCGCAGTCTGACCAGGATCGAGACCGAGATCCCCATAGCACCCCGCCTTGCTCCCCGGAACCGCCTCCACCAGGRACGGATAGGGGGCTGCTGGAAGACTCTCCCTCGATGAATCTGGCCACGCCCTATGACCAGGTTCAACAACTCGAGAAAGGAAGGAAGGGTAATCAGGGGGAGGGGGGCAGGACTAGCACGACNCCCCCCCCCCAACCCCCTGCTGTACAATCTAGGATGGATTGTACACATTACCGACATTCCCTCCCCCGCTCAAACCTACAGGATCACTCCCCCCCTGCTTCTCCCTAACTGACCCCTCTACCGCCCCCCCCCCCTGGCTTACAATGTATGATTGATTGTACCTATGACCGCAATACTGACACTCGAAGCGCGCGTGCACAGACCGCTGAACTCCCAACACCAGGGACTACTGACATCACCATTTGTATAATCGTTCTTACGGTCTCAATACCAATACTCGAATCACGCGTGCACCTGATCCCGTGCTCCGGCCACCAGGATGACCTACGCTAGCAAGGGCCGGGGGAGAATCAAAATCAAAAGGAAGAAACAAGATGACACAAGGCAAGGGCTTAGGGATCATAACCAAATCAACGGGTGCACAGATGGGTTAGATAGGGGCCCTGCGCAGTCTGACCAGGATCGAGACCGAGATCCCCATAGCACCCCGCCTTGCTCCCCGGAACCGCCTCCACCAGGAACGGATAGGGGGCTGCTGGAAGACTCTCCCTCGATGAATCTGGCCACGCCCTATGACCAGGTTCAACAACTCGAGAAAGGAAGGAAGGGTAATCAGGGGGAGGGGGGCAGGACTAGCACGACGGCTGGCTCATATAAGGACAGACTGATTCAAGGGAACACGTCCCCACCACCAGAACCCCCACCTCCTGGTATGGAGGATAGATTACTGTCACAATCATTGCAACTGGCGCAACAGCAGGGTCTGGGACAAAAGCCCTCAAAGGACACCCAAGCTCTCAGGCAAGCCCTGGCTGCAGCAGGGACGAGTACACCGGGAGAGGCGATCTCACTCGATGCCATCGGACGGATGAAAGCGCACTTCATTCAAAAACTTCACATCCGCCCCGATAATAAGTATATTGAGAAAGATGGATACATCTATCCTCATGCCATATTCCCCTCACAGGCGGTGGCAAACAGGAACCACATCTACTCGCACAATGCGGTGCAATTCATCTTTCCCCAAGTGTTCGGGGCTTCACCCATCAATGACAAATTAAGGTGGGTGCAGGGAAAGCTGAGGACCATTAAAACAGACGACCAGGCTGTGGAAGATCACTTCCTGGTGGAGACGGCCGGACCGAACAGTATAACGGTCATAACCATCCACCCTAACGATAGGATTAATCTGATGAAAATGGAGGAGCTCAGATACAAAAATCACCAGGTTAAGGTTCGACGCTGGCAACCGGCAACACCCTTCACCACAGACCAGCGGAGAGAGCAACTGATGAGGAGTCACTTCTGGGTGGAATTCCGCTTTGCCCCGCTCGCGGTACAAGGAGCAATCCTGGCAGATCTGCAACAAATTGCACCGATCCTTTGATATATCACAGACCAGCCGCAATTTCTCCCTAAAAGGGACGATACCCTGCTCGTCGCCGTTGACTGGGACCCCTCGAAAGGTTTTTCGGTAAGTGGACAGTGGTCCTTCCACCACGACGGTCGAACCCATGCGGTACAAGTTAACCACCCGCAGGACCCCTGGTGCTATGCATGCAACACAAGGGGGCACTTATGCACAGACCCCCAATGCCCCAACATGAAGGGACGCCAGCTCAAAGGGCTGGTGCAGTTTCACCCGGAAGGGCCGGGACAGTGGGTTCCTGAAGACCCGACATTTGAAGGATGGGTATTTCGACGGACCTCCATCAAGCAACCAGGTACCTGGGAATGGGAAGGTCAGGGGCGGCCGGGGAGATCTCCTGCCAATAACACAATGCCACGGAGCAATACACAGCAATCCCAACTGACGGCTCCAAGTGCCCCAAACAGGGAAATGGGATCCGCTCAGAAAACAGGCATGACTAGAACAGACGGGAAAGGCAAACAATGGGYTGTTAWGGACAAACAAGGMRAGGGAAGCAAAGAGAGTGGCAGGRGAAGGGAGAAGGAGAGACAGGATGAGAAACAAAGRGAGGTCRAAAAACACAGAGAATAYGAAGAATTGAGGAAACGGCAGAGGGAGCAGGAGCAGGACAGGGAAAGACAACTGGCGCTGAGAGAGAAARARGCTRAAACCGAAAGGGAAAAACAAAGGGAAAAGGAGAGGGCCAATGAGAAGGAAAGGGAGAGAGAGAGGGAGGGAGAGAGGGAGAGAGAAAAAGAACGAGTGAGAGAAAATGAGAGAGAGATCGAATGACAGAATGAGTTCAAGGCAAAAACGAGGATGGAGGAGAGACACAGCGAGGAGGAGCCCCGGGCTGACAACGGTGAGAAAACTGGATTTGAAAAGCGACTGTCAAACGAAGGATCCTCCACGGCCTCGACCCCCTACCCCCTCCCCCTCCCTCCTCCTCCCCATGCGCAAGGCACACCCTGCCCCACAAAAGGCACCAAAAAAGGGTTGTACTTCGGGACGCATGCCTCTATAATAAGAAAAAAAGGATCAAACGACTGGGAAAGAATAGAGCACTGCCAGAAAAATGGGATTCTGGAAGGAAAAGGCAAATGCCTTCGCAGCGTCCCAGTTGAGACGGCCAGACAACTCGCTGACAGACATGGAAGGAGTAGAGAGGACAACACAAGATCCCATGGACCACCTCCCAATGGATCTGTCAGGCCCCCCTCCCCCTATGCCTCCAAAAGACATTGGACTGCAAATAATGCAGCAGCCCCTGGGTATGTCACCCACCCCGACATTCACTGTCCTACCGGAGGTGGCAGCAATTCTTCGAGCCCAGGCCAGGCCACATCTCAACACAGTCCTGGGACACCCCTCCCCCCCCCCAGTGGAGGAGGTTCCCCCCCCTCCCCCGGGAACGGAGGTGGACATGAGGCAGGTGGGGGAAAACCAGGGAGACTCTTCGCCCGAAAAGGAAAGAGGCAGGAACCACAGGGCACCAAAAAGAGCCTCCAGAGACAAAAGGGTCCGCGCGAGATTGAAAGCCATAACAGACACAGTGTTACTGAACTTACTAAAATCTGCCAAAGGGGGTGATCACTCCCTCATACCGCCGCTGCACTGGGAAAAACTCAGAAGAGCCTTTATGAATACAGAATCGGTCAAATCACTTCTGGATTCTGCCTGATATCCTGCTGAAATTGACTGGAATGCGGTGGCGGCACAAATCACGGCATCTGTCCATGGTCTTCTCAACAGAATTCTTCAGAAAACGGCAGAGAAAAAGACATTGCTATAGCAAAATCAAAGCCTCTTGTTGGACAATGATACAGAAGAATTGAGCGGGCAGGGTCTGTCCCATGACGGCATATGCTGGCCAGACATCATAATAGAAGAGCTGGAGGACACAGTTGGGGTGCGGTCGACGGAAGGAGTTCAGAAGGCAACCAATGTACTCGGATGTGTCCCTCAACACCTTCTCCGACCAATCCTACACATTCAAGGAATATCATCAGTATTTCAGGAACTAGTAACAACTTCCCTCATCCTCGGTCCACAACAAACTCTCATGCTACAAAACGGCACAGCACAGACCTCAACGTCCGATTCAGAATCGGAGTCTGAAACTGACTCTGAGACCGGTTCCCCAAAGGCCCTGCTACAAAACGAGACTGAACAGCAAGAAGAGTGTTGGACCTCTGACTCAGAATTTGAGTGGGATCTACCTCTGTTGAGGAGCACAGCCGTAAGACAGAAACAACCATAGCAGCAAACGCCCACATACCCTGCTATCACCCTTTCATCGAACACCGGAGACAAAGAAGAGGGACTGCTCCCCAAACGTGTCCTCTTCGCTGACTGTATGTCCCCAACTGCGACGCCCTTCCCGAGAGAGGCAGCTCATGAAGGGGTGGTGATCCTTCCAATTAGAAGAACAAACCAGGATGAACCCTGACAGCTAGGCCTTAGACTGACCACGCCGCGGGTCCCCAGATTGGTGACTCGTACTCTCAAAGGAATGCAGGACGCCCCTACGGGCCTCACGATACAGGGATGGAGAGGCCGGAACCCGCAAAGGCTCACCCGTCATATGCTGAGAAACCATATAATCCAGCAGGGGGACCAGAGAGCCATCGGGACAGTCTTACCGCAGGGAATCCCGCTTCCCAAAAATGTCACACCAGTCTTCGTCCTCTTCGGCCAAAACCAACAGCAAGTACAACATGACAACCATTTTAACTGGTTGTCCCAACAGCAGCTGTTGGATACCTCGATTTCTCGAATGCGCACAAACAATGTGTGGTCTGCGGAAGACCGGGTGCTCTTCATACGGTGCCTACTGGACGATGAGACGTTAGACGCCAGCAGAACATGGGATGACCCCCCATTCGTCGCTAGCCTATCCGCTGGGGCAGCGGGGAATGACTAGGCAGTTCCAACAAGACAATAACGCAAACAGCCAATGGCGCAGCAGCAGCAACATGCATAAATGGTGAGAGTTCGGGGGAGAGAGCAAGTCGACGAGCTCCCAGACTATTCGGATGAAGGTGACAATGTGCACCACCAGGGTCCCGCCGTGCCGCCAGACCYGGTTTGCCCCAGCCMCCCTCGTCCCCCACCACCGATCCGYCGCCAGCCGGCGTGGGCACAAAAGCTAGGAGAGGYYGACTTGGACATTCRATSAGTGAACGCAAATGGCCTATCACAGACAAGCTAACAGAAAACAGCGGCACTCTGGAACCTTATAACGAGGGATATGAAAGGCAAATGGCCTGACGCCATTGCAGTGCAAGAAACACATCTCACAACCTCTCCCACACACCAAGCCCGAGCGCGACAGATTTGGCCACACACATCCTTTGCTGCCCCGGCCAAATCAGCGGCCTCGACGGGTGTGGCCATATGGCTTCCCCCTGCATCTAGATTAATACCGGTACAGTCAGGTTGGGACCAGGTGGAAGGCAGATGGGTATGGCTAAAAGCATCCTTTGAGGCAGAGGAAATCTGCCTCGTTAGTGTATACGCCCCCAATGACCCGGCCCACTGGGTGCGGCTGTTCAACAGCCTGCTTCAAGAACTACCAAGGAATGTTCTCATCATCATGATGGGGGACTTTAACACCACTCTGGATCCTAATCTAGACAGGCGTTCATCATCTCAACAAGATGGTCTCAGGGAAAGGGGACAGGACAGTCTGGCTCTAGACCACATGATGACAGAATTAGGATTACTGGACTCCTASAGACATCTCCACCCGAGTAAAAGGGCATACACATGCGTGCGCTCTAGAGGCCCGGGAGGGGTATCGAATTCACGCATAGATCTGRCCTTGGTGTYAGAGGACCTGAWGGGCTTACTAACGGTGRCTGACATCCTCCCATTYYCTCCATGTACTTCCTTTGACCACCGTATGATTGCCATAGGCCTCTCGTTTCACACCCACRTATCTAAAGGCCCYAGTTTTTTCRAATTCAACGCATCCCTCCTGAAAAAAAYGGCTTTGGAAAAACTGGTAAAGGATTTCTGGGGTTTTTGGACCACAACCAGGCCGCAGGAAGGCTCTGTGGTAGACTGGTTCAATAACGGGATAGCTCAACTCAGGGAGAGAGTTAAAAGGMTCTTCATCCAAATAGCACGGGATMGTWAGGCTGTTCTGGACCGTCTGCTGCTCCAACTGGAGGACTRGGACYGRCACCTCATGRATAACCCCTTGGACCTTCCCACGTACGACGCGCTTCAAAGAGCAAGGGCCCAGCTACAGGATTTTCTTGATAACCAGGCCCAAAAATGGAGGATCCAAGCGAAGATAARAAAAGATGCATCTGAGGGTATGATGACCAARACTTTCTTTAACAAAGCGAAGGCAAGAGCCAAACAGAATGTGGTGYCATCCCTAAAACACCCGTTCGATGTCACACAACCAAAGGCTACAAATGCCTATCAAATTGTGGACTACGCCTCCACCTATTATAACCACCTATACACCTCTGAGACTAGCCAGAGACAGCCGCAGGCCCTGGAAGAGGCGAGAGAGGAGCTTTTACACGCCCTCCCCTCCCTGTTGTCAACACAACAAAGACATACCTTGGATAGCTCTCTTACCCCGACAGAGCTCCTGCAGGCGCTGCAGGACATGGATGACGAAAAAACACCGGGGCTGGACGCCTTCCCCAACGAATTCTGGCTTCTTTTTTGGGAAACTTTCAAGGAAGACTTTCTAGGGTATGTAAATGCAGTGTTTCACGAGGAGACATTTGGCGAGATGATCGGCCAAGGGGTAACCACCCTGCTGTATAAAAAGGGTGACAAAGAGGAGATAAGGAACTACCGCCCGATAACCCTCTTACCTGTCGCATACAAGATAGTGGCCAAAGCATGGGCGAACAGGCTACTACCGACCTTGCCGCATCTAATACACCCAGATCAGTCAGGCTTCATGCCCAACAGAAACATACAGGACAATATCTTGCTGGTCAATGAGACCATCCGATATGCACGCCAAGGGAAGGTCGATGCCGCCATACTCTTTATTGACTTTGAAAAAGCATATGACCACGTCGATTGGGACTTTCTGCAACTGTGCTTAAATAAAATGCAGTTCGGGCCGCGATTCTGCAAATGGGTCAACATCTTCCATAGAACGGTCTCCACCAATATCATGCTTAATGGCCACCTCGCAGCCCCGTTCCGCCTTCAACGATCGGCGGGACAAGGAGATCCCATAGCACCGATGCTGTTTGTCTTGGTCATGGAGGCCTTGGCAGCAATGATAAGATCGAACCCGCTTATACAAAAGATCTGTGCGCCTGAGATCCCGACACACCTTATCCCCACAACATCCTTATTCGCTGACGATCTCACAGTTCTGTTCATGGCCAATGAACAGAGCTTTCAAACTTTAACACACACAATACGTCTCTTTGAGATCGCAACAGACATGAAGGTCAACTGGGGGACCAAAACGGAAGGCTGGTGGCTCAACTGGCAGGATGCCCAACCACCGACACATCCCCCGGTAGAGTGGAAGGAAAAGAATGCTGCCATAACTGTGATGGGAGTCAACATCACGGCCCTGGGTCCGCCGCCAAATCACGGGGACGCAATAGTGACTATTGTTATACAACACATGGCAAGATGGGACACAAAACCAACCTCCCTGGTGGGTCGGGCTCTTGCAATTAATAACTCCATCTTCGCCTCGATATGGTATAAAGTGGCCTTTTGGCCACTCACTGACAAACAACTTACCAAACTGAGACAGGCGGCAGCGGCCTACCTCTGGAAAAATGACCACAACGATATTCGTTGCTTAAAACGAGTACCCTGGGATACACTTGTCCAACCAAGGACTCGGGGGGGGGCTGGGAATAATCGGCCCAGGCAGGGAAATCCAGGCACTGTTATTCAAGTTCATTATCAGATTACTCCTGGCCAATGACATCCCATGGGCCCCTTACGCACTGATCCAGATCGCCTGCCTTGCCCCGCTGTCACCTCACGATAGCCCGGTGCACCCCCTCTATTGGTTAACTGATCCAACCTGGTCTATCCCCACCTACCCCCGTGCGGATTGGGACAGGTCTCCCACCGGCCGACCCCCGTGCGGATTCGGACAGGTCTCCCACCGGCCAAGCAAGATGGGATCTGCGCACGGATCCCATGTGGCCAGCGATGATACGTCTATGGAGAGACTACGGCCCCAAGAGGACTGTGGTCCCACTGAGATGGCATGAAATTAGAAGACAACCCCTATTCGGCCACCCTCAAATCCTGGACCCAATGGGATCCCCCTTCTCTCTTAACCGCAAGTCCAAATGGTTGCGATGGGTCAGGAAGGGTATTTACACAGTTGGGGACCTATGGAATGATGACATAACAAGTTGGGAAACAGTTGATGAAATCATAGAGCGCTTCAATGGCAAATCATTCACAGATGTCTGTCCACCCCTGATTGGATTACAGATCGGACCGACCTGGAGCAAAAAGGGAAACTGTCCCCGCTCTGCACATACTGCGAACTCATTCCTCCAAGGAAACGGGCTAACCTAGAGCACTGCCTTCTGGACTGCCCAATGGTGGCTCGCCTATGGAGGTGGTGGGATGCGGCCTGGCATTATTTTACAGACCAACACTTCCCTTGGAATGCAAGAACTATCTTATTCTCAGTCCTTCCCCCTGAAGGATTGCAGTGGACGCAATTTATGCTGAACCTATTCCAATATACACGTCTGGCACTGCTCATGACAGCATGGCGGATGAGATGTGCCCACGAGAGAGGTCAGAATACCTTCACCTTTATGCAAGCAAGAGCAACGATCGCAGACACAATAGTCTGTCAGACACAAGCAGCATGGAAGGAGCTTCAATCTGACCTACGTAAAGAATCAGAAGAACCTAAGAGGCGACAGATGCTAGACAACTTTCGGACGACGTGGGTGCACCCGAAAGGTAGACTTTGCACACTGCACCGTCCTGAAAACTTGCAATGGCAACCGTGGATGTTACCGAGTCCGCCTGGGAATTCCTCCCTCAAGATCATTTCGTCATCCCCTTTCAACCAACCGACTTCGTCCTCGTACCCGACCCCACTCACATCTCACAGTCATAGCTGCTTCTCAGAAAACTCCCAGCTTTATCCAAC
>BFEA01000838.1:109085-121768 GCA_003427395.1 Chara braunii | reverse complement strand
GGGGAAAGGGGAAACGGGAAAGGGGAAACGGGAACCAGTGCAGAAAAAGGGCCTCATAATACATATAAGGGATACATAAGAGTCATAGCACGTAAAAGGGGTTATCAACTTATTATTAACAGATAAAAAAAGAGGCGGTACATAAAAGGGGGAGGTATTAACGCATAAAAGGGGACATTTTCTCCTAAGGCAGGGAGATACCATAGAATCCCAGCTGGTCTTTATCCTTGTCCAGATCCTGATCGTGCTAGGACTCAAAGCTGGTTGTTGCGAGAGTTCAGTGAACCTCCTCATGGTCTCCACTTCAGCAGTTGCTGACCAGCTACAGGCATGCTGCTTCCGCTCTTTCCTTCGAACTAACCCGGACCATCCACATGCGCCGTACAATCCGTACAACCGAGATCTCGGCCTGGACTGAGATGCGGCACAACCACCACCACCACCACCACTGCGGTCGTTCCAGTCTGGAGTGGGCTCATCATCCATATGCATCGCCATCCCCGGCAAACTCCGCCAATGAGGTTGCAGCGGCTCATGTGCATGTTCTAGCGCCGTCGCAAGGCTGCTGCAGATGCCGGATGCCTCTGCACGAAAAAGCCGGGCATCTCGGAGTGCACACGGCTCCTGCCGGCCTTCGATCTTCCAGGGAATCCCTCCTCCTTGAAGTGCACTACTAATAGCATGATTAAATCCCGGTCGTTCATCAGAATGGGCACAGCAGCAAGCAGTTGCTGCACTGTCCACGCCGTCAGATCCAACAGCCATTGCTTCGCCCGCCGCCATTTCACCTCTGACCACTGGGATCGGGACGGAAGCGACAACAAGAATCTCCTCCGCATCCATGGATTGAAAGACGGGCACAGCCATCGATGTTGTCAACGGTTGCGATGATCCATTCCATGGAAGAGACCTGACACCACCATGATTCCACGAAGACATGCGTGGGGCAGGTGAAGCAGAAGACAAGGCTGATGTGGATGATGACGCTGACAACGCGGCGGATGAAGCGGATGGCGCCGGAAGTATGAGCGAATTTTTGATGTCACCGACAGAGCACGAGCGTGCGGCAATGCTCAGACTGCCACCACGCGGATGGGGGATTCTGCACTCGAGAGGAGACGGGGGAGGGAGACCATTGCAGCGGAGCCGTGAGCTGAGGGCAATGGCCGCAGCGATCAGCTCAGTGGAAGGTGACAATCTTGTCAAAGGCGTGGTGGACGAATCGCAAGGAGGAAGTCCAACATTCGTGGTGTGCGCGATCACAACCGTCGATTTGCTCACCAAACAACGCAACGACGAGGCACACCCACCTCTGGCAGCACCAGCAACAGCATCAGTAGTAGTAGTAGTAGCAATGGCAGTGGACCCGGTGGCTGGGGCCAAGGCTGACAGAGCCCGCATGGGTGAGGCCATTGCTGCGACACCGTGGATTGATCGTGGCTATTGATTGCTATCAGATCAATCAACGGCACATGAGAAACGCCTGCCTGCAAAATTGAGAACAGATCAGAATACCAAGTAGCATTCCAAAAAAGCAGCGCTAGGCCCTAAAAAACTCAGTGTTATTAACTTATTAGCCACCATCTGGAGCATCTGAGGGCTGCTGTAGATAAGCCCCCATTAGGGCCATTACCCTGACTGATTTCTTTCCTTCATGCACATGGCCTGCAGAAGAAGAAGAAGAAGAAGAAGAAGAAGAAGAAGAAGAAGAAGAAGAAGAAGAAGCAGAAGCAGAAGCAGAAGCAGCAGCAGAAGCAGAAGCACAAGAAGAAGAAGAAGAAGAAGAAGAAGAAGAAGAAGAAGAAGAAGAAGAAGAAGGAAGAAGAAGAAGAAGAAGAAGAAGAAGAAGAAGGAGAAGAAGAAGGAGAACGAAGAAGGAGAACGAAGAAGAAGAAGAAGAAGAAGAAGAAGAAGAGGAAGAAGAAGAGGAAGAAGAAGAAGAAGGAAGAAGAAGAGGAAGAAGAAGAGGAAGAAGAAAGAAGAAGAAGAAGAAGAAGAAGAAGAAGAAGAAGAAGAAGAAGAAGAAGAAGAAGAAGAAGGAGAAGGAGAAGAAGGAGAAGGAGAAGGAGAAGGAGAAGGAGAAGGAGAAGAAGGAGAAGAAGGAGAAGAAGGAGAAGAAGGAGATGAAGAAGATGAAGAAGGAAGAAGAAGGAAGAAGATGAAGAAGGAAGAAGAAGGAAGAAGAAGGAAGAAGAAGAAGGAAGAAGAAGAAGAAGAAGAAGAAGAAGAAGAAGAAGAAGAAGAAGAGGAGGAGGAGGAGGAAAACCATGCTTGTCACTTTATTATCAATTTCCCATGCTTGTCATCATCTCCTATATCTCCCATCACACGGACTCTGACCCTGACCGGCGACAACCAAGGCTTGCAACAGGGTACTGGGTTAATTCCTCCCTGAGCGGCTTGGACCGTCTTGAGGCTGGTCGCACCAGATCGCAAGCTAAGCCACCAGTACATGCCTCACATCAGCCAAGGGGCCATGTCGGAGGCCGAAAAGAGACGCCGGCCGCCGCGCTGGCGCCGACTTTTCCAGATAGGCGACGAGTTTCTTTTCAGCAAGGCTGGGGCCGTGTACTGGCGATTTAAAGGTGAACTGTGTCTGTCTTGATTTGAGTGACTAAATAGGGGTTCCTGTCATCACAATCGGAGAGACAGATACAGGGAAGGGGTTGCGACAGGCTACTGGGTTCATTCCTCCCTGTGCGACTTAGACCGTCTTGAGGCTGGTTGCACCAGGTCACAAGCTTAAAGGTGAACCGTGTCTGTCTTTATTCGAGTGAATAAATAGGGGCCCCTGTCATCGCAATGGGAGAGACAGATACAGGGAAGGGATTGCAACAGGGTACTGGGTCCATTCCTCCCTGTGCGGCTTGGACCGTCTTGAGGCTGGTTGCACCAGGTTGCTACCTCGAAGGTGAACTGTGTCTGTCTTTATTTCAGTGACTAAAAAGGGGGCCCTGTCATTGCGATTGTAGAGACGGATGCAGGGAAGGGGGTTTACCCAATCCCCTTTGCCAAAGCCTTAGGTGTGCTATTAAACCCCAAGTTTGCTCCGACGTGGTGGCCTATCGGTTCAAACTTCAAATGGCTGAAGGTGCCAGGCAAACAGGAAGCATTTTCTGCCGTGTCGGTTTGTCTTTTTCTGGCGCTCAGCAGCAATCCGGGTCGGGAAGAAGAGGCTCAGTGGTGATGGGGGTTTAAAGGTCAGAGGGCAGTCCCTAAGCCAAAAGCGAGATGATGGGTTAGAGTCCGTTAGACATTAGAAGTTTGTCTGCGGTGGGGGACGGGACAAGGGGGTAGGAGTTCTGCTTGCAGCTTCCGGTCAAAAGCACACGGGTGGCACACTGCTCCTCCTGGTTTCCACTTCTACCGTATGCCCCCAAATAGAATCCACTGTCATTATAGCTGTCTTTCGGGCAACTGTCAGTCAAGATAGAGCAATAACAACATGCGTGGGAAGATATTTGCTAATTTTTGCTCTTTTCTCCCTCACCTGCTCTAGGGAAGTCTGCTACTACTGAACCAAAACTACCCATCATATTTTTTTATCACATCAAACACCTTGACCGAACTTTTTCTTTTTTTTGCTAATGAAATAATACATATATCTCTGCCTACGGTTTACCGGGCAGTTCTATTTGACGATATATAGTCAAACAGAGCTTCCCAATAAACCATAGGCAGAGAGGGAGAACAGGACAACAAATGAGGGGCGGTGACAAACTGTTTCATCGGAGTTTCACCAACTCATCATGTATTTGTTGTCCTCTTCTCCCTCTCTGCCTACGGTTTACCGGGAAGCTCTGTTTGACGATATATATATATATATTATATCTGTTTGACGATACATATATATATATAGTCAAACAGAGCTGCCCGGTAAACCGTGGGCAGAGAGGGAGAAGAGGAAAACAAACGAGGGGCTGTGACAAACTGTTTCGTCGGAGTTTCACCGACTCATCAGGAGGCTGAATATATATTTTCGACAACTGGTGCCACACAAACTCCTGGTTACACAAACTCCTGGCACTCAGGGATGATGGCTTTCCAAAATAAAAACAAAAGCAGGAAAAGTAGGAAAAGAAAAAAAGAAAAGAAAAAAAGAAAAATAGAATCCTGGGCGACAGTTTGGAGATCACTGCCTGATGGGCAATCATCACTGAGGAGAAAAGTATTTGATCTTGGGAGGGAAGTCAGGAGAGCACTGCTCTAGGGCATCATCTTGGAGGGCATTCAATGTTTCCCTGCAACAGGAGGGCAGATTATGGAGATTTCTTGTTTGCTCTTGACGGCAAAGTGTTGCTTTCTTGTATGTATGGATCGTAGTGCTGTGGCTATGATTGCTTTGTGATTGTGAGTCAGCTTTTAGATGCCGTAGGCAGGCCGGAGCGGATGAGCAGTTGCAAAACACGAATGGAGCACCGCCTGATGGGGAATCAGTGAGGAGAGGACGAGCCGATCTTAGGGGGAGCAGTTGGCAGAGGACCGCTCGTAGTGCGCTGCTCTACAGGGGGCATCATTTTGGAGGGCCATGAATGTTCCGGGGGAGCAGGGGCAGATGAGGGGAATGTCCCCTAGGGTGGACTGAGCCGGAGACAGCAGGGTAGTTGGCAAAGGGCTATAGAGGGCTCGGTCCACCCTAGGGGAGCACCATTCTCTGAAGGCATCATCATGGAGAGCGGTGAGCATCGTTGAAGGGAGTGGGTTTGTCATTAGTTTTCGACTTCTTTGATCTTAATTGCCCTCCAGATTGAGAGCGTGTCATACCCTTGGTTGTGAGTGGCAAGGTAGGGTCACGGGATGTTGAAGTGGGAATGGTTATCGAAAAATGACAAGGGTACAGAGTAGGGGTTTACACCACCAGTACAGTTGAAACGGGAGATTGAGCCTCTCCTAAAAAATAGGAGGCCATGAACCGTCGATTCATTTTATCGACGGTCCATGGCCTCCAAATTCTTAGGAGAGGATCAATCTGTTTTTTCGGATGTACGGGTGGTTTAAACCCTGGTTAGGAGGTGGCAGGGGAGGGTCACAGGATGCAGAAATGGGAATGGTTATCAAATGACAAAGGTGCAGAGAAGGGGTTTATACCCTGATTTACTGGTGGCAGGGTAGGGTCACAGGATGTAGAAGTTGGAAATGGTTATCAAAAATGAGACAAGGGTGCAGCGTAGGAGTTTAAACCCTTGTTAGGATGTGACGAACTATCTTCTGTAATCACGCGACTTTCTGTGCGAAGCTGCATTGGGGGAATCAAACGGGCTGGTCGGGTGAAGTGCGTGGGGACAGGTCGTCCTAATGGGTTGCATGGATGCCCTCGCTTCTTTTTCGTATTTCTTTTGGAAACTGTTGGACCAAGGCCGGGAAAGTCCTGCGCCGACGATTGGGTGACCGCGCCTTGGCAAGCGCGAGAAATAACTGTCGCCATAGCTTCTTTCTTGTTCTGCTGTCCGCACGGGGAATTTTGGAGCGATCATCGCGCGGGAATATCGTTTTTGAATTTTCGAACTAATGTCGAGCCCCCGCGGGCTCTCGGAATCGTTTTTCTTTCGGAATTTCTTTTTGAAATCAGGAGTTAGACTAGGAATTTAGGTACCTCGCAGTCTGTCTGCACGACGCTCCCTGCTTGCGCGCACTGTGCCTCGGCAAGATCTGGGCTCTGACCCTTGCGCCTTGATCTTGCGTGTAACTGTAACCTTTGGCGGGCGCAATTGTAACTGTAATCTTCTTGTCATGATGTTCTTTGTGTTTGCTCTTTCCCGCCTCGCCCTCGCCCGTGTATGCACATCCCCTTCTTTGTTCCAACTGGTCCCCACGTTGCATGACTGGATCGACGCGCGGAGACTGGTTCCGTCCCCCGCGCCGCAGCCTGGCCATGTAGACGTGGGCACCTCCTCCTTTCTTCTCCTTCGGCATAATCCCGGGTTTTCTCGCGCAAACAGGCATGCTATAAATTTCGCAAGCGCGATTAGTTCTCTCTCTCTGAATTCGAAAGGTTAGCGCGATCAGTGAGGATCGGCTAACGAGTAAGTTGGAAGGTGAGCACAAATGAGTCGGGGGATCCGACGAGCTGGTGCCGAGTAAGCGGGGTTGACATGTGGACCACGACGGACTGTGGCGCACGGGCGAACCTGGCTTGCGTGCTCGGACTAAGCGGGGTGACGACTTGGTGTTGGTGCGAGGCGACGGACTGCCCGCATCGGAGGTGATGTGGTGTAGAGAGAGATGTGTGTGGGATGGTGCCTTTTTCCAACCCTCTGTATAATTTTTGATTTCAACCTTGGCCGATTTTGTTGCGGCAATTACGGATTTCCTGGCGAATCATCTCGGGTTCTCTGTTTATGATGTGTTGTGGAATGAACTTGCGCTCTTCTCTCACCCTTCCTCAAGTAATTTTTGGATGCTAGCTTTGTTCAAATTTTGTCACTCTCTATTATCCGTTTTGTGCTCGGGGTGGATACGCTCGTCGTACATGTTGCTGATGCGCCAGCCTTTAGATCTTGTGTGTGGAGGGTGTCCTTTTTCTCCCTCGTCTATGTAGTCTTGACAAGTGGCGTCAGCCATCCCTTGCCCATGACTATCTCTGGTTTTGTTCTTCTCGGTGATTGGCTTGATTTTCCCTCCTTATTCCTGTTCTTACTATAAATTGTCGAGATCAGATGTGGCGAATGTCTGTGTGCTTGGGCTATGATGGTGTGATCTTCTTCGGTCAAGTGAATGGATGTATGCGCCTTTGCCGGTTCCTCGTTTCTGTTTTCTGGAAATTCGCACGGTCCTCGAACTTCGATCAATGCAATGATATCGGGTTAGGGGAACATGCGTCTTCGGAGCTGAGCCATCGGGCGGACCAATCGCCCGACTGCTGACGCGATCCCTGTCGGATTGCACGAACACATAGGCAGCTCAAACTGGAATGAACAAGCGCGGTCGGGTAATGGATTAGATACGCCCAATCGAGCCCCTCTCTTAATGCTTGACAAATCTTTGTGAACTCTTTCGATTGATTGAATGTGTGCCATCTTTATGGGAAATGAAAGAACTCCAACACACGTGCGCATAACAATTCCTCGTTCTTTTTCGAATTGAAAGGAAAAGTCTGACAGGAACTCGGCGGTCCTTGTTGAATGCTTTGGCTAATAAGTGGATGATTGATTCAAACGTATGGTTGCCCTCTGATTGCCCTCCCGATGTTTGTCTTTGGACATGCGCACTCGAATGCGCAAGTGCCACATGTCGAGCTAGCATGTCGACTAATCAGATAATTGCCCGACCGGAGAACAGCCAGTCGGGCCGATCCGACTGATTGTGAACATGATCATGTGCACGCACGTGTAAGTGCGACCAAGAAGGGCGCTGCCTCCACGCGTGTCTGCAAGGCCAGCGTCCAAACCCATGTCTAAATTTGCCAATTTCTGACCGCATGGATAGCAGGACTCCCTTATACGTCACGGATCGGGAAAGCCTGAGACATCGACGGTTCCGAGAATACTAGGAATGGAAAAACGCCTGTCTCCTCACGCGACCCAGACCCAACACTCCGGAATTTCCCTTTCGGACCGGAAACGAACGAATCTATGATGGGACATTGAACGGGCCTGAAGCGCGATCCCTTTCCCCTCCCAATTCCCCAGTTCACACAAGAGCCACGTCATCGCCGAACCAGGTGTCGTCATCATTGAGACAGCCTTCCCTCCCTACCGCCTCGTGTTGCCTTTTCACTGCCTAACAGCGGCCCCGTGGCACGCGATCGCCCCCTACTGGCCTCGAACCCCGTGCTCAGAATGCCAGCAGGACAGCGAGTACCGGGCCGCGGGGTTCGTTCGATGAACCCGGACTGAGGCCGAGCAGCGAACGCACAGCCTACGCCTAAGGCCCGCTTCGTCAGATTTCGAGGCTTGTCACGAGCGACGCGAGCGATTAATTAGGCAACGCGACACCCATAGCGTTCCGCCAGTACAGCAAATTTGAGCCCGGCCTCGGGAACGAAACCCGCAGGGATGGTGATGGCATCCCTCGAGGCGTGGGGGCCAAACGCGACCTGCGCTTACCATCATTGCACAATTGCCCCTGAGTTCCGACCTGGGACTCCACCCCCACTATCCTAAAATCCTTGGCACACCCCTTTTTGCACTTCCGGGCCCCCATTTCACTCCGATCAGGAAGTCGGGCTGGGCGTGAGGTTGGGCGTCACAAGGATGTGGCAGGGGAGGGTCACAGGATGTAGAAGTGGGAATGGTTATCGAAAAATGACAAATCAAGGGTAGATAATCAGACAGAACAGTAACGATAGTCATCCTGAACTTGGGGGGGGGGGGGGGGTGAGGGGTTGGGGGAGTTGGGGCCGGGGGGGGAGAGGGCTGGGGGGGATGGGATACCAGATTACAAAGTGAGGTGCGATTGAATTGAAAAAAGGAGGGCCTTAGTAGCCAAACACTGAGCAATAACAGCTAAACAACAACAACAATACTCGGGCAGCTCAGGGGTTGTCATGGGTATACAAAGCAACCCGACCACAGAATTTTGGGGGCACCTAGGGTTCACTCATGGCGCCTGTAGAGAAAATGTTCACGCCAACCGTCTTCACCCCAATAGAACGCCCGGTCATTATAGCTGTATTTGGGCAGCTTTCTGCCTGGATATGGCGATAATGACCTGGTTTTCTATTCGGGTGAAGAAGGTAGTGGCAGAAGTACCCATACGTAAAGGGTCGTTCAGACATCATTTAACCAGGGCTGATGGGGTATCCTGCTTAGCGCTGCACCTGCAACAGCTGTCGGGTCAAGTCATCCCCCCAAGAGCTGGTATAGGGGTGATTGTCCTGACTGGTAGACACCAAGGCAGGACTGAGGGAGTGGGGGTGTGCCAGGGAGAATTGACAAAAGGAGGTGTGAGTGGGGTCTTGTGGAGCAGAGGACCGCAAAAAACAAAGGTGAAAAAAGGAATCCCCATGCCACAAAACGTTTTAAAATATTTTCTCGGTCCGGAAGTGGGCCTGTCTAGTACAAAGCCCCTGAATGGGCCTCCCGGATTTTGAATCTGGCCCAGATACAGCACCAGATTCAGGGAGAGTAGGAAAAGGCCCAGAGGGGCAAAGAAAACCGCCCCGTGAGTGCACTTATTATAATCCGTGTCCGGTCTCCTGCATCCGGCGGCCAGAAATCATTCCGCCTGGCTGAAGGGTCTTGGTGGTTAAAACAACAGTTCGCACCGAAGACAAGGCAGGTTTACGCATAAGGCCATGACGCTCCAGGCCGGGACCAGTAGTGAACGCTGAAGGCCTAAGCCTTCGAAGGTAGCTTTGTGCACTTAGGCTCCTGTGACCCGGTGGTTTAAACTACCCGTACCTACCTCATTTTTAGGCCACGCACGGATGAATTGGCCTGCCGTGCAGGTCTGTATTCATTCGAAACGGGAGGCACCAGATTTTGCAGGGATGACTAGTGGGCGGGAAAAGACATGGCAGTTTTTAACCACCAGTACTTCCGAGGCACTTTCTCCGGGCCTGGGAACGGCCTTGCATGCCAAAAACAAACGAACGGGCCTCCTTTTGCCTGGCGCTGCCAGCCATTTTGATCCAGAGGCCGAGCCCCGAAAGTTGCGCCTGCATGCAAGCCACATATTTTATTCTTTGGCTGGGAAACGTAGCGGTGGATGAACACAATCCAATGAGATTTTCTAGTACGTGAAGTTTTCTAGTACGTGAGGTGAGTAGGAGGAGGTGGTGTTCAAAGAAGAGATGATTTCTGGAGTGGGCGATTGGAGTCCGGTCTAGACAGCCAGTGAGGAAGGAGAAATCCAGTCTTGTCGCAAGAACGTCGCCCATCGTTTCTCTGAGGCTCCCGGACCAATTTCCGGATCCTTTCCCTCCATCCGAATTGTAATTGATAGAATTGCAATGGTTCGGCTGGGATGCGTGAGCACCAAAGATCCACTGGGTGCACACTAGCTAGCAAACACAGGAGTGTAGTGTTCAGGCGACCGCTTGCCCACTGAAGAGGCGGGCGGTACCCAACACAGTTGTGTGTTTTTTTTTTTTTTTTTTTAACACACCCACACAGCCCCTTCTATTCTGGGGGGCGCCAGTCCGGTTACTTGTCCCTGGCACGCATATTCCAACAAAAAACATCACATAAGAAAGTGATGAGCAGCATGGGCGGCCAACGTTGGTTGTGAATAACTGGGAGACTCCCCGTGTTTTCCAGACATTATCCACCACCCTGGCCCCGGTCAACCCTCACAGTTATGATGCTGATTCTTTTTTTTTCTAGAAAGCCCAGGGTGTTGTAGAGGCCAAGGACTAGACCCACAGTGATCGCCGGCAGCGGCAGCGGCAGCCGATGGTTGTCCTGACAGGATAGGCCACCTTCCCTACCCTTCCCCACGTTAATACTCCCAGTGCACCCCCTATCCCTACTATCCTACCTCAGTGTGACCAGCACTCAGGACCATCACGATACTAGTATCGAGGGCAACTTGGACCTGACAGCAGTGACAAGCACCAAGGCTGGGCAACCCCCCAGGCCTTGCTGTACGGGAACTTCGGATGCCAGGCTCACGCAATCTTCCACAGGCCAAATACCAGAGAGTCTACCCAGCAGGAGTACCTAGGCAAGGCAAGCTGACATTGAACTTTTTTTTCTTTTTCTTTACCTTTCCCGCATGGGAAAATAGGGAAAACTGGCTGTTTTCCCAAACTCCTGAATTTTTGGAGGTCAGGCCCAACGACGACTGCCATTGATAAATATGATCGGCGGCCGTCATTTCGTTTCGGCCTCTGAAAAGGTCGGACGCCTACCCGAGGCCCGCTATTTTCCCAAGCGGCAAAGGTACTAGTGCACTAGTACCTTTCCCGCATGGGAAAATAGGGAAAACTGGCTGTTTTCCCAAACTCCTGAATTTTCGGAGGTCGGGCCTGACGACGATTGCCATTGATAAATCTGATCGGTGGCCGTTGTTTCGTTTCGGCCTCTGAAAAGGTCGGACGCCTACCCGAGGCCCGCTATTTTCCCAAGCGGCAAAGGTACTAGTGGGCCCAGGGTGTTGTAGAGGCCACGGACCTGACCCTTGGTGATTGCTGGCAGTGGGAGGCAGTGGTTGTCCTGACAGGGTAGGCCACCTACCCTACCCATCCCCACGTTAATACTCCCAGTGCACCACTGTCCCTACTATCCTACCTCAGTGTGACCAGCACTCAGGACCATCACCCTACCAGTATCGACGGCAACTTGGACCTGACAGCAGTGACAAGCACCAAGGCTGGACAAACCCCCAGCCCCAGTGGAAGCCGAAGCGGACGAACCGAGCTTCGGATGCCAGGCTCATGCAATCTTCTACAGGCCCAATGCAGAGAGTCTACCCAGCAGGAGTACATAACCAAGGCAAGCCGGTGCCCACGGACACATCCTACCGTCCTTCCCCTAACTTACCCAAGGCTAGGCGGAACTCAGACTAGCCGGAGCGACTTATATCCCTACCCTACCCTAGAGCTAAGCCATGCATGGGTAAAACCCGACATGTACCTGATAGACTCCCCCGGCCCGGTATCATAGCTATGTATGTTTGTATGAGGCCATAGGCTATGTGTATATTTTTCACGAGCCATGTTTGTGTCTGCCCGAAGGCTATATATGTGCTCTGCGTAACTGTATAGCGAGATGCATATGCCCGAAGGCCAGACATGTACAATGCTATGTAGAGGGAACTATGTGTTCGTTGAAGAGATGACAGGCCAATTTGGACAAGAACCCCCCCAAAGTCCCAAGCCAGACTCGAACCCGTGATCTGTGACATGTGACCTGGAGACTCTACCATTTGAGCAACAATCGCAAACCGCACCTGTGTGTGTGATACGCCAGACAGGGGAGATCAACAGAACAACCACGAAAGTTGACGCTGATTCTTATTTGGATGTAAATGCAAGTCATGTGACAGACGCTGGACCCGTTTTCCAGCAGGTGCAGCTCCCTACCAGTAGGCTGATCCATCGGTAGGGATATTAGTGATGGGTGGTCACATCACCATTACTACCGTCTTCACCTGAACAGAACGCCAAGTCATTATCGCTGCATGTGGACTGGAAAGTGCCCCAAATACAGCTATAATGACCAGGCATTATATTCGGGTGAAGACGGTAGTACACCAGGCGGATGTTAAAAAAAAAAAAAACTTCACCCGTCTTTTCTCAGCTCTTTCAGTACGGCACGATTAGTGGAATGCTGGAAAAAAAGATGATGTGGTATCCTTTTTTCTTCTTTTTTTCTTTTTTTGAAGCGTGCAGCCTTGAGATATATCATCATCGAGCTGACCGGACCTAGGTAATTCAGAATTATTTAATTTCATTCACCTGGTGCGATCTACGTCCATCAGGATTCGAACTTGGGTCTGTATATGAGACAGTACATGGGTGTACCACTGAGCTAGGCCTGTTTAGTGATGTGGGATCCCACCCTTACACTTCGGGGTTGAGAAAAGCTGTGAAGGTTTTCTGGCGGGGCAAAGCGGAAATGCCGTACTTTTCCCAGTAAAAACACAAGGACCTTTTTGCGAGCAGGTCAACAGAGACCTTCCCCTTCAACTTGTACAAAATCAACCGCTTTCTTGACCTTTCCAGAAAAGACGCTGCTGTTCAGTCAATACCATCTTTTGGTCTTTTGAGCTGTTCAGTCAATACCATCTTTTGGTCTTTT
>BFEA01000838.1:89748-104448 GCA_003427395.1 Chara braunii | reverse complement strand
CCTTGACACGAAGCTGGGGTAAAAATTGGCCCCAGTTTGTTCCTGGGGTACAAATTTGGCCCCAGTTTGTTCCTGGGGTGCAAATTTGGCCCCAGTTTGTTCCATCCCGCTTCGAATTATATGAGGTAACCGGCATCCGCTTCAAGGCCTTCAATCAATGTTCTAATTAGAAAAACAAATCCAGTTTCCCCCCCCCCCCCCAAAAAAAAAGAAGAAGGAACAAGAGAGGAAGGCGAAGAAGAAGCAAGAATGGGTGGGGCAACCAACGATGTGGGCCACATCTGGTCCCCATGTATGGGCCCAGCTGAGGTGGTACACCCATGAATTGAACTTTTGAAATATGAATCAGACCCAAGTTCGAATCCAGATGCAATCAGCTCAGGTGAGTGGATAACTCGGAATTTCCCTGGGCCTGGTCAGTTTAAAGATGATATCTCAAGGGCGTCGCCCTTCATTAAATATATATATATATATCGTCAAATGGAACATATATATATATCTATCGTCAAATAGAACTGCCCGGTAAACCGTAGGCAGAGAGGGAGAAGAGGACAACAAACGAGGGGCTGTATAAATATATATTGTCACACTGTAAATCAGAGCGCTAAAATGAAGAAACAAAAAGAAGGAAGACATGGGTGGGACGGGTCGGGCGGTGGGTGGTGCCACCGGCTGCGCTTGGAAAGTGGAGGAGGGAAAGAAGAGCTGCATGGACGCTCTCGCCGCCATAGCCATAGCTACCGTCGCGAGAAGACGAAGATGAAGAAGAAGAAGAAAGAAGAAGAGGCAGAACGTGGACGAAGAAGAAGAAGAAGAAGAAATAGGAAAAGGAGGAGGAGGAGGAGGAGGAAGAAGAAGAAGAAGAATGGTGATAAACAAAGGCCAAACAATGTCTTTCACGCATGTAGATCAGCAATCAAAACAGCATGCACTGAACTCAGAAGAAACGCGCAGGATATGAAGAAGAAGAAGAAGAAGAAGAAGAAGGAGGAGGCGGAGGAGGAGGAGGAGGAGGAGGAGGAGGAGGCACCTTCACCCTCGTGCTAACCTTTCAGAGGGGGGGGGGGGGAATAGATTCTGAGGAGAAGAGGAGATAAGAGGGAACACCAGCAGAAGAGGAAGAGGAAGAGAGAGGAGGAGGAGAGAGAGGAGGAGGAGAGAGAGAGGAGGAGGAGAGAGAGGAGGAGGAGAGAGAGGGAGAGGACGAGGAGAGGGAGAGAGAGGAAGAGGAGAGAGAGAGGTGGGTGCTCCCCGCGGTGGTACTAGCGCGCCCTACCTCGAAAGTTACAGAGGGGAGATGGCGACTCTAGTGGTGTTGACGAAAACCAAGGCACACCCAAAACAACAAGCTTCTCGGAGCGAGGGGCCCGAGGAGCCCGGGGAGTCCGAGGAGGAGGAGGAGGAGGAGGAGCCCACCATAGCCCGAACAGAACTGGCTGTTCCCCATTTGGCCATGGCGGTGCGCCTCCTTTCCGCAGAGGTCCCCGGCGTCCAGCGCGGGTCAAGAGAGGCCTGTTCTGAAAACGCTGACGTCAACGCTCATTTCTGCATGGCCCCCTTTCGTTATTTTGTTACGCCGTTTGTCCGAAAAAATCGTCCTTTTTTTTTGCCCCCCAAGAAACACTTGGCGGGAAGACAAACAAAAGAAAAGATAAAAAAAAAACTCGAACTCCCGCGGTCGTCTTCCCACGGAACAAAACGTACCCTGCTGAACGAATGCATGCATGCCATGCATGCCACCTTTCTGGTCTAATACAGTCACATGATGATGGTACGCTGTATTCGTCATCAGCCGTGGATCGCCGTATCTACGGCTGAATCCTCCTGAATCCTCTGCAACGACTGACTGTTCCAGGGTTTGAACCCAGGTCTGCTCAGCAACAGGTCTGTAGGGGTGTATCAGTCCGCCGCATGGGCTGGGCACGGCATTCTTTGTCGTCTTTTCTGATTGGTGGATGCCACCCTTGCGATCTTCGTTCTCTTCCAGACCACGCTTTCTGATCACCGCGCAGACGGCCTGGGCTGTGGAGGGTGGGGCGGGAGGGGGGGGGGAACTCCGAAGTCCATCGTGTAGGTAGCCCTTGTGGCTGAATGTTGCACACATGTTGCTGTTGATGACGAAGTCATGAGTTCGAAACCCCACAAACTAGATGGATAATATGGATACAATTAGCCAAATTATGAGTTAATACATGAGTTAATATGCCCATGGGACCAGATGGATACAATAAAATAATGCTGAATGGGGAGTGCACCCAAAGCACAGTACTTCTCTTACTTATATGGGCTCCGTGCAAGGTAAGAGAGCATTTCTATGCGCGCCTGGGCAGGTAGCGAAAGTTGTAAGCCACTTCGACAAGGTGCAGTTGCGGGCTCACGAGTGGTGGAAGGTTTTTCCCAGGGCTACAAACGCCGTGCGCCCCAAGAAAAGATCAGCAGGCCTCCTTTTGGCCACCCATTTTGCTCCAGCAGCCGACCCCCGAAAGTTGCAGCATGCATGCAGCTGCATCGGAGAAAAATGCCTGGGAAGTGTACCGGTGATTTAAACCACCAGTTCACCTGAAGCTAAAGCCGTCCCCCGAAAGCCGCATCGGAGAAAAATGGTTGGGAAGTGTACTGGTGGTTTAAACCACCAGTACTTGGGGTCTCGTTAGACACTCCTAAAAGTGCCTGTTTTTAGGATTGCGTCTTCGTTGCACGCAATCCTAAATCCAATTTCGAGATCGAAAATGTGAAAACGGCGTTAGGACGAGTCCTAAAGGATTTAGGATTCCCCAGGCAAAATCATCCTAAATTTTCCAGAAGCCCCCAACCTACTGAAAAATTTAGGATTCCCGCGTTTCACGGACTCATTGCGTCGCGCGCATGGCACCGTCGACACTCGTTGGTGGTCCAGAAGCGGTCCGTCGAGTCGGCGGTCGGACATCGGAGGTTTTCTGCGGCTCGATGCGGGCAACGGCCACAAACGGTAGCCGTTGGCGAGGGGGTGGAGCGCGGGGGGGGGCAAGCGGGGGCGGGCTGGCGTCCGTGGTGGACCGTTGGCTGGGCTGCGGGAAGCGGAGGAGGATGACGACGTGCGCAGGATGACATATCGAGGCGCTTCGGGCAGTGCGTGGGAGCCAACGGTCGATTTTCGAATCGAAGGCAGACACCTTTGTCATCTTCTCTGCTGGTTGTCGGCATATGAAGGTCGAGCGGCCCTATCCCCCGGCATGTCGGAAGAAACTTCTGCAGTAGTCACGTGCAAGGGTGGCTCCCGAGGTGAATTTGATGGCTGGCGTGCAGAGGAGATTGCCTCTGCTGGTACTCGTTGTCGTCGTCTTCCTGATTGACGTATTCCTCTACGTGTGTTTGTCGCGCCGGCCGTGGAAACAACATCGCAAGAGGAGGGCGTCAACGAAACAGGCGGCAGGGGAACGTCCGATGGCGGGCATGCAGGGACGCGGTAATAGTCCTTGATGGCGTCATCACACAGCCGGAGGTCCTCCCATGTTGCGCCAGTGCGTCGTTTAATCCACCAACGTGGGGTCTGCCGCGGGAAAATGCCAGACGACAGCGCGAAACACAACTCCACGACTGCTTCGCATGTCGCCACGCAATCCGGCGCTTCGACAACGCTCTGCAACAACGCTCTTCGTTTACGGAGCTGCAAATGCATGTCGCGGGAGGAGGATGACATGTCGCTCATCGCATTCAGGAAGTCACTGCCATCGCCACAACCTCGCTCTCTTCTTCACACAGACCGTGTCCGCAGCCGCGAACGTCCATCTCCGATAATCGTTCCGCCTGTGTAGCGTAACGCGTGTCCACAACCGCCGAAGATGCGCCACCACCTGAACACTGCCGCAGGAGACCACGCACGCCGGAGTCGAAGATGCGCCCGCTGCTCCACACTGGCACAGGATACAACGCACGCCGGAGCCGAAGATACGCCCGCTGACGAAGAGCGCTGCCACAGGAGAATACGCACGTCGGAGTCGAAGACGCGCCCGCTGCAGCGCACGCCGTACCCGAAGATGCACCCGCTGCTCTACGACAGTGGAAGACAGTACGCACATCGGAGGTCAAGATGCGGCCGCTCCTCTACGATGGTGGAAGACAGTACACACACCGGAGGTCAAGATGCGCCCGCTGCTCTACGATGGTGGAAGACAGTACGCGCGTCGGAGGTGAAGATGTGTCGCCGCCGAATATGCCCCCCCTGGTCACCAGTCGCGCAGACTCCAAAGATGGATACACACGTCGAAGGGTTCACCAGCGCCGTTTTTTCTACGTCGCACGCATCGCCTGCCCGTCCTCCGCCCCGCCACCCTGCGTCCGCCAAATTTGGAATTTGAATTTTCGAAGTCCCTCGGCTACGCGCGCTTTTCACCGAAGAGCCCTACCCGACGACGGTCCACCGTAGTGTGTACCACGGGCACCAGCCAGGAATGGACAAACATCGGCGACGCGGCTGCGTATACACATATGAAAAGTGGCCGCGAGAAACCTTTTAGGACGAATCCTAAAAGACGATTTTTAGGATTGCGTGTAACGACACCGCACAAAATCCTAAAAAACCTTTAGAACTCGTCCTAAAAAATTTAGGATTCTTTTAGGAGTGTCTAACGAGACTATTGGCCCAACTATCGGCCATGAAAAAAAATAGAGTAGAAATATTCTTAGTCCGATGAATTTGGGCACTCTTGTAGTTGACCGTACGTTTCCTAAAATCATGGCTCATTAACGGTCGGGACTTTAGGAAGTACTGGTGGTTTAAACCACCAGTTCACTTGAAGCTAAGCAACTGCACTATGATAGTGACTCTGATTGGTGGCAGTTTTAGTGGCCTTAGTTGGGCCGCCAGCCTCTCCGGTCGGACATTCAGTGGGACTCTAGTAACTCCTCTGAGGACTCAGGACTCAAAACATTTTTAGACGAGTTAACTTGGACTGTATCAAAGAGGATTCGACGTCGGCATTTGTGATGATTTCTGCATTGACATTTTGTGTGCATTGACTAACTTTATAAGTTTCGGATACCAGAGGCTCTTTTTTGGATCAAAGGTAGCGAGAAGAAGATGGGGAAATCAAAAGTATGATCAAGATACATGCGGGATAGACTGTGAGTTACCCAAGATAGACCATCGTGTCACCAATCCTTCCAGCACTGCTCCCCGATTTCGAAACACAATATGTGACCGATGCTTCACAAGCCACAGTAAGCTGTGATCCTCCACGTGTTGCACCCTCAATAGTTCGCCCAACCAGGGTAGTTAGACCATATGGTGAAGTCACTCACGCCCAAAATCTGGAGTGAACCTTTTCATCAAGCAGAGGAGACATAATTTTCCTCGCCATTTTTAGCGAAGCGGTGCCACCAACCCTCGACTTTCCTGCAGTATGTCGACCTGTGGCCCAACTTCACAACTCTCATGTCTGTGATCTGACATCATTTGCGGCATGGTTTTTGTTAATTTTACTTGGATTTAACATGTGCAAGTAACGATCCAAAAAACACATTTGCATTTTGTCTACGCACAAAATTACCGATGTCGGTCTTTGAATAAATGAAAGTAGTATTGGTGTCATTGCGCTAATGAAAAATTTATATCCTAGGTCAATACGTAGAAAAATAAGAAAAACACATTATTTTTGTGCTTTAAGTTTAATTCTTTTTTTTTGCCTCTATAGTAACGTGGTTTCCTTGCGCTAATGAAAAATTTATATCCTAGGTCAGTGCGTGGAACAAAAAAACGAACCTTTTTTGTGCTTTCAATTTAATTATTTTTTTACGTTTTTACAGTAACGTGGTTTCCTAGCTCTACACTTCTACGACTACCACTACTACCACTACTACTACTACTACTACTAACACTACGACTACTACGACGACGACTACGACTACTGATGCAATTATATTATACATGCAAATACAACACATTTTATTTTTATTTTTTTATGATCATGTATCATAAAAGTGTATACGTGTGTACGGTGTGTACATAGATGTATGTGAAAGCATAGTTGCAGTACAACATAGTCGCACTCCAATCGGTGTTTTCTAAGGAGATGCATGTTTTCAAAGACTTAAAGATAATTCTCATACAGTTTTTGAGGGCATAGAACAAAAAATAAAAGAAATACAAGTATAAACCACTTGTACTTTTTGGTCTATTTTATAGAACCGACGCACCCTCTGTGTGCTGAGTTTGTGGAGCCTAGAAGCAACGGGAAATAGCAAGAGAGATTTGTTGGTTGGCATCGGTACAACCCTCCATGTTGGACCTACAACCGAAAATTGGAACGAAAGGCGGCGGTCGTTTACTCGTTTTTACTTGTGTGTCATCCCATATCTGACTATAAGTGCATTTAGATGTATTTTAGAAAGTTCCCCTGAAATGAGAGTTGCAGTACAACATAGTCGCACTCCTATCGATGCCTCATAAGGAAATGCATGTTTACAAATACTTAAAAACAGTTGTGACATAGTTTTTTGTTGCATAGAATGAAAAATAAAATAAGCACAAGTATAAATCATTAGTATATTTGGGTCTGTTTTATAGAACCGACACGCCCTTTATACGCAGAGTTCTATGGAGCCTGGAATCAGAGGGAATCGGTAGCGGTACTGCCCTCCATGTTCGACCTACTGCCAACAGTTAGAACGGAAGGCGGTGTGTCACCCAAGATATGACTAGAAGTGGAGTCAAATATATTTTAAAAAGTGTTAGCTTGAAAATGCTCTGAAATGAAAGTGCTTGATAGAGAATCAATTGCTTCTTATTTCTCATATGGAGTCACATCAGAAAGAGACGGAATTTTACCTTTTTTTTTTTTTAACTTGAAAGACATACTAAACTCTGAAAATGATTACCTTTGTATTCATCTGGCGTTGGCCATAGCTGCGGTTAGATACATTTGGGTGAAAATGCTAGCGTAAGAATGTTCTGAAATGCGAGGGGCTCACAATAATTTGTTGTTCTCCCTCTCTTATGTGAAGTCACATGAGAAAGAGTCGTGCATACATGCACGACATAAATTGCAGGTACATATTGCAGTCAATTTACCCCGTTTCCTTGGGTGCACTGGCTTACTCCCCCGTTGCACTACCGAGCCTTCCTTAAGCCTTAAAATCATTGTAGCAGGCAACGTAACGTTTTACTGTAAGGCTCGAGTTACGTAATGATGATATAAGACTTGGAAAAAACAAATAACAGACGAATAGGCACATAAGCAGGGAGAAGGCACACAAGCAAAAAATAACGAGGAAAAACAACAAGGCAACATATAAGTTGGAGGGCATTAGGGAGGTGAAAGGGTATATAACACGGAAGTATACAGGGTAGGGAAAAATAGCAATCGAACTAAAAAAAAAATACAAGCAGTCAGGGTTACCTGACCGAACGTTCGGGGGCCCCGGGCTGGCCTTCGAACGTTCGGGCGTTCGGGGTCCCGTTCGGGGGCCAAACATCTCCAGGTTCGGCCCCCGCCAAAAAATATTTCCGGGCCTAAAAATAAGTTTTGTTTTCTGAATTGTTTTTTGTGAGTTTTCTATGATGTAACCTACACGCTTATAAATTTTGAAGCCATTCTGCTAAGCCAAAAAAAACATTAAAAATCATCAAAGATGGAGGTGTCAAAACGTGCTCGCCCACTCACTATTTTATTTTTTTTCACTTTTAATTTTTTATTTTCACTTTATTTCGGGGCCTAAAAAATTTTATTATTTTTTTAAAACTTTTTAATAAGTTATTGATTATGCAAACTACATATCTGTAAATTTTCAGGGCATTTTTCAATGCCAGAAAATAATTAAAAATCGACAAAGATGGCGGTGTCGAAAAGGTGTTGGCACACTCACTCATTTTAATTATCTTTTTATTTTTTCTTATTTTTATCATAGTGTTTATTTTCTGTATTGGATTTTTAATTCAAATTTGGTAAAGAATTTGGATGTAGTGCCCAGACAAATGTTGTTTAGTTTATGTTTTTCCATAATATAGTTTTTTTGGGGAAGTTTTTGAAAACTGTTTTTTTTTTTTTTTTTTTTTTTTTTGTTTGCGTTCGGCCTGAACGGCCGAACGCCTCCCGAAGAGGTCCCGTACGTTCGGTCGTTCGGGTTCGGGCGTTCGGCCCGTCCTGAACGCCGATAACCCTGCAAGTAGTAAAAAATACAAGTGGAAAAAAAAGAAGTGAGAAAAATAAAATTGATTATAATAGATCAGATGTAGTTTTTGTTCCGCTAGGTTTAATACCTCATTTAAATAAAAATAATAACAATAGATTAATTCATTCGAGTCCACCGACTTATCAAGAGAATTTATGGGATCCTGTATTGATCATGTTTTTGTCATAAACTGTTGAACCCTTGTTGAAAGTGGACAACCCACAAACAACACTGCATGTGGAACATGGTAATAAAGTAATAATACAACAAAGCAACACGCAGTGCTATCAGACAAAGTCGGTTGCACAACTCAAACTTGAAGTTAATTGCATGGAATGACAGCATAAGCACATGGGCAGCAAGACACCAACGTAACAAAGCACAAAGCAACGTTGAGAAAGCGGTAAGGTTACATGTTACAAAAATAAAACGCATGAAAGGACAAGGCACATGGATAGGCAATAAGACAATGATGCAATAAGACAGAAAGCAACGTTGACAAGGCTATCGAACTACCTGGTAAAAAAAAAGTTGCAGCGAGAGATAACGTAAGTGGGTGGGCAGCAAGACACCGAAGAAGCATAGACATTGGCCAAAACAATCCATCACATACTTGCATCATAAGTCGAACCGTGCAAATAGTTGGTTCCCGCTACTCGCTAAGTCGGGAAACCACTGCAACCGACATCCATCACACGCATAGAGAACACGAAGATATGGAATTGAATACCCCCCTGATAATGTTGCAGGTCCTCCAAACACTCAAATGTCGTGAAAAAGTTTGTGAAGAAACAATAGAGGTTCGTAATACAAACATTAAAAATTAAAAAAAAAACAAAAATAAAAACTTAAAACCACTAGAAAAACTTATTTAGAGCATCTTTCAAAGTTCGCCAATTTTTTTTTCGAATTCTACAATGTTGCCAATTTTTTAGTTAGTGGTCCAAATACAGCGAAACTTAATACAAATATACCATAAAAAACTTACGCAAAAAAAAAAATCAAAAAAATGTGACAGTTTCAGTAAAAATTTAACTGAATATGACACCATTTACTAACCATTAGTGTTTTTTCTTCTTCCTATTGGTTTTACACTCGTCATCCTAGTTAATAGTTTCACCATTATATTGAAAAAAAGTCAAAGAGTGACTATTAGAGTATAAGGAGGGAGACATCAACAACCAATTATGTCATTACAAAGCAGAGAAAGAACGATTTTTTCTTCAAAAAAGTCCAACAAACGAGAGATGATTAATAAAAAATCCAAAATTTGATGTTTTTTTCAACGCATCACCACAGACAATACCGTAGAAAACTTTAAAAACAAATAATGCAGTCTCATAATACAAACATTAAAAAAAAAAAGGCAAAAGAAAGCAAAAGAAAAAAGTGAAGCCGCCTCAACTACGCTTGCTACGTATAATGGAAAAAACTAACGAAATAGCTGATGTTATTGCAATTATTCCAATAATAACTCAACAGATGAAATTATCTGAAAAAAATCATAGAATCCTGGAATGAATAAACTATATTATCTCCAACAATGAAATAGATATGTCAGAGAGCAGTTTGTGTGTTTGTGTGCTGATTTTTATGTCTATCATACCGATTATTTATTCTCGTCTTCAAGTTCTGTGTGTGTGTGTGTGCTTGTGTATGCGCGTGCAATGTGCTGCACATTCTTTAGCGCTATGCGAAAGTTGTCGGGTACCGTTTTCCATGTCATAATGTATACGGAGTGAATATACCACAGTCAAACTTTTTTTTTTTTTTACTCACTGCTTCTTCTGTGTGTACGTGTGTATGTCGAACAATCATCATCATTATCATAGTGCTTCATTGGGAGGGGGCCAGTAAGGGAGGAGGGTTGTGACACTGTTGCATGATTCTCTTTCTCTCTCTCTCACGCCCTCCCTCCCTCTCTCACACACACAAACGCACACTCACAGCCACACACACATCTTAAGTTAAGGTCGAGGAGTTATAGAAGGGTTAAACCACAATAGCCCACAATTTTTGCACACACACACACACACACACACACACAGATATATATATATATATATAAATATATATATATAT
The DNA here is from genome assembly GCA_003427395.1 of Chara braunii. Classification (NCBI taxonomy): domain Eukaryota; kingdom Viridiplantae; phylum Streptophyta; class Charophyceae; order Charales; family Characeae; genus Chara; species Chara braunii. The sequence continues at coordinate 94,218 of BFEA01000838.1, read as the reverse complement.
ATAAAGAGAGAGAGAGAGAGAGAGAGAGAGGTACAGGGTTACCAGCTCGTACGTACGGAGGTCCCCGGGCAGACCTCCGTACGTACGGGCGTTGGGGGTCTCGTACGGGGTCCGAACCTGATGGCGTTCGACCCCCGCCAAAAATTATTTCGTGACCTAAAAATATATTTTTTTTTTCTAAAGTTTTTTTTATGATTTTTCTTTGACGTGAGGTACACGCCTATAAATTTTCACGTCGTTTGGCTTTGCCAAACAAGAATTAAAAATCGCCAAAGATGGCGGTGTCAAAACGTGCTTGCCCATATTTTTTTTCACTTTCTACTTTTTGTTTTCACTTTAGTTCGGGTTTTAAACTTTCTTAGTGTGTTCTACATTATAAGAAATACACATGTCTAAATTTTCAGGGCATTTATCTATTCAAAAAAAAAAAAAAAAATCCCCAAAGATGGCTGTGTCGAAAACGTGCTCGGGAACTTACTAAATTTAATTCTTTTTTTTTTTTTTTGTTATTTTTATTATTAGTATTTGTTTTTCGTATTTTATTTTTATTAGAAATTTGGCAAGGAATTTGGATGTAATGCTTAGGCAAATCTTGTTTAGTTTATTTTTCTTCATAACATTTTTTTTGTTTTCAGATTTTTTCTAGGCTACCACAGTGGCCCGGGGTCACTTGCCCGGCCGGGCCAAAAAAAATAAAAAAATCAAAAAATAAAAAATATTTTAATTTTTTATTTTATATTTTAAATTTGGTAAAAAAATTTGATGTGACCCTGGGGCAAACGTTGTTCAGTTTATTTTTCTGCATAACATTGTTTTTTTTTGGATTTTTTGGATTTTTTTGTTTTTTGCTGGGACCCTCCCTTGTCCTTGCACGAGCTGGCCACCCGAGACCCGGGCGGCCTGACTGGTAGCCTAGGATTTTATTTTTATTTTATTTTATTTTATTTTTGTCCGCGTTCGGCCCGTCCCGGACGTTGATTACCCTGTATATTATATATATATATACAGGGTTACCTGACCGAATGTTCAGGGGCCAGCCCAGGGTTACCTGACCGAACGTTCGGGGGCCCCCGGGCTGGCCCCCGAACGTTCGAGCGTTCGGGGTCCCGTTCGGGGGCCGAACACCTCCAGGTTCGGCCCCCGCCAAAAACATTTTCGGGGCCTAAAAATAAGTTTTTTTTTCTGAAGTTTTTTTTCTGAGTTCTCTATGATGTAACCTACACGCCTAAGAATTTTGAATTCATTCTGCTACGCCAAAAAAACATTAAAAATCGTCAAAGATGGGGGTGTCAAAACGTGCTCGCCCACTCACTTTTTTATTTTTTTTCACGTTTAACTTTTTGTTTTCACTTTATTTCGGGGCCTAAAAAAATTTATTATTTTTTGAACAAAATTAAATGAGTTATTGATTATGTAAACTACATATCTGTAAATTTTCAGGGCATTTGTCAATGCCAAGAAATAATTAAAAATCGGCAAAGATGGCGGTGTCGAAAAGGTGCTAGCACACTCACTCATTTTAATTCTCTTTTTATTTTTTTTTATTTTTATCATAGTGTTTATTTTCTGTATTGGATTTTTAATTCAAATTTGGTAAAGAGTTTGGATGTAGTGACCAGATAAATGTTGTTTAGTTTATTTTTCTCCATATCATAATGTTTTTTCGAAAGTTTTTGATTTTTTGATTTATTTATTTATTTTTTTATTTTTTTATTTTTTCCGCGTTCGGCCGAACGCCTTCCGAAGGGGTCCCGTACGTTCGGGCGTTCGGGTTCGGGCGTTCGGCCCGTCTCGAACGCTGGCAACCCTGTATATATATATATATATATATATATGTCCGACCCTTCGTCCTTTCCCATCTCTCTCATCCCATTGGCTATTTCAATGACCGACCCACCGACCTTTTCCATCTCCCTCATTCATCCCTTGGCTATTTCAATGACCGACCCACGGCCTTTTCCATCTCTCTCATTCCAGCTCATTCTCAATCAACCTTTCTCAATCCAATATGCAGGGGACCCCAGTTCCTATTTCAAAAGGAATGACCCTTGTCAGGGGTCATTCCCGAACAACATGGTTAGGGTCGTTCTTTTCCATTCTCAAGTCGAACAGCTTGGTTAGGGCCATTCATTTCCATTCTCAAGTCGAACAGTCTGGTTAGGGCCATTCCTTTCCATTCTCAAGTCGAACAGCCTGGTTAGGGTCATTCCTTTCCATTCTCAAGTCGAACAGCCTGGTTAGGGTCATTCCTTTCCATTCTTGATGTTAGTGCCCGAGGGGGTGGGCCTCGAGGTTACGGATCTCATTTATGTCTTGGAGGTTAGAAGGTGGTCATCTCATCTTTTGCGTGTTGTTCTCTTTCTTCCATTTCTCACAATAATGTACCACCCATTCCATTTCTCACAGTAATGTACCATCTATTCCATTTCTCACAGTAATGTACCATCCATGCGTACATCCGACTTAGCGTCTAGCACTTGAGTCGGGGCTTGCGACCCCAAGCAGCACTAACCCACCCGGTCGTTCATCCATAACAAAAGACAAAAGCGCCCCTTCCATTTTCACTCTTCCTGATCTCTCAGGTCTCGGCTATTCTCAGTCTCATTCACGACTCAGTTGGATTAGGCTCCTAGGGAAGGAGTGTTCTTCACGCCCCTTAACCCATAGGTTCCCTAACCTCTCTTGTACTCGACCAATCATTCAGTGCCATTGTTTGCTCGTCAATCCGTACTCAAGGTTTTCCCCTCTCAAAAGCATAATCCTTGTTCCATCCAAATTTCACAATACACCCTTTCCCAATTGGTCTCATCCCAAATCCCATGTTTTTGTCTTAGGTACCCAAGGTAGCTCATCCAAAAAGTAGCCTCAAAAACTATCTTCTACTTTAGCGTGACACAGCCTTGGCTGACCCTCTTTTCACTTCCTCCTTAGCAAGCTTGCCCATATTATACACGTTCTCGTCATTCCCATGTCTCTGCAGACAGAAAAGCAGCAATCCCTTTCAATGCTAGGTCAACAATTAGTTCATATTGCTGCCTTGCGCCTCTTCTTGCCCAGTTCCTTGTACACCCCGTTCCTTGGCAGACTTCCTAACCCCCAGGCCGTAGGTCTTGATCTCTCTTTTCATCCTTACAATTTTATGCAACTCTGTCTCGTTGAAAAAATCCAGTGGTGTGGCTTCCACCCCTGCCCTTGCGAGTTCCCGAGTCTTGATAATCCATTCGTGCCTGATTACATTAGTCCATTGCTGAAACCAATGACTGGGCGTTGGCCCGAACTCGTCCTCCCATCTGAAAGCCCCATCGCCCGGTTGGTGCATCGGAGGCCGCCCCTCTTCCCTAGGCCTTGAGATCTCATCCCTCTCGTCCCCGCTGCTGATTTCTATGACTTCTCGCACATCCTCCTCCTCGTCCCCCTCGTCTTCAGTCTGTATGGGGCTATACTCACCAGCAAGGTTCTTTGGATCGTAGGTAAAAGGGATCTTTGTCCCCGTCCCATACCCCTCGCAACTACCGTGACCGCTTCGTCCTTCAAACGGACTCTCCCTTTTCTCCTCGTCCTCCTCACGTTCGTCGCGCATACCTTGTCCCCCCTCGCTTTCCCCATGCCAAGTCTCACGTGGTTCGCCCCTGTTGGCCCCTTCCTCGTTAGAGACCCGAGCCTTATCACCCATTTGTGTGTTGCCTCTTTCTTCCACAATTGCCCTTCCCTTTTCGCCCTCACTGTCATATGATATTTCTATACCTTCTCCCTTGCGGAGGGGTGAGGGTTTCCTACACAAGCATTTCCTTCCACCCCTGCCTACCACTGGCCCGCCCATGAGCCCAATGTACAATTTTCTCTTACAGGGTTGCCAGCCCGTACGTACGGAGGCCCCCGGGCGGACCTCCGTATGTTCGAGGGTTCGGGGTCCCATACGAGGTCCGAACCCGACGGCGTTCGGTCCCCACCAAAACTTATTTCGGGGCCTAAAAATATTTGTTTTCTTCTGAATTGTTTTTTATGAGTTCTCTATGACATGAGGTACATGTCTTTAAATTTTCAAGTCATTTGGCTTAGCCAAATAAGAATTAAAAATCGCCAAAGATGGCGGTGTGAAAACGTGCTCGCCCACGTTTTTTTTCACTTTTTACTTTTTGTTTTCACTTTAGTTCGGGGTCTAAACAATTTTATTATTTTTTGAAAATTTTTTAGTGGTTTTTTTATTATGTGAAGTACACATATGTAAATTTTCAGGGCATTTAGCTATGCCAAAAAAAAAAAGAAAAATTGCCAAAGATGGGGGTGTCGAAAATATGCTCGCGCACTCACTAAATTTAATTCTCTTTTTATTTTTATTATTAGTATTTGTTCTGTGTATTTTACTTTTATTTCAAATTTGGTAAGGAATTCGGTCGTAATGCTCAGGCAAATCTTGTTTAATTTATTTTTCTTCATAACATTTTGTTTTTTCATATTTTTTTTATGACT
>BFEA01000838.1:55697-68433 GCA_003427395.1 Chara braunii | reverse complement strand
TATCCAGTGGGCTAAGGCCGATCCCACCCTCCTTTGGGGTTGGCCTTACCCCCAACCGATAGAAAAGATTCTGGCGGGAAGCTTTCTTTGCACGGGCATGCCCAGTGTTAAGGAGAGGAGGAGGGGAACGAAGATCTCCTAATTTTTTCGGGTAATACAAGTAAAACACTGACCGTGGGATCACGACTACTGCACGGCAGGATTGGGGTCACTCAACTGCCCCACAAACTCGTTTCTATCCTATCCCGCTGCTAGTGGGACCTCGCCCCTGCTCACGTATCAGCGGCCCAATGATCTTGTTTCTCTTCCATTTCCATCAGTTATTATATCATCAAATTTGATAAAATATTAAATAAATTGTTGATTGTTTACTATGACATTATTTCCATTTTTTTTGGTTCTCGTTTTATAAATTTATTGCTGTGCGTTGGCTCTCGTTTTTTTTTTTTTTTTTTCTCTTTTATATTGGCGTTCGCCCATAGGCAAACGCGTTCCAGAAATTCTCAGCGGCCTGAGGGGGGTTGGAATATAGTTTTCAACCAGCAATAGAGGCGTCTCCGTTAGCCCTCACGGACTGCGTCATTGGCCCAAGCGCAAAGATGTGGCTCTCGATTTAGCGAGTTCCTTTCATTTCTCAGGTCAGGCGAGAGATAGACCACTGGATCCTCCGATCGGCATTGAGCAGAGTCTGCTGATGTTTCTAGGGGAGGGGACCTGAGGGGAGGCACAGGGATTGGTCCTGTTGGCATGGTCCCTGATGCTTCTGGCTGTCACCTAGCCGGTATCGCCCACCTGCAGGTCGGGAGCAGCCCCTGCATGTTCTCGTGAACACGGTTCAGCCCCTGCATGTTCTCGTGAACACGGTTCTGGCTACTACAGGGTTCCCCTATGCCCACAATTAGGAGTAGTGGTAGGTAGGTAGTGTGAGGTGAAATTGAGAGAAGAACATAGCTTTTAAAACAAAAAGATCAGGCCAGGCTAGATCACCATGGTCCCACTAGCAACGGGAATTGGATTAAGATGATCCTGAATCTGGGCGTGTTTTAGGCAGAGATGCAGAAAAGGAGTTCAATCTTGATTTTTTGCACTTGTCGACAAACGCCGCCAGATTCAGGCGTTCAATCCAATCCTCTTTGCGAGTGGGACCTCGCCCCAGGGTCGAGGTCCCACCTGCACGGATTAAGGCTGGGGCCCCAGAGGGATGCGGAAAGGAAAAAGTTTGCCGCCCAAGTGTGTATCGGAGAAGCCGAAATGTCTTCCAAAGACTGTTTTCTGGGACCGTGCAGCCCGCATTTTGTGGCCTGGGAGATGGTGTTTTGGTGTTTGCACATTTTCACATCATCCGCCGGCTGGAAAAGGCTGTCGGAGTAGGAAATTCCTCTGCAAAAGCAGAGGATGACTGTGGGTGCCATCTTCAACTTTTCCAAGGTCAGGTCCCATTGTGGGACCATATGGCAAGGACCCCACTGCAGTGCGGGTGGAAAAGACGTTTGCCCATGGAAAGAGGGCAAGTCATTTTGGAAAGTCGGAAAGTACTTTTTCCAGGACCCCATGGCAGAGGACCAAATGCGGTTGGAAAACCCTTTGGAAATCAGTTGAGCCAACCGTTGCCTGTTTCCATTGCGCTCGTTTGTTTTGTTCGTTTTTTCCATTTTTTTTTAATTTTTTTTTTTGGTGGCACTCTTCATCGCTATTGGCTGCTGCCTCCCGCGAGACTTTTCCAGGCCGCGGACTATGTGACAACACAAAACGATGTTTTTCCAAGCTGCAATCTTCGGTCTGTGGAGTCCTGGAAAAGGGTTTGCGGAAGAAATTTCATCTTTTGCAGGACGTTTGCGGCAGGCTGTGGGGTCCTGGAAACAGTTTTGCGGCAAAGTTTTTCCTTTCCGCGGTCCTGTGGGGTCCTTGCCATAGAGTGTCTGCACATGAATCGTCCGCCCCGTGTCACCCACAATCCACACCACGGCCCGTTCCTCAGGTCCAGCCATGGCCTCCTGGACACCCCGCACATTTCCTTTTTCGACCACTACCCAGAGGGACCTTTTCCTCTTAGGGGGGGAAAAAAAACGCTTTGCCGCAAAACGTACTCTGCTATGGGGTCCCGGAAAAAATAATTTCCGACTTGCCCTCTTTTCGTGGCCAAACGTCTTTTCCATCCGCACTGCAGTGGAGTCCCAGCCTAAGAGACACTGGCCTTAGATCTTGATTACTTCTGAAAGGAAAGAATCTTCTTAAAAAAAAAAAGAAGGGATAATTTGCAAAATATCCCCATAAGTTGAGGTATATGCCAAAATGCCCCTAAAAGATGTGGGTAGAGCGGAATGCCCCTCTGACAAAAATAATATTTTGTGAAATACCCCTGGCATCGGTTGTACCCCCAACTTTGCAATAGAAATAATATATTGAGAAATACCCCTGGCTTCGGTTGTACCCCCAACTTTGCAATATACCCCAACTGGGTACCGTCCAACTTTGCAAAATGCCCCAGTACTTGCCAACGTTTCCTAGGGGCTGTTGCAAAAGACCAAGGCCCAAACGGGGAGGTTCAGATTGCAAAGTTGCACAACCGTCTGACAGGGGCACAACACAAACATTTCGGCCCACAAGGGCATTCTGCTCTACCGACAGCTTTTAGGGGCATTTTGGCATATATGTCAACTTATGAGGGTATTTTGCAAATTATCCCAAAAAATAAATAAAAATCCTTATATTTACGATGCTGGTAATCAGCCCCAGCGTCCCTCCCATCATTCGGGGCGACCTTCAGGAATGAATCGGGGATCTCTGGGCCGGGGGAAGGGCATAATCCTTCCTCTCTCTCTCTCTCTCTCTCTCTCTCTCTCTCTCTCTCTCTCGGGAAGGGCATAATCCTCTCTCTCTCTCTCTCTCTCTCTCTCTCTCTCTCTCTCTCTCCCCTGAATTAAATCTGTGCAGGTAGGAGGACCTTGCCCTAGGAAGGGGTTCATTGAATGCAATATCATTTGGGGTCATTCTCGTTGTGCGTTCTGTCCCTCCGGAATTTTTTACTCATGAAGGGTGAATCGAGGAAGGGGGCAAGGTCCCACTACCTAGCAAAGAGGATTGGATTAAACTCCTGAACCTGGATGTGTTTTCAGCAAAGGTGCAGGAAAGCAGTTCAATCTCGATTTTCTGCACCTTTGCACAAACACATCCCGATTCAGGCATTCAATCCAGTCCTCTTTGCTACTGTCGTGGGACCTCGCCCCAAGACTCCTTACAGTTCTACCGGGAAATATATATGCTGAGCCCTATTATTATTAATTTATTATTAGTGTTAAGCTTTTTTGTTTGTAATGGTCTGATTTCTGCGGGATTCGAACTCGCGTTGAAATAAAGAAACAAAGATTCTGAATACATGCGTGCACCATTCAGCTACAGACTTCTTCTTCTTCTTCTTCTTCTTCTTCTTCTTCTTCTTCTTCTTCTTCTTTTCCTAGCAATCGGATTCGAACTCACGTTCTGTCAGCCACAGACTTAATATCCCCACCCACACAGATAGCAATCATACAAGCTATCCCAGTCTCATGGGTAGATATTCTCAGAAGACCGAGCCAGGACTATGAAGAACTGCAGTGGTGGAAGGTCCCGACAATGTCCTCCTTTATCAGAATCGAGAAAGTAATGGGGAATGGACAGGTGGAAGTAACAGAATGGGAACTCTCAGGCTCGCGGTTGGTGCAGGCACAAGGAGATACAATAGTGAAGACTCCAGTGGGATGGGAAAGGATCGGCGTAACTCGAAAGAAAGGACAGGGAGGGAATAATGAATTCCAGGTATTACTGGAATCCAAACCAGTCTGTGAATGGAAAGTGGATGTGGACAAAATCGTTGGAAAATAACAGGCACAGCAGGGGTTACCTCGACAGTACCACTCACAGACTACTCATCCAAGATTGGGTACACGTTGCAGACTGAGGGCCATGAGCTGCAAGCGAGCCTGAAGATTGGATGGGTAAATAGGTGTAAATCATTGGGGTTACAGACTATTGAGTCTAGATGGGTTACCTTCTTCATTCATCTGCTACTGGGGGCATTGGAGACCAAGACAGGGGGGTTACAGTGGTTACACTCCACTCTTGCATCCCAACAGTGATGTGGTGTTCAGAAAAGGGCATGGAAGTTGACACTTTGTGCAGAGCCTGCCCACAAGCTGCGTTAGAAGACTCTTTGCATCTATGGTGGGAGTGTGTCATTGCAAGAGGTTTTTGGGACAGATTACAACAAATGTGGTCACAAGCATACAAAGGATCTCTAATATCATTATGGCAGAAGGAATTTGTTTTCACGGGTAGAACAAAACAGACTTGTGACGTACCCGCTTTTGAACCTGCGCTATCTTCCGGACCCCTTCTCTCTCTTTTCTTTTCGAATTTTGCTCAGGCCTACAAGGYCCCTCCCTGTTTTCTTTTTGATTAAAGGTGCTTTGCTGGGACCCGTGTTTTCAGACTCATTGGTTCTTTTTCCTTTTTTTTTTTTTTTTTTTTTTACAACTGGCCCAGTGCCCAAGGCTGATATTATCAATTAAAAAGTTGAGGCCGGGGACCTCACAGTCTACCCGGAGTGAAGCCGAAAAACAGCTGAGAACCGGGCTCAGCATGAAGATGATCATGATCATGATGATGATACTAGTGACGTTTGTGCTTATGTAATAAGCTATGCTATATCAGCTATTTGGCTTCCTAACCTAGCTTAAACTCCTAGCCTTCCATGAACCAGGATTTTAAAACTCAAAGGCAATCCTACCCAAACCAACATCACCCATAGCCACTCTCTTCTCGCCGCCTATCAGGCCCCCCCGGTTTACCACTGAATTGCCTTCCTCCCTCTGCAAGACCCAGATCTCTCTACAAGACCTCACACTCCTGCAGATTGCAGGTCACAGGGCAACACCCCAGCTCCGGCCAGCGTCGTTCTGGCATCGGCAAACCAGAGGCACAAAACTGAGCAACTCTACGGATATCAGTCCAGGCTCAACCCTCTCTGAACTTCTTTATCCCAGCTACATTAAAAAACCAGAAGCTACCACACAACCAGAAAACCAAAGGGCTAGATATAACATGAAAAAACTAAGATGACAGGGAATTTGAGTAGGAACTGCCCAAACAACAAAACCCCTCCTTCCGCACAACAATTGAAGAAACCCCAGGTCTCATATTCGGCCCTCGATCCAACACCCGAATGGTCTCATACCCTCCCATGCTGGAGTTACAGGGCACTACCAAGCCCCTGTACCGACCAACCTAGTGTAGACGGTGAGGAGTGCCTTCCACCCTCGGCAACTCCCCATAGCTTGGTTCTTGAAATTTCGTTTTTCATAATTTGGGAAACGCATAGGAATTACGCTCGCTTTAGCAAGCACACTAGGAATTTGGCTCGGCAGTTAGAAATTCCGAAATGAACGGAACCCGACGTGTCCTTTTTTGTGCATGAATGTTCCCGACCATGTCGCGGAAAACTCTAGGAATTTGGTGGGAATACGAATGGATGTAGGACTGTTTTTTTTTTTTTCCCCGCGCCTACTTTACGCACTGATATGGTGATTTCAATTTTTGAATTAGCATAGGACTTAGGAATCTGTAACTGTTTTTTTGTGCTTCTTTTTGCATTTGTGATCGGTGCCATGCAAGCGAGCTTCCCCCTTTCTGCTCCCCTTGCCATCTTCGACGCTCCTTTCGCGCCCTTGCTCACTCTCCCTCTGTAACCGTTTCTCTCTCTCTCTCTCTCTCTCTCTCTCTCTCTCTCTCTCTCTCTCTCTCTCTCTCTCTCTCTCTCGCCCCGCGCGCCTTTTCTCTTTCTTGATCATCTGAATCTTGGATCCGTTTCGTTCTATCCTGTGCACCTTTCTTCTTCCCAGTCTAATTCCTACGCCCACGAACCCGGTCGGTCCTCTCTTCACCCCGCTTAGCCAAGGAGAAGCGTCGTGTAAGAGGAAGGTCCTATTACGCAACGACTCTGATTGGCTACGATCGGACTCAGAAGGATCAACATGGCTTTCGCCGAGCGATTATCCCCAAGTCCTCCCTCACCCTTCCGTGCCCTAATCTTCGTCCGCCCTCGTATCTACCTCCCTTCCCGCAACTAGAAATTTTACGAGCGCGCCCACAAATCTCTCTCTCAACTCGTCTGCCAGCTTCCGGGAAGCAGTGGCTACATGGTACGTGTGGAGTGCGAGTCCAAAAGTCCCGATGGGCTGATTATAGTCTGGCCGGCGGTGCGCCTGATCGCCACGACGGACTGTGGGATCCGGGCAAGCCGTGCAGAGACTAAGTCGGCGGGATGACGGTCGCAGTGGTGGAAAGTGGCACGTGACGGCCGGGATCGTCAGTGCATGCACGGGGATAGTGATCAGACTTGAATGGATGAATGGCCTGGGGCCATAGTTGAATTTCACGGCGGATGCGCCTCCTTGTCTCGGATCTATTCCCTGGTGTGAGTTCAGTTCGACGACAGTTAAGCCGAAAACTCTTATTCATCATCGGATCTTGTTGTAATTTTTCTTGTCTGCTCCATGTCTTTTCCTCCCTACCTTCTCTCTCTCCCTCTATGAACGATCATGGATGCTTGTCGATCTATTGTACACGAGGAATGAGATGGTTGTTTTGGCTGACACTTAATTAATCACAGGGATAACGGGGCAGGGGTGCAGAGCATACAGAGAACTGAGTGATGTGTGGCTGCCATTTTCGCACCTTCCTTGATGAATGTCCGTGGGAGATGAATGGGAATGCTTGGATAATGAGACGATTGCTTGGTGGACTTGTATGCGACTAGATCGCAAAATCATTGTGATTGACATGTGGGATGCATGCTAGATAGGATTTCGTTATTGCCATGTGGACCGATTGCCCCAAGCCGACTGGGCGCCGGCCTCGCGCATCCCCGCCACGCCCCTTCCCGTTTAACGAGAAGAGGACACGTGTATGCGAGTGGGACGTACGAGAAGTCGTCGCCAAGATCGGCGGAAGATACTACTTCCCTCCTGAAACTCAATGCTCTGGATATGCCGGTGCTGTTTTTTTTTTATTGTAGACACACACTTTCCGCCTTATTCGTTGCTATTGTTGTTCAATGAGCTAATTGTCATCCCGTGGTCGGCAGTAACGCCCCATTGGCCTAACACTCTGTGCAGTGATTGTCGCCATTTCGAGCGTTACCAATCGAAGGGCTTTCACTACCGAGTACGAGATGAAGATGAACACAAGGAAAGAGCCACTCGGTTAAGGCCTTCCACATCAGATTCAGAGTTGTATAATGAGCGGCGTCAGGACTTGACTTGGAAATGGGATACCAAGTACGTGCCCGCCCCCTTCCACGCGAAACGGAAAGCGACGGCTCGATGGGAAGTTCAATGACACTTTTTGGATTGAATTTCCCCACGCCGCCCGCCTTCTTCTCCCTCAAACCCACGCAGTGACGGACCCTCGCCCTTCTTCCCCCTTCTTACTAAGTCGGACCGACACAGGGGATTTCGGTTTTGTTCGTGTCCCCGCACTCAATTTTCCAAAAATCCTTGGCACACCCCATCTTGCTGTTTGTCTGGGGCCCCTTCTGCAATTTCAAACACTCCGAATGGAAGACAGCGCAGGGCGTGAGGTTGAGCGTCACAGGCTTGTGACAAACAGTCTGCCAAAATAGCACAGTTATTTCGGGTGAGAGCCTTTTGGGTGCTCTGGCTAGCTAGGAGAGACTGAATCTTTTCTCAAAAAGCCACCACCCTGGGCTCTATCTTCGCAGAATACAAGCATGCTATCAGACTAGACATCTTTTTTTTTTTTTTTTCTTGTTTCCTTTTTTTTTTCTTTTTTTTTGGGACAAATGCTCCAGTCTATTCGTGGGGAGCAACACGTGCTGGGAACCGGGCCCAGCGTCCCATATAGAGTTACACAAGTCATTCGAGATATCGGGGCCATTACCCGGCTTCGGCTGAGAATCAATCTGAGAACTATTGAGAACTATTGAAGAAATTCAAGAGAATTAAAAAGAGGTTGAAAAACTATGAATGGCTACTGACCTCTTTTGAAATGCTTTGAACCCCTAGACTCCCAAACAAAACTTTCTAAAACTCTCCAACACTGTCTTGTTCCCTGCCGGGCTGTCCCAGGCCTCACACTCCCACTCGGCTAGGTTACAGAGCAACACGACTCGCCCCAACTCCGGACAGCGTTGTCCCAACAGCCACCTTGGTTATCCCTTGGAATGCCCACCCCAAAGCATCCCCAAATCTCTCTGCCAGGCCTCACGCTCCTGCAGTCAGCAGGTTATAGGGCAACACCCCAGCACCGGCCAGCGTCGTTCTGGCATCGAACAACCGCAGATCCATGAATGTACCAGTATCAAACAGCCTAAAGCGAGTTGCTAGAAGTCCCCAGAATCCTAAAGCATTCTCTTTTTTTGAGAGCATATACATAATTTTTTTTTTTTTGAGATACCGGGACTTCAACCCGGCTTTGTCTGAAGAATAAGATCATGAGCAATTACTAGCCTATTCGCTGAAGAGGAGTTTTAGAAGCAAAAATCGCCATCACAAAGGTCCTATAAATGCTCAAAACCCTCGGATCCTTAGCTAATCCTTCTAAAAGTCTCCAACACTGTCTTACTCCCTGCCGAGCTCTTCCAGGTCTCACACCCCCACCCGCTCGGGTTACAGGGCAACATGACTCACACCAGCTCCGACCAGCGTCGTCCCGTCAGTAACCCTTAGTTGTCCCTTGAAATGCCTACCCCGAAGCATTCCCAGATCTCTGTACCAGGCCTCACACTCCTGCATCAGCAGGTTACAGGGCAACACCCCAGTACCGGCCAGCGTCGTTCTGGCATCAGACTATCAGACCAGACATCATGTCGGAGTGGGTCAAAATCAAAAAGCAAACAGGCTCAAAAGTAGGCCCAAGAGTGTAGAGAGGCCCACTTGGATTGGAAGCGAATCTCCCGAGATTCGCTTCCAATCCAAGTGGGCCTCTCTACACTCTTGGGCCTACTTCGATGACAGGGACAAGCTCAGGTACTCGGAGCTCTTGTGGGACCACCCACTCACAGACCTAGGTATTATGGATTCAGCAGGCAGTCCATCAGGCTGAGAAGGTCTGAGGTCCCTTCTGAGCTCGTAAGGGCACTGAGCAGCAGAACGCATAAGGCTATCAGAAAGCTATGTCATTGAATCTAAAAAGGGACGCCGGACCTGATTTTCTTCCGTCATATGCAGAGATGCTAGAATTACTAGAAGTATTTTTTTGGAAAGGACGCTGGACCTGGTTTCCAGCCAGTTTTCTATCTCTTCTTCTGAGGACACTGGACCTGCTTTCCAGTCTGATACCCAAGACAGGATGTTGGACGTGTTTTTCAGCAATCCGGGTTGAATTGTGAGGTCCCCGGCCTCTGTTCTTGTCCTTTTCATACCAAGCAAAGGTTCAAAAAATAAATAAATAAATAAAAATTCCATCAAGGTGTTTTATATATTATATTATATTATATATGTATGAGTATAAATATGACTGTATATATGCAATATGTATATTTGAAATGTAGTTTTTTTTTTTTTTTTTTTTTTTTTTTTTTAATAACCAACCAGCAATAGACGGGTCTGGGTTAGCCCTCATGCACTGCTTCATTGCCCCAAGCGCATATATTCCGTCAAGAAATTCGGATTATACAGTCGAGGGCTGGTGGTGAGATGCTTGTCAACGTAATACCACCTTGATTATACCGTCGAGGGCTCCTGGATTAATCATTCGGATTATTCTGTGAAGAAATTGATTGTCCATTTGTAGAAACAGCCTGAGGAGATTGCGGGTATATTGATTAAAAAACAGCGTCATCGAAACTCGACTTGGATTATTCCGTCGAGAATTTGTGTGCGCTGAAAAAGAATCAGGACCACTGCTGTGGCTTGGGGGGAAGAGGTCCCCTCTGGTGCTACTGCAGAAGATTCCTTCGTTCTTTTATTCTTCCTGTTCAATTGTATAATACGAAAAATGGATAGTCTGTTATAAAAAAAAAAAAAAAAAAGGATGGTCTTGGAACGTCTGTCGAAATTTGCAACGGTGCAGGGAGAGATGATGAACATGGGCCCTGCACAAGGATGACACGCATAAATCGAGAAATGCCCCCCCTCCCCTCCCCCACAAAAAAAGAGAAGTTTCCATGGGGAGTACAGTGAGAAGTTCATAAAAAAAAGGGAAAAAGAAAGAAGAAGAAGAAGAAGAAGAAGAAGAAGAAGAAGAAGAAGTTCATTACCCAAGAGCCTAGCTCAGTGGGTACACACCACACCCATGAACTGTTGAAATACAGACACACCCCTCTGTTCGAATCCAGATGGTGGAACTTGATGAGTAAAGTTGTAAAACCAACTATTTCTGAATTGCCTGGGGCCAGTCAGCTCAATGATGATATCTCAAGGCCCGCCCCCCTTAAAGAAAAAACGCAAAAAGTGAGAAGTTCATTGCGTGGACCCCACTGCTCGACGGCCTGGAAAACAAATTCCAGGCCGGTGTTTTTCGGACTCCACTCATCTGCAAACCCGCATGGAAACCCACGCTGGAAAGGTTTTTGAACCATTTTTCAGACCCCATCGACCGTGGAAGGATGTAGCGGGAAAAGTGTCAGAAGCGTTTCTACATGGTTGGCGGCCTGGAAACCGACGACGTCATCCTTCCACGACCTTTCCAGGAAGGCCTGCCAACCGACTAGGGGGGGAGCATTCTCTCCCTTGGAAAGAAGAGGCCGAGTGGGTGTGGTCCTGCTGACGTCACGGCGGACCGTTTTATGGTCGGGCAAGCCCCCGCGGACATGCACTGTCCTGCCGCACTGTTCCGATGTGGGCCCTTGTGTGGCTGGCCTGCGCGGGCCCTGATTTCCGAAATGGCAACGTACTTACGGGATGTCCCAATTTCTGGCAATCCCTGTCTCGGGTCCCGAGGGCGGAAGGGGACAAGCTCCGATGAGCCCCACCACGGATTTGTTATTATTATTATTTTTTAATTCGAATTCATATACCAGAAGTCCCAACAGGCCGTTTTCGATGCCCGGGGGACAGGTGAAAGAACTACCCCGCCATGTATTTGATGCCACACATCCCACACTGCCCCGCACAGCCGCACACGGACATGTCTGGTCCAACGACAGAGGAAGGCCATGCACAGCAAACCCATCCCAACTTTCCTTTTCGGGGGGGAACCCTCCGACTTTTCCTTTTGGGGTATGTTTTGCTGTTCCCAGTGCCTTGGAAAGATTTTGGCGGTGGGGTCCCACGGAAACCCGCCAAAGTCTTTCCAAATGGCCAACCACTTTTTCCAGCCGCCGAGCAGTGGGGTCCACCCCTAAGGCTTGGACCCCAGTGGCCGGTGTCGTGGAAAACTCTTACTGCCGGCGTCATTTCGGGACCCCGCCAGGGCGCCAGGAGAAGTTTGTGGGAGATGCCGACATGCATTCCACAGATACCACTGGTCGTCTGGAAAGCTGGTTGCCCATGATTCCACTTGCTTGGTCCCAATTGAAACTTCTATTGGGTCTGGTACTATGCATTCAGCGTACAATCTGGACCAGGTAAACTAGAGATCCAGTAGAATCAGAAAGCTTCAGGCCCCCTACCTTCGTCCCCCGAACACAACTGGGGGGAAGATGGTAGCCCTTGGAAAATTAATGATATTTGCAGATAAGTCGCTGTCTGAACAACTTTCGAACATATCCTCGGGTTGTCGGTTCATTTTCAATAATCAAAAAACAAATTCGACCATGGAAAACTGAGTGTGATATTTACAAACACAAAAAAGTACGTACTTGCAATTAACAGAACAGTCTACCGATATACAGGGGCGTACTTGCGATTTGCAGAAGAGTTGACCTATATGCAGGGACATACTTGCAATTTGCAGCAAAGAGTCGACCTATATATTCGCTGTCACAGTGTTACCGTTTGCTCTTTCGCGCATCTTTAGTCTTTGGATGCATTTGTAGGGACGCACTTGCAATTTGCAGATGAGGACAGCCAAGCGTCAACCTTGGATGCTGGTAAACCACAGTTCATTGGAACTGACATGAGAGTGAAGAGGCCTGAGGTTGGAAGAATGTGGCATACTCAGTTCCACACGGGCCCAGCAGGGCCCGACCAGGTAGACTAGGGGTCCGTAGGTGTAGGGTTTGCGTCGTTTCGACCCTCAGCAGGGTCCGCAGGGTCGGTAGGCCGAGTTTAGGCCGAGTAGGACCAGTACCAATTAGAGGCCCTGTAGGCCTCGTTTTGGGTACAGGCCCTGACGCGCGTTTTGGCGCCAAGGCCCTGACTTTGAGACCGCGCCGTTTCGGTAGGCGCTGGAGCAGCCTCAGTTTGGGCGCCAAACTTTGAGGCCCAGCCTCAGTTTGATCGCCAGGACTCAGCGGCTGAGGCCAACCCAGTGTTACATATAGCTGGGTCCGGCCTCAGTTCCTCATTCTTGAGTACAGGATCGAGGAGGCATACTTCGGACAACAGTAGATCAGTAGTAGTCGACGGTAGGGTAGGACTAGTCTCCAGCGCTGGGCACTGATAGAGTAGAGCAGCGCAGGGAGGGAGAGATCGTGATGGCGGCCTGAGGACTTACCTGAGACTTACCTGCGTGCCCATTGCTCCAGCTTCGTCTTCAGCACGTCCGCACCTGCATCAAGGCACCACCTTTCGCAGGTCAGTACTCGGTAGAGAGAGAGAGAGAGAGAGAGAGAGAGAGAGAGAGAGAGAGAGAGAGA
>BFEA01000837.1:461303-473473 GCA_003427395.1 Chara braunii | reverse complement strand
AACCTGTACTGTACCCTTTCTATTCGGATTTCGAAAAGAAAAAACTCTTGTATTCCTGTCTCTTATACACATCTAGATGTGTATAAGAGACAGGTTATATTCATTCCACATTGTTTTTTTTTTTTTTTTTTTTTTTTTTTTTTCTACCGAAACAATGGCGGCCAAATGTCGTATGACCCAGGGCCTAGGCACACCAGCCTGATTCACTTTAGAATTATAAAAGTCGGAAAACGGGTCCGGCATCCCTCACATCATAGAAAAGGTTCAACACACAGGCACATACCCTGTTCCATTAAGGGCCTCAGCACACCAATGTGGAAATATCATGAAATTCGACATATGTAAGGATATTTTCGACATTCCCTCTTCCGACAGAAAAACCCTCTTCGCCACACAGCATGTCCAAGTGAAGAACTCATGAGTCCTATGCACAAAAGAGACAAATTGGGGTGAAGATAGGACAAGCGTTGGTGCATTCTCTTTTTCGACGTCCGGGCAAGAATTCGACATCCCATCCCGGGACTGTCGAAAATGTCCAAGTTGCAGGCTGGGAAACGAGCCCTTCTCGACAGGAGGTGTCGAAACCCTTTCCCTGACAGCTCCCGATTTTTTTTTGCATCTCGGATTTCAACATGCCGTGTGGCGAGGAGAAAATGTCGAAAATGCAGTTTTTCGACATTGGTGTGGCGAGGCCCTAACCCTAATCTAATGTGCAAATTAACCCTAATCTATCAGTATTCAATCCAACATAAACTTCCAACCGGGAACCGGGTCCGGCGTCCCTCACAAAGGACGACCGTTAGCCCTGGTCACAGTCAGCAATAAAAACTAAAAAAAAACAACAAACTCAAAACACAAAAGCACCGACAAATTCAATGTCCCTAAGTCATACTAAGGGCATACTCACACGGGGACCTATAATCCCAAAATACCAAAAAAAAGGGAAAAAGGTCGGTCACACGGATCTACCAAATTCGCAAATGTATAGTGCCCATTTGTCATCGCCCTGGGAAGCCGCGGGGCAAGGGATTTTGTGGTCACCTGAGGAGGTGATCGCAAATTCCTTTGTTTTTCTTTTGCATTTTCTTCAAAAAATTGCAAAAATTAGTTCACTAAAATTCTTGCACAATTGGCAATCATTTTCTGTAATCGTGCAACTTTCTGCGCGAAGCTGCCTTGAGGAAATGGATGGGTCGGATGGATGAGCTATGGGAGGAGGGGATGGTCGGGCAAATTGCATGGATGCCCTCGTTTCTTTTCGTTCCTTTGGAAATCTGTCGGGGCGGTGTCGGGAAAGTTATGCGCCGACGATTAATAACCGCGCCTCAGCGAGCGTGATGGACAACGGTTGTCATGGCTTCTTTCTTGTTCTGCTGTGAGCACTAGGAATATTTGGCGCGATCATTGGGCAGGAATATCATTTTTGAATTTTCAACTAACGACGAGCCCCTACGGGCTCGCGGAATTGCTTTTGGGCTCTTCGGAATTTCCTTTTTGTAATTAGGACTTTGACTAGGAATTTAGGTACTCTGAATTTTGTTGCGCCGCGCTTCTTAGTCGCACACGTCTTGCGGCGCTAGAGACTCGGCTCTAACTGCATCGCGCCCTTAATCTTATGTAACTGTCGTTTGTGGCAGGCGCGATTATACTGTATCTTTCTTCTTTCTTGGTTTTTCGGTGTTTCTTTCTTGGTTTTTCGGTGTTTCTTTCTTGGTTTTTCGGTGTTTGCCCGCCTTCTTCTTCCCCGTCTTGCATGCTTAATGCTCCGTTCTAATTGGCATGAACGCCTGCATGACCGGATCGATGCGGGAGTGCGGCTACAACCCGCACGCCACGACCTGGCCATGCAAACGTATACACTTCCTCTCTTCTCCTTCTGACCACTTGGGCTTAATCCCGTATCTTTCGCGCAAACATGCATGCTATAAGTTTCACAAGCGCAATTAGTTTGTTCTCTATGAACTTTGGAGTTAGCACAATCAGTGAGGGTCGGCTAACAAGTCATCTTAAGAGGTGAGTCGCCAAGAGAGTTGGGCGATCCGACAAGCTGGTGTCAGGTATGCGGAGTTGACGTGCGGGCCACGGCTGACTGTGGCGCATGGGCGAACTTGGCTTGCATGCTCGAACCAAGCGAGGTGACAACTCTGTGTGGATGCGGGGTGACGGACTGTCCGCATCGGGGAGTGTCGAGAGAGAAAGAGAGAGAAAGAAAGAGCAGTTTTGTGTGGGATGAGGTATTTTCTTCCCATTATCTATATAATTTTGATCTCTATTTTGGCCGATCGTGTTGCGGCCTTCTCGGACTTTCTTTGTAAATCGTTTCGGATTTCCTTCGTTGTCCTTGCTTCGTGTGTATGCATGGAATAAATGTGAACCCCTTTCTTTTGCGATCTTTTCGGATTTCTCTCTCCACTTGTTCTATGATGCATGCTTAGTTATTTCGTCACTTTCTAGTATCCATCTGTGTCGAGCAAGGGTTCCGGGTCTGATCGAAAATACTTGCTACGGACGTCTGGATTTAACCATAAGATCACTGGGAATGTTGTGATTGCCCCCTTTCTCTCCCCGCCCCCTTCTCTTTCCCTTCATCACACGAACGGCATGGGTGTGAGTGTAACGACTGGATCTCACCCGAAATAGTATGGGTAGGATCTCTACATGCGGGTAGGGTACCATCAACACACGGACCCGAGAAACCTGAGTATGATCCACTCTCGTTCATGTGCACGCTCACGTACGACCGTGATCTCGAGAAAACCGAGTCCCAGCGTGCACGCACGCCTGCATGAGTCAAGCTTGATTTATAAGGATGTGGGAGACCGAGTTCACTAGTCGGATATGGCTGTAGAAATTCCCTTTTGGATCACCGACTGTGGGAACCTGAGGGACCCAGAATATCGAGAATATTGGGAGGGTGAACATCTAAGACGACGGGGAAACTTGAGAAACTCGGAATTTCCCTGTCTGACGGAGAATGACCGACCGTGCGCGAGAGACTTTCACTAGGTCATAACTAACGATCCTAGGGGACCAGACTATCCGGAGACTAACAACACTCAATATTACATATTCCCAGGCTTCGTCGTCATTAGTACCAATTTCCCTCTCTTCCACCTCCTCCTTCCATATCACCCGCTCACAGTGGTACCGTGGAATTCCATAGCCCGCTATTGGCCCCGCACATCGTGCAAAAAGTGCCAGCAGCACCAGGAGTATCGAGCTTCAGAAATCACCCAACGAACCCAAACCGGAGTCGAGCGGTGCTGACAGCTGGTCGAACGGTGCGACAGCCACCACGACCCACCCGTTCACCGAATCATGGCTACACTATGGTCGCCCGCCTGTCCGTCACCTTTACTACCCGTTTCAAATTCCTCTGTCTCTGACGTGACGGTTTTCAGCGCTCGATGGGTTATGAAGCATCGGTCCTCTCCCACGTTGTTCGCTCCTTTCGATACTGCCCTTGCTCTGGTGTTTCTTGTCGTTCTATGGTCTTCAATTCTTCTGTCCTTTCCCATGTTGCTCTGCCTTCCCGTTCCCTTCCTTTCTTAGCCCTGGCTATACTGTGCTCTCTCCTGCCTCGGTCTTGTCTTCCTTACTACTCCTTGTTTTTGACACGATGGTTTCAGGGCTCTTTTGTCATGGAGTATCCTTCCTTTCCCACGTCGCTCTCTCTGCTCGGTACTATCCTTGGTCAAGACGTTCCAGACTCTCATTCTGAATCTCCCCCGTCTCTAATCCCTCTCTGCTCTCTACTTATGGTGTGTGAAGTGCGAAGCAGGACCTTTTGGTGAGATAGCTGCTATGCTGAGTTTTTTTTCGTATAAATACCCCCTTTGTGATTGCCATGTTACGCGTTCTCATCCCCTGATGATACTACCTCTGGCGGGGTAGTTGAAACGATCGTAGGGATTTCCGCCAGATCGGCACGGTTTTTTATAATATCTTTAAGTGTCGCTTTCGCGTACTCGTCTCATGGCTTTTGTTGTGTGTTACTTCTCCTTCTCATTCTCCTTCCTTCATCTTCTTTCTACCTCCTCCTTTTTAATTCTGTTTTCCTTCTGATCCCTCACGCCTTTCGTTGTGTGTTCCCTCTCCGTCTCATTCTCCTTCCTTCATCTTCTTCTACCTCCTCCTTTCTAATTCTGTTTCATTCTGATCCCTCGCACCTTTGAACTCCTTTCACCCAAGCGGCCCATACGCAGTTGCTTGCGTCCACCTTACTCACTATTGGTAGCGATTGGAACCACTTCATTAATCGCCGACTGGTGTTATCGCCTTTGGAGATCAGATCTGATCATCCCGATCATATATTATCTCCTCACTTGAGTATTTGGCTGATATCTGACACTTTGCTTTCTTTCTTCTCTTCTTTGATTGTTTTCTATCTCTCCATCCCTCCATCTTTCTCCTATGCATGAAATCTGTTTTTTATTTCCGTTTGTTTCTTCTGACCAACTTCGGTGAACCGCTTGTTGTGGAAACGTGTTTTGTTGGTTGTCTTTCTTGCTTTGTCTGAGGGTTGGCCTGTCAACTTCGTTCGTTGAGGGCGGGTGGCGTTATCAGCATTTCCGTTTGCGCTATTCGACGTCAGTAAGCTCTTACAATGGCGGATGGGGGCCAATACCCCTCTTATGAGCGTCTCTGCTAACACTGCTGTCAGCCGGGACACATGATCAGGAGCTGCCTGTACGTCCAACGCCAGGAGGGTTTAATCTCCGGAACTCCCGTGGGCCGTTTTGGCACTGGCCCGTTGGCCTACACGCTTCCGCAAGCACCTTATGCTCCGTCGGCGCCTCCAATCAGTCAAGCTTCGCTCCATCTCAGCAGTCGTTGGTCTCGCCTCCGACATCCTCTCATCCTTCTACCTCCTCTGCGGTGGTTCCTTACTGGCCCGCGGCTCCTTCCGTTCCTCCTCTACCACCGGCTCTTCCCGCTGCCTCATGGGTACCTCGACAACGCTCCACCGGAAACGATGGCGAAGTTGTCTCTCTGCTAAGAGAGTTGGTGAATGACAGGCGAGAAGAAAAGGATAGGAGACGCGAAGTCGAGGATCGCCTGCTGAAGGATGAGCAAGAGCGGATTGCCAAGGAAGAAGAAAAGAAACGGTTGATGGAAGAAGAATCCCGCCAGGCAGAGAAGGAGGCACAAATGGCCAGAATCATCAATCAGAAAATGGAGGAGCTCGATAAGCAGCATCAGGCCCGGAGTGAAGAAGAAAACAAGAAGATTTGGAAGGAAATCGAAAGGGTAATAGGAGAGCCCAAGCGAGGAAGGAATGGTAAAGAGCCGATTGTTAATGACGCTGACAACCGGAAGAGGACTCAAGATAAGATGGGTGGATCTCCACCAGTCGCTCCTGCTCCAGGGCGGGCACGTCTCGATGATCCGGTTATGGCTGGGTTTCTGAATCTGAGTCCACTCGATGCCGGTCTTTTACTCATGGAACTTGATAATGTTAAGAGATCCCAGGATAAGCAGGTCAGTCTGATTCGGAAATGTATGGAGGTTTTGGAGAAAATGGAATCGAAACTGAATGATGCCAAATCCTCTATTCATCCTACCCTCCCCACCACACAGACCGGAACTAGTAATCCTCCTACTGTTTCTTCCCCTCCTCCTCCTCCTCCACCTCCTCCTCCTCCTCCTCCCCCCTCCTCCTACTCCTCCATGCCCTCCTCCTCCTCCTCCCCCTCCCTCGGTTAGTAGAAACCGGCTCCTATGGTTGGCGAACCCTCCTCGTCTCGTAGCAAGATAGATGCTAGCAAGACGCCCGCTGGGAACAGATTCTCCGCTAGACTGGCGGATATGTTTGCTTCAGTAGCCGCCAACGCTGCAAGGAGAAGGTCGGCATCTGCTTCCCCGGTCAGAAGGTCTATAGCCGATGAACCACTGGGGTTCGACAGGATTAATCCAAGTAAGAAAGCTGATGTGACCTCATCCGGAAGGAATGAACGTCTGAAGTATATTGAAGACCTCAAGAAGGAGCTGATGGCGAAGAGCAAGTACCAACTCGAATCCTTGTGCAAGGCCGACAACATTAAGTACTTCAACAAGAAACAGGCCTCCACTGACTTGGCTGAAGCAAGGGCCCAGGATGCTACAACGACGAGTCTAAGGAGGAGGGGTTAGACAACATCGCGGCTGACATTCAAGAAGATAACCCCTTTTAATGATCTAACCTTTCAACCCGAATCTGGTACTACTTGCATTGTACCATCCAGATTCGGGCTCTTTGTTTCTATAAGGGGCAGGATTGGGATGATTTGGAGGCTTTCATGCGGTTTTTAGTGGTGTGCCTGTCTTGCCTTGGTGAAATCCCCTGGTGTCACAAGTTTATCGGATTATGGATCGATCTCCATGCTGCTGGGTTTGACATCTTCTCTCCTTCCTGTCCCTGCATCTATCTTATTACGTCTCCCTTTTGCAAGGCTTCTTATGTTGGGTCTACTTCACGCAATATTTCCACACGGTGGAAAGAGCACGCTAGGTGTTCTGCGCCAAATAGGGCTTGTAAGCGTAAGCTGCGTAAATGGTTTGATAGGAAAGGTGCTCATAGCTATGTCGCTATCCCAATTGCTTTTCCTTCTTCGGACGAGCTTAGGGACGTTGAAGAACGCTTCATTTCACGATGGTGCCCTTCTCTCAACTCTCGCATTACTCCTAGGAAACAGGGCTGTAGGAGAAAGGGACAGAGGGAGAGAAGATCTTACCGTAGGAAGTTGGGGATAGGTGTCTCTGTTCCTTTGTTTCACCGTCCGGTTCCTTTCCTATTTTTTTCGGGCAGTGGCATTGTGAACACTAAAGTTCCCGCCTCCCTCTCTCTGATTCCCACCCTGCATTGCTGCTTCGAAAATAGGATCGTTTGCCTCTCGATTGTCAGCATGGGGGGCACCTTCTTCTTAGATGCATGGAGTAGGATTGTGAGACTTTTGGTCCTCCGTCTCGTTTAATGGTCGATCTACCCTCCTCAAATTTTTGAAGCATGAGCTTATGAAGGGGGGGGGGGGGGGGTATTTTACTTGTATCCGACGACATTTTGATGAACTTAGTAGGCGAAAGTGTGTTCTCACCTCACTTTTGCATGTTCCTTGGACAAGGTTTTTGCTTAGGAATTTTGAGATCGGCAACCTGATCAAGTTGTATAACACTATTGATATTTCTCTCCTTGGACGGAGAAACAGCTATCTGAAAAGGATTGTAGGCACCACTCTTTCCACGAAGGTTGGATTTGGGTGTACATCTCGTATTATGGTTAAGATTCGTGATGATGTTTGCATCAACAAGCACTCCATTTCTGAAATTACCAAGGTATGCATTAGGAAACGGATTAGTAATTCCCCTTTGGCTGATTTCCTTATCTTCTGGCTCCGTGTTGTTTGGACTGGCAATAAGTCTGTGGGTAAGATCATTCATAATTATTGGGGTTTTGCGAAATTCTCCTGTACTGATTGCTCCTGCTTTGATGTTTTGTCTCTCCCACGAAATGATGACGGTCATACCTCTTTCAGGTTTTCTGATCTTCATGCTCTTTCTGCCCCTCTCCTTAATTCTAATAACATATGTATCCTGTCACATGACATTTCCATTGGTCACATTCGCGGGGCAATCGAAGCCAGCGTGATGAAACTGTTGATCTATGTCCCCTTTCGTTTTCCTACTAAGGTCATTTCTTATTGCTTCCATCCCCCCACCCACCTCTACTTCTATCAAATTTCCCTTTCCGATATTAAGTGGCTTCACTCGTTGGATGGCCTGGTAAGAATGCCCATTGACCACAACATAGGTGATACTTATGTGTGCTGCCCAGTCGTATATACCAACGCAATGAAAAACTAATTCATATGCAATCATGGGTTTGTCATTGATGATCGAAATGAGTCAGCCATTTTATTGGATTGTAAAACTAAGTTTGTCCAATTTCACAGGATCGCTGCTTGGAATACCAAAGGGCGGTTTGGATGCTCATACGTCATTCCCAAACATAAAGGCATTGGGAGGTGGAGGCCGATCTCGCCATCATATTCTGAACCTAATGTTCGAACTAGTCGAATTGTGGGACGTGCTATTAACTCTCTACTTTGGGCTCTCCCTTCCTCCCTGCACTTTAATCTCAAGTCTACTTCCATACTGAAGAAAAGGGTGTCCTCCATTAATGATGCTGCATTAAGGAATTCTGATGGGTTCTTGCTATCTGCCATCTTTGACATTAAATAAATGCTTATTAAGTTGCCGCATTCTGCCATTATATAAACAGTCACATGGATTTTCCAAGTCTTTCGCGATAGAGGTGTAAAAGGTGTATCTGTAAGTAAGTCTGGACGAGATTCCTCCCTCACTAAGAAATCACCTGGGCAGGGTTGGGTGAAGGTCAATTTCCTTCAGCTGCTGAAGGCAGTAACCTTTGATCTCGAAAATACCTATACCAAGGCTGGGTCGTTCATTTTAAAACAAACAGTAGGTGTCCCCATGGGTAAGAGTTCAAGTCCCGCACTTGCATGCCTTCTCTGCACGTACAATGAATTCCACTTCATTACATCTTTGGGAGCTGACAAGCTGCCAGCAAGTTCATCTCGGGTATCCGCCTAATTGATGACGTTGCTAATTTTATGTCCTTCCCCCACAAAACTCACCGATATGTTGATAAGGCCTTAGAGATTTATGACAAATTTATTCACACTTATGACAATGCTCTATCCCTCATCCGCACTGATGATAGGTCTGAAATCTGAGATTTTTTGGGTTGCCTGGTATCTACATCGATTTTCCCTCCGTCTGTCAGATGCATCGCTACTATGAAAAATCACAACTTCATTTTCTCTTCTAAACCACTCAGATTTGTCTCCACCCAGGATTTCCTCTCCTATGGACCTAGGCAGCAGAAGAAAGGGTCGGTTTTTGGACATCTCAGTAGACTTTTGGCCCACTCCTCCGATGACAGAGGAGTGGGCCTCAGCTTGCTTGTTTTGAGGAGGGAATTACGGTTAAAAAAATTCCCTTTAGGTTCCTTTTCAAAATATCAGAGAAAAGTTTCTCAGAATCGGAGTGGGGTTTGGAAACAATGGGTTTCGATTTTCTCCTTCTTGGAATCTTAATTTGGAGGCTCACCTTTTCACATCGATATTTTGAAAAACCATGCCCGCAGCCTGCTTCAAGGGGTTAACTCTAGTTTTGAATTTTACCTGTCCTAGGCTGGGATAGTAGGAATCCAGTCGGAGGACATCAGGCCAGCGTTACGGTTTTTTTGGAAGGAACCAAGGTCGGACAAATTCTTTAGGGTCCTTAATTAAAGGTAGGTTTCAGAACCACTTGGTTACAATTTCTCCCCTTCAGATTTCAATTTCGAAGGCTCACATTCCAGTTGGGCTTTGAAGACCACGCCTTCAACCTGTATGTTTATCAAGTTCTCTATTGGAAGCCTGGTATTGGAGGTTTACCGGCCCTGGGAGTTGGATGGTACGGATCTGGGTCGATAGGTAACGGGCCTCCTTCACTCAACGGTTTCAGGGACCTGTTCCCTCGGCGGCAGGAATTGATCAGTTCCTCTCTATTATTTATTACTCCATTTCCTATCTTTGGTCCTCTCATTCCGAGCAAGCGGTGATTCTGCTACTGCATGCCATGGCTCGTACTACTTTTTTTAGTACGGGGCCGTAACATCTCTGAACGGGTCGCCTTCAGCGTGCTCCTGCGCTCCTATCTTCGAGAAGGCACTCACATCTACCTTGTCCTCAACTGTGTTTCCAACTACAGGCAGATTGTGTTCTCGGCAGCGGGACGCCTAGCATTCGACTCTCTCACATCGCAGGAAGTTCTCTTTCTCCACCGCCTCCTCCTTCTTCTTTCCCTCTTCGCTATATTTCTTCCCGCCCTCCACTTCTCTCTTCTACTTCCTATCTTTGGCATCTGATCCTCCCTCCGTGACAAAACGGTTTTCAGGTCATCTTGGATTTGTCTGATTTGCCTTCCCGCTCCTTCTCAATCCTGGCTACACTATGGTCGCCCGCCTGTCCATCACCTTTACTACCCGTTTCAAATTCCTCTATCTCTGGCGTGACGGTTTTCAGCGCTCGATGGGTTATGAAGCATCGGTCCTCTCCCACGTCGTTCGCTCCTTTCGATACTGCCCTTGCTCTGGTGTTTCCTGCCGTTCTATGGTCGTCAATTCTCCTGTTCTTTCCCATGTCGCTCTGCCTTCCCGTTCCCTTCCTTTCTTAGCCCTGGCTATACTATGCTCTCTCCTGCCTCGGTCTTGTCTTCCTTACTACTCCTTGGTTTTGACACGACGGTTTCAGGGCTCTTTTGTCATGGAGTATCCTTCCTTTCCCACGTCGCTCTCTCTGCTCGGTACTATCCTTGGTCAGGACTTTCCCGACTCTCATTCTGAATCTCCCCCGTCTCTAATCCCTCTCTGCTCTCTGCTTATGCTGTGTGAAGTGCGAAGCAGGACCTTTTGGTGAGATAGCTGCTATGCTGTTTTTTTTTTTGTATAAATACCCTCTTTGTGATTGCCATGTTACGCGTTCTCATCCCCTGATGATACTACCTCTGGCGGGGTAGTTGAAACGATCGTAGGGATTTCCGCCTGATCGGCACGGTTTTTTATAATATCATTAAGTGCCGCTTTCACGTACTCGTCTCATGGCTTTCGTTGTGTGTTACTTCTCCTTCTCATTCTCCTTCCTTCATCTTCTTTCTACCTCCCCCTTTTATTATGTTTTCCTTCTGATCCCTCACGCCTTTCGTTGTGTGTTACCTCTCCATCTCATTCTCCTTCCTTCATCTTCTTCTACCTCCTCCTTTCTAATTCTGTTTCATTCTGATCCCTCGCACCTTTGAACTCCTTTCGCCCACACGGCCCATACGCAGTTGCTTGCGTCCACCTTACTCACTCACTCACAAAGCCTCAATCTCGGTGGTTCTCTTACCACCACCAGGATGGAAGGAAAAAAAAAAAAAAAAAAAAAAAAGAGGAAGAGGCATTTGGCAAAGCATGTGCTGGGTAGTTATGTTTATAACTTCATGTATATAAGCTCTGTGCCTTCATCAATATGGAAAAAAAAAAAAAAAAAAAAACGTATTCCTTGGCCTTTAATCATGCATGAATCTGGTCAGCCTCAAGTGCGTGACTGCAAACCTGGCGATCTGTGCAGAGAGTGGAATGTAGAGAAAGGACCTCGCTCCACTACGCAACACTCTATATGTACGTGGACATAGTAATCGTCCCAATACATTGAGAATATTGAACTCAACCGAATGTACCTGGGCCAGAAAGCGTCCAAATACGCCAAACGCGTGTAGAACGTTGACTGGGGGAGCAAGGTCCAAAGTAGCATGATCATGGTAACACCCTATGCACGAGAAAGCAGTGGCAGAATACAGAGAACAGAAACGACTTTATTATTTTTTATTTTTTTAATTTATTTTCTTTAATTAATTTTATTTTATTTTATTTTTAGTAGGCGCAAGCAGGCACAACGGCACATCAAGATCGCCGGTGAATCAGCTCCCAGTGAGACTTTTTTTTTTTTTTTTTTTTTTTTTTTTTTTTTTTTAATGAGACGGTTTTTCGTGTGTGTGTGTGTGGTAAAGTGGGCACTTCATTCAGTGGCAGGAAATGAGGCTAGACTGGCTGAAATACCTCATTTCCTGACCGAAGAGAATATGATCCAAGTCCTCAAGAGCAGGGCGGCTCGCAGGCAGACGATTTTCCGTGCATGTGGGTGGTTAGGGCACAGTGACTTGATCCATAGCCAGGGGAAAAAAAAAAAAAAAAAAAAAAAAAAAAAAAGGAAATGACTTTTAACCTGCAGTGGCGGTAATACCCTTAAGGGCCTGAACGAAGACAATTATCTTGACCCTCCTCAAGCTGGTGGGGGGGGTCGCAACCCTGAATACAGAAAGAAATTTGCAGCCCGTCAGGGATGCGCTTTCCCCCCCTAAGAATTTCAACGTTCAACGTCAATTTCAACGTGGTGGTCGTCGGGAGGGTGGGCATTTGAGGTTTTGGGGCCTTGCAAGGGCCAGGAACGCGTAGGACCAGTAGCTGCGTGTAGGAGGCTGAAGGAGGCCGAGGTCCTTTTTCGAAATTGAAACAGTGCGGGTAGTCCTTTTTCGAAATCGAAACGGTGCAGGTCCTACACGTTGTATTCGAATACAATCTGTACCCT
>BFEA01000837.1:378722-389633 GCA_003427395.1 Chara braunii | reverse complement strand
TGAGGGCTCTCGGTAGCTGGTCGACTGTAGTTGGGGATGAGTTGGCCGGAAGTGCCTTTCTCAGCCTCAGGTGGCTGCAGTGTCTATGTGAGGGCCGCCGGACCCATGTTCCGGTTTAATAAAAAAGAAACAGGTTAAAAAAAAAAAAAAAAAAAAGCTAATAGAGAAAGATTGGCACATTGGCTTCTTCAAAGGATTACTGCTGCTTTTTTTTTTTCTTTTTTTTTTCTATGTTCTTCTCTCAACTTCTGTTTTTTTACCTTTCACTACCTACTCGGATACTCCTAAGGCTATCTAGAGGGGACCCCTGCAAGCATAGTTTCCTCTCACTGTGAAGGGGAGATTTTTTTATTTTATTTTTTTTAGAAAAAAAAACCAATTTTTTATTACAGCAAAAGGGGGAGGCCGGGAATCCCTCCACAAACAACCCGGAAAAAAATTCTGGGACCATTACCCAGTTTAGGTTCTGGTGTTGGACCCGAATGTCCAGAGGCAGAAGTGGCCAAAGCAAGACCGCTGCCCTGACGAAAGGACCAACCCATTTGCAAACAAAATAACCAACAAGGCCTAAAATCCACACAATCCGAAGAGGAGAAGATAGGTACTCCTACCCCCATCTATGAAGGGGAGATTTCATGTTGCCCCTTGCCCCTAATGGTTAGGGTACTATAGGGTTGGGGCCGCCAGTGGGGGTCTGGCTAACACAAAAACCGAGACCTGCCAGTCGCTGCGCCTCCCTTTCTCATCGTCCCCCACCTACTTGTTGACGATCTTGTCTGTGAACCCGCCGCCTAAATCACTTCTTCATCAACTTCTTGGTCTATCTGCTTCATTGAATCAGAATCTGCTTGATTGATCTGCTTCATTTCGAGCTTCATCGACCATTTCATAATATCCTAGGCTTGATTCATCTGCTTCATTACAATCAGCCGTTTCAGCATTTCAGTTTCAGTGGTCCGCAGCCGTCCGCCTAAATTCCTAGGCTTCATCGAAAAGCTCCCCACTGAAACAGTGAAACTGCTTGATTGATCTGCTTCATTTAGGGCCTACTCACACCAGGGCCTTCTATGGCAAAATAGCTAAAATTTGGTGGTTGGGCCAGTCGCACGAGGCAGGGAAAGTGGCCAAAGCAGCAAACGGGGTATCAAATGTCAGCGGCCTGGTGGGCCGCCGGGAAGGGCATTTTGCTACCACCTCTGGAGGTGGTAGCAAATTTCTTTTCCCAGTTCGAGAGTTCCTGAAAGGAAATTCTAAACGAACTTTGTTGATGAAAGGGTTGAAGGATTTGGGCCTGGAGCTGTGTGACCATGCGCGGCACCATTTTGGCAATTGCCAGAATGTCAGGCTCTTGTCTCTTGCGATTTGCTGCCGCTGTGTGACCGGGCGGGGTGACATTTCAGCAAAATCAGGATCATAGCAACATTCGCAGATTTTGCTGCTATGCCACCGCTGTGTGAGTATGCCCTTAGAGCTTCATCGACCATTGATAGTTTCATTTAGGCTTGATCGATCAATGAAACGGATCCGTTTCACCATTTCATAATTATATCTGAAACTGATTGTATATAGATTCCTAGGCTACCAGCCGGGCAGCCCAGGTCACCCTATTTTCCCGGGCGGCCTGGCCGTCCAAGGACCAACGAAGGTCCCAGCCCACAAAAAAAAAAAAAAAAAAAAAAAAAAAAAAAAAAAAACCCGAAAAAAAAACTATGTTTTGCAGAAAAATAAACTGAACAACTTTTGCCTCAGGGTCACATCGGATTCTTCAATCCACATTGGCCCTCGTGCACCTTGCTGGGCGAGCTTGGCCCCCGCCACCTAGAGATATGCCATTGGTCCCCCCGAGTGGCATTGAGCAGAGATTGCTGATGTTCATAGGGGGAGGGGACCACCACCTGAGGGGAGGCACAGTGACTGGCCCATCGAAGAACCTCGGGCCTGATGCTACTGGCTGACCCCTGGCCGGTATCGCCCACCTGCTGTAGCAGGAGGTATCGCACCTGCTGGTGGGTGCAGCTCCCGCGTGTTCCCTCGTTGGAGGCTTGAGCACGGATGTGGCTGCTACGGGGTTCCCCGTTTTCAAGAGCAGACACCACTAACACCTGGGGAGCGGCTCCGTTCCATTGGTGGGGAGCTGCACCTGCTGGAAACCGGGTCTGGTGCTACGGGGTTCCCTGTAATACTACAATGACAATAAAAAAAAGGCCTGAAAGGCCGTCCTGTCCAGATTTGACAGGGGCCTGGACCCACTAGCGAAGTATTCTACGACGTGTGACACAGTTTTATGGTTTTTTGGAAAATACAAAGTGATTTTTTATTTGCATGAATGGATCATTTTCTGATTTAAAATGAATTGAAATAGCACATAAAACTATGAAGAACAGCTGTGCACCCGAATTCATGGGTTGGTACGATCTCCTTCACGTAAGTCTTCATAGTGATGTACCGTGGCAATAAAATGTGTCCATCACGAGGATGAACAAGTAATGGCTATAAGGATACATTCATCCCCATGTATCTCATGATGCCTTTAGCAGGCCATCCGACAGACGTGGAAGCGTTCCTGTCAGATGCACCAAAATATTCGAATTTCACATTTCAAGTTCTATTTCTCAGAGCCAAAAAAAAAAAAAACGAAGTCTGGAAATCAAACCGCCCCCTTTAAAGCCCATAAAATCCTGACTTCCTGCCCACGCAAAGCCACGAGCTATCATGTCCAAGTTAGTCCAACTTCGTTTTTTTTTTTTATTCGACGCATCTCATTGGACGGGAGGTGGGCATCTTTACAGTCCCCGCTTGGAAACTACCAGGCCGTCGGTATCTGATCTATTCGAAGGCCGTACTCAGTCACTCGATGCCACACGTGATAGAAATCCTGAACCGCGTGGTAGAATACCTTGCTAGTGGGTTCAGGCCCCAGGTAATTGAATTGGTTGGGCTTAAAGAATTAGCCTTTCCCACGTGGGAAAATAGGGAAAACTGGCAGTTTTCCCAAGCGCCTGAATTTTAGGAGGTCGGGCCCAACGACGACTGCCATTGATAAATCTGATCGGCGGCTGTCGTTTCTTTTCGGCCGCTGCAAAGGTCGGATGCCTACCAGAGGCCCTCTATTTTCCAAGCGGCAAAGGTACTGGTGGCTTAAAAAAAAAAAAAAAAGAAGAAGAAGAAGAAGAAAGAAAGAAAGAAAGAAAGAAATTCTTTACCAAATTCAAAACAATAGTTTTAATTAAAAAATATTTTTTATTTTTTTATTTCTATTTGGCCCGGCCGGGCAAGTGGACCCGGGCCACTCTGGTAGCCTAGGTATAGAATGAAAAATAGCGTCATTTATTGGCAGACGTAGTGATTAATTGACTGAGTGACTGAGGGACTGCAACTCTTCTTCGAATGACTAAATCCTAACAAATGCAGTGATTGGAAAAAAAAAAAAAAAAGGACATCCTTTGCAAATAAAAAAAAAAAACAAACACCTTTTCAATTGACTGATTAACTCATTGGCCAGTCAAACCTCCAGCGATCGAGCTGCAGATTCGGCTGCAGATGAAATGTGCAGCTTCGGTTTACAAACAGTGAATCATCAAACAGTGCAGACCCCAAATTTCGGATTTCGGGGTAAAAAAAAAAAACAGATTAAAAAAGGCCAAGTCGGCCAGACTCGGAGACTCTGAGGTCAAGTCGGTTACCTACCTTTTTCCCCCAACTACAACGTACGTACGGTCATTATAGCTGTATCTAGACTGAAAAATGCCTCACATACAGCCATAACGACCGTACGTTGTATTCGAGGGAAGAAGGTAGAGGTCTAGTCCAACCGGTACCCAATCAAGAAAAAGTCACATCTCACAGTCAAAAAAAGTCACATCCCACAGTCAAAAGTCACATCCCACAGTCAAAAGTCCCGTCCCACAGTCCAAAAAGCACCAGCAGCACACCAATGAAAACTCTGGAAGGTACCACCCCCTTCCCCCGAACACAACGCACCGTTATTTTGGCTGCATCTGGCCGGAATTATAGCTTGTAGACATTCATTTTTAGGGTGCGTTATGTTCGGGGGAAGACGGTAGGACTCGACATTCCGAAAGCGAAAAGGCCGGGGGCAACCGGCACCGGGTCCAAGTCAAGCCAAGGGAAGCAGAGGCTGGGACGAGAAGCCAAGCCCCTGTCGAAGTAAACTTAAATATAGGGGGACTGGTCAGCCACATTTCAGGCAGATTGCTCATTCGCGAGAAGTGTGGAAAGTGCTGCTGAGCGCTTGACAATGTGCACTATTTAAGAGATGACCAGCGTTTGAGCCCTGGCTGGGCAGGGCTGCGCTGTCGACGGAAGACGGCCATAGACACACAGCATAGTAGCAGGACTGGAGCTGAGTAGCAGGCACATGTATCCAGACTTAAGATCTTCATAGACACAGAGAGAGAGAGAGAGAGAGAGAGAGAGAGAGCGGCCATATCCGCACAGCATAGTAGCAGGAGTGGACCTGAGTAGCAGGCACATGTATCCAGAGTTAAGATCTTCACACACACACACACAGAGAGAGAGAGAGAGAGAGGGAGGGAGTCACCTACCTTGGATGAGGATGCTGGAGTTGGGTTGTTGAACTCTGCGCTGATGAGCGCTGGCGACCGGAATTCTGAAACTGTTTACAAAAATTAAAAAATATGAAAATTATTTGGAATTCCTAAGCCGCGGTAATCTGGACTTTTCATCTCTGGTCTCCAGTGTTGATCTCTCTTTGTGCATGTGCATGAATCTGGACGAATTAAGTGGTCCGATGCAGTAAAGTGCGAAAGAAAATAAAATAAAAATCTGGACTACAGAACAGGAAATTCATTGAATTGTACTATAGGGTGAGAAAACCACACAGGCAATCGCGAAACACGATCGCAGAAACAAGTCCAAAGAAGACGACAGTACCCGCTTGCCCTCCTCCGCCTCCTCCCCCTCCCCTTCCTCCGCCATCGCCCTCCTCCTCCTTCCCCATCATCACCCTCCTCCTACTCCGCCGCAATTGCCCTCCTCCGCCTCATCCGCCTCCTCCGCCAGCCCCCTCCTCCTCCTCCTCCCGCTTCGTCATCGCCCTCCTCGTGCTCCTCCGCCATCGCTGTCCGCATCCTCCTCCGCCATCGCTTACGGCTTATTTGTCTTTTTGCCCTTCGCTGCACAACCGGTGTGCAGCGTGCTCCTCCTCCCCGCCATCGCCCTCCCCATTGACCTCCTCCTCCTCCTCATTCTGTGTGTGTGTGTGTGTGTGTGTGTGTGTGTGTGTGTGTGTGTGTGTGTGGGTGTGTGTGGGTGTGAGAGAGAGAGAGAGAGAGATGGTTCACCTCACCTTTTCTCTGGTCACGCGTCGGATTCGACAGTCCGTTTCGCGAAAACGCGCGCACCTCCTCTCTCTCTCTCTCTCTCTCTCTCTCTCTCACACACACAGGCTATGGCGCGCCGCTGCAGAACGAAGATGACGCTTCCCAGAGCTCTCTCTCTCTCTCTCTCTCTCTCTCTCTCTCTCTCTCTCTCTCTCTCTCTCTCTCTCTCTCTCTCCCCGCGCCTGGTGGTCGCTCGCAGACAGCACGATGCAGCGGCGTCAACAAGAAAGTTGCACTTATAGAACACGGTACAGCGGCGGAATCAAGAAAAGGCCGAAGTTTGAAATTATAAAAAAAAAGAAAAAAAAAGGGCTGAAGCAATCTTGTCCTGGCTCAGTTGGCAAGGCACGCAAGTGGCATTCAGGAGGTCTTGGGTTCAATCCCCATCACGCATGTACCTTCCTGCGAAGACTTGGCGCCCGCCACCAAGAGATAGCTCCTCGCCACACCACTCTCGAAGTTTGAAAACGGCAAAAACGTGCCGAGTGCATCTGGCCATGTTCTAGCGGGAAGTCCATTCCAATTTTGCTCATTTCGAGAGTGGTGTGGCCATGCCCATAAACGATTGGATCCCCCGATAGGCATTGAGCAGAGACTGCTGATGTTCGTAGGGGAGGGGACCACCACCGGAGGGGAGGCACAGGGATTGGTCCTGTTGGCATGGTCCCTGATCCTACCGGCTGTCCGCTGGCCGGTGTCGCCCACCTGCAGGTCGGGAGCAGCCCGCCCATGTTCCCTCGTTCGTTCGAGGCATCGTGAACTCCGGCTTCCCGTAATACTATGGGCATGGATGAATCCTCGGAAAAGTTTAGGTTTTCTGTCGTCTTCCTTCCACTCATCCTCGGAGCGTCAGTTTTAGGACTCATCCTCGGAGCAATGTCAGAAAAAATAAAAGGGAAAAAAAAAGAAAAAAAGTTGTGCTTCAGGCTTTCAGCCAATAGGGTGCCGCCACGATCAGAATTCTCGGTTATATCGTCTCTCTACCTGCATGCCCTCTCCTCTCCGTGAAACACGGATCCTCGGGCCCCGAAGGACCTTTTTGGGGCCGAGGACAATTTGGCTGGGAAATCCTGGGAGCCCAAGGATTTGTCCTCGGAGTGTTTTCACATTTTCATTTCCGAGGACAGGTGGAACGACGACGGAATCCTCGGAATAGCGTCCCCGAATATATAAGTAGTAGTAGTAGTAGTAGGTACTATAAGAAGTAGAAGATTCCCACAATAAAAAAAGAAAAAAAAAAAGGTAGTAGGAGAGGTCGGTACTATAAGGGCCAGATCCCACTGGGGAAGAGGATTGGAATGAGTGTCTGAATCTGGACGTGTTTGTGGCCAGGTGCAGAAAACTGCGTCCAGATTCAGAAACTTATTCCAATCGCCCTTGCCAGTGGCATCTGGCCCTAAGTAGTAGTAGTAGTGGTAGGTACTAACCCTAAACCCTTCACAATAGATTTGTGGCGTAGGGCTGGGATACACAGCTGGTGAAGGGCAACAAAAGATTTTTATTTTATTATTTGATTAAAAAAAAAAAAAAAAAAAAAAGAGAAGTTTCGATGATCATGCACAAACTCTCAGTTGCTGACCATATATTACAAAAGGACCCCTACGACTGAAGTTGCCCTGAGTACCAATCAGACACATCACCAGCAGATCAACAGCACTCACAACACAGACAGTCTCCAAGGACCAGACACGTATAGAAGGGGGGGCTGTACAAAGAGGGGGGCTGCACAAAGAAGTGGGAATTGATGGGGCCTGTCAGGTGTAAGGGGAGGGGAGAGTCAAGAATGACAGTCTGCGCCAGGGTAATGACGGAGTTCCAATAAGGGGTTGGGAATCACTTGCAGCCCCAAAGGGATTTGGAGCTGGACAAACATGTACAAAGAGAAACAGGCCCCACCTATCTAAACCCTGTCTCTTATACACATCTAGATGTGTATAAGAGACAGGTTCAGGGACGATGGACCCGATTTCCAGTAGGTGCTGCTCCCCACCAATAGACGGAGCCTTTCCAGAGAGTTATATTGGTGTCTGCTCTTATCGGCACCCCTAGCACTAGCTTAGGCTGTTCATCCAAAAAAAAAAAAAAAAAAAAAAAAAAAAAAAAAAAAAAAACAAAACAAAACAAAAGGAGGCTGGACCCGCTTTCCAGCAAGGTCCTTTTGGCTTTTGTTTTTGGCATCGATCCCAGGTCTCGTCGGCTAAATGTCTTTTATGTTAGGCTCTTTGCCTCTTGGAGCCTTGGGCACTGGGCCCTTCAAAAAAAAAAAAAAAAAAAAAAGAAAAAAAGGGTTAGCTTTTTGTAGTTTGTGGTCTCAACCAGTGATTTTTGGCCTCGAACTCAGGACCGTGATTTTAGTGTTCGACCCGGTAACTTGCTGACATAGCGAAGCTTGCGGAAGGATTTTTCTTGGAGTTCGAGAAGTTTCGCGCAGACCAGCCGACGCGACCTGATGAAACACTATCGTGAATGGAGTATTTATAGGATAGGTGGTATAGTTCCGTCACGCTGCGCTAGGTGCTATTGGACCCCTGAAGACGTCGGACAGGCGACCGGCAGAAACACGGTGTCGGGTCTTTTGCGTGATGCGTTACTATTGTACTTCACGTGATATCTTCAGATGCAGTTACCTGAGCTCGGTTCTTACTTCGTCTTCTCCTGTGTGGTGTGCTTTTGGGTATGCTGCATAATATTATGTATGTGTTCGGACATGTTCACCTTGACTAATGTTTGCTACATTAGTCCACGGCGACTCCACGCACCAACCGCCGTAGTATCTTACTACAGATGTGTGATTGTGGCCCCCATCTATACCTTTATCTATCTGTCTCAGTTACATTGTCTCGATATATCGTCTTGATACTTTAGCGGTATTTTATTAGATTATTTAGCACGTCTAGCAGACTGCATTACCTGTCTTATGTTGTCGTTACGTTTCACATACACCTTATTCATTTTCTTTCTCTTCTCTCTTTCATTTGCCTTACGGCCCTTTCTCAGTATATTGTGGACCCAGGAGTATGTCATTATTGTCGCCGGCCGGGACACTTCATTTGGGAGTGTCGAACCCACATGCGGGACATGGAGCAACAAGCGCATCAGGGAAGCCAGACGAGTTACGCGAACCAAGCATCTTCATCAGGTGCGGCTCCGATCCTGCCGTCTTTAGAAGCTATTGTTGCATATCAGGCACCTACGAGTAATATGCGCCGCAACCAAGTACAGGGTGGCTTCGGTGGTGGATACAACAGCGGTAGCAAAGGCAGATATAATGGGGGATACAATGGATTTCAGAGGACATGGAATCCAGAGCCGAGAGATAGGAACGATAAGGTAGATAAGATGGGGAGTTGGATGTCGGCTGAAATGGAGGAGAAAGAGCGTGCAAAAAGGGAAAAGAAGGAGGCAACAAAAGAAGGAAGAAGAAGCCAAGAAGGCGAAAGATCTGGAGGAGAAAAAGTTGAAGGAAGCAAACGACAAAGAGTACTTCAAAGCAAGCATCGGGAAAGTGGTGGAAAGCCAAACGAAACAAGTATGCGAGGAGCTATGAGGAAAAAAAGTGGGTGAAGGTGAACGCCTGCTAGAGGCAACCACTGGTAAAATGAGGAATAGGGCAGAGACTGAAGGGAGAAGAAATCAGGACGATGAAGATAGCAAAAAGAAGGATGCAGTTATCGAACAGCTGAGACAAGAAATGGCTAACCTTCAACGAACCGTGGGCCAGCAGAACCAATAGGAGAGCGAGTTGTCAGCCTTAAGATCGGACAATCAGCTGCTGATCCAGGACCTGATCTACTTGAAGGAGCAGGTAGACTTGTTGAAATGAGGAGCAAAAAGGACATCTGAAGCGGAAACGGAGAAAAGCCCACCTTCGGAACCTGCGAAGGGAAAAACCAAGTGTCGATATGAGCCAACGCCGGGAGATTACGTTATGTCGGAAGCTTATAGAAGAGTTAGAAATGACAAAGATATGGCGGAACAGGAATTCAGATGCTAAAGGAAAGAATTGGACGGATCAGTATGTCACCATCAAGCTCCAAAAAGAAGAAGGCGGTGGTAAGGAAAAGTTTAATACCTACGAACTTCAAGATTCGACTTACAAATACAACAAATCCGTCCAAGGAAAGTGAAACAAGTTGTGGCAAGCAGGCAGCCATGAGGTTTGTCAAGATGAAGAATGAAGATAGGGAAGGTTTTAGAAGGAGAGTCTGGGGGGAGTTGGCCAAGATGAAGAAGGGTGAAATTGAAAGACAATGCAACGTGGAGAAGCTTGACTATGTGACGATCAAGACTTCGGCAATTAATATTACGGACATCTACACAGATCAAGACTATGGCAAGCGGAATGTTTAAAGAATTGTTGGAGAAGGGGGTGCAAACGAACCCGAAGATACTGAAGAATCCAAAGATTTGGCTGTGGAAAGTGAACAAGACGAGGAGGACGATGCTAAAACCACGGGATGCTAATGACGGTTGTTGAGCGTTGGTGATATCCAGGAACTTGCTCTAGCAGGTAGAGATGCGCATTGTCACAGAGAGTTGCTGACTAGTAGTAAGATTGATAATGTCTTTAGAGTTACTGTCCTGCTCCTGATTCTTCTTCGTCAATTCTCATGGTGCGATAAGTTAATCCCCTATCTTCGTCATCTTCTTACCTCAGGTTATAACTTTGTCTCATGTCCTGGTCCTTTGATCTTTGTGTTCGTATCGCCATGGTGTAAACATATGTATGTCAAGTGTTCCAAGAGACCCTTACGTCATAGATGGAAAGAGCATCTCTATCGGGTTAATGCGCCATTGAACCAAAATGTCTGAAACCATCATTTATATAGATGGCTTAGGCATATTCGAGTAGGCAACTACATCGTCATAATTCTCATTGCATTAGTAGAGGCGGATCAATTGTTGTTAACTAAGCCATATTTTATTTGTCTTTTTAATCCATTTTTTACCTCTATCTCACCTATTGGAAGCAGTGAATCCCCCTCGGCGGCGGACAACCGCGGCCAAGTCCGCGGACGCGGACTAGGCCGCGAGCCCGCGGACGCGCGGCTTTGAAGCCACGTTGCGGCCGCAGGGGAGCAATTTTTGAAATTCGGGAGACGCCACGCGGCGGCGCATCCCCGGCCCCACCCCCCCACACAAAAAAAAAACGAAAAAGATCAACTTTTGGTTGGGGGGGGTATAGGCGAAATCGAACGAAATTGAAAAAAAAACGCATTTTTTTATTTTATTTTTTTCGTTGATTGATTGATTGGTGGGGGCGGGGTCGCCCCGCCCCGCCTTTGATTGATTGATTGATTGATTGATTGATTGATTGATTAGTTTCGTCGATTTTTTTTTTTTCGTTGATTGATTGATTGATTGATTGACTGATTGATTGATTGATTGACTGGTGGGGGAGGGGTCGCCCCCCCCATCATTGATTGATTGATTGATTGATTGATTTATTCGATTTTGCTTCTTTTTTTTTTTGATTGGTTGATTGATTGATTGATTGATTGATTGATTGATTGATTGATTGATTGATTGACTGATTCGTGGGGGAGGG
>BFEA01000837.1:319723-332912 GCA_003427395.1 Chara braunii | reverse complement strand
AAAAAAAAAAAAAAAAAAAAAAAAAAAAAAAACAAAAAAAAAAAAGGCCTTAACGGTAAAAAACGGTCACTTGGGGAGATTCATCCGTGACCAGATTCATTCTGAAATATGGCGGTTACAAAGGACTTTGATTTTTTTAAAAAAAAAAAAAAAAAAGAAGACCATTGCGTGAACTCCATTTCCGATACGACTACCTTGCATTCCCATAAATTGATCATTCTCAAAAGGATATTTGGTAAAAAAAAAAGGAGGAGAAACTTCCAGAAAAGTTCAAAATTTGAGCAAAGAGAGAAAAAAACTTCAAAAAAGAAGCAAGAGGAAATGAAAGGCGAAACGCAAAAAACGAGAAAACGGTGGGGAAGGCGAAGAAGGGATGAAATACAGGAAGAAAGAAGAAAAGGAAAAAAGGAAAAAAACTAGGCTGCCAGGTCTTGGATATCCAGGCCTAATTCCCATTTTCATTTTTTTTTCATCGATTTTATCACGAACCTCCTGACAACCCTCAGCCAAAAGGAAAAAAGGAAAAAAGCTAGGTTACCAGGTCTTGGATATCCAGGCCCAATTCCCATTTTCATTTTTTTTTCATCAATTTTATCACGAACCTCCTGACGACCCTCAGCCAAAAGTTGTTTGTGTTGGGTGGGCCAACCAATTTGGGGGGGGGGTAGGCGGCTAACACAAAGACCGAGTATTTGGCAGTAGCTGTCCCTCCCACCTACTTCCCCCCACCCGCATCGAGTAACAGCAGTGTCTAAGGCCAACACTCTCCCACATACCAGACACAACCCCCATATACACACACACACACGTGATGGCCAAAGACCCTGCCAATACCAACCAGGGGGAGCAAGCCAACTACCACACTTGGTTGGGCACAGAGCATGCCCAACTTCGTCAGTGAAGATTGAACCCACCGCCTCCTGAACGCCACCTGCGTGCCTAACCAGCTGAGCTGGGCCACCTGCTCCCTGACCACGTTGATTTGGTGGGGTTGGGGGGGGGGGGGGCGTGCACAACATGCATCCCCTTGATTTAGAGGGAGAGTGCCCCCTCTATAAGCTTCTTAGGAGTAGGGGTAGGTAGGTAATAAAGAGGTGAATTGGAGAGAAGAATATAGCTTAGTTTGAAGTTAATTGAACTCCTCGACGACTTTTCCTTCAGATTTTTTATTTTTTTTTTCAGGGTTCCCCTTCCCAGCCTTCTATATTGTGCTGGGCCGCACAGACCCTTCCAGCCAGATATCCAGACACAATGGTCTTTTAGCACAACTACTCTCGACTCTCAGTTTTTTGAGACTCCGGCCTCGCTCCACTTACTCTTGAAAAGGACCCTCGACAAAGCCTTTTGATGGTGCAGGCCTGACGCACCCTTGAACGGCCTCGTTTGTTGAGAGTCCACCTCGAATCCCGATGCAGGACTGCCGTGGCCTTTGACGACCTTGTTTTTCGAGAGTCCACCTCGAGTCGGGGTGGACAAACGAGCCGTTTAGCTGTCGGGTACTGCTGTTCGGTAGTCCTCTCGCAGTCAGTCCTGCCTTCGAGAGAGCAAGTGGAGAGAAGACTTCTCTTGTTGCGCGTGCTCGACAGCTCTCAAACTACTCTCCAATTTCCTCGAGAGTCAAGAGTGGTAGGGCGAGACCCATACATTCCAAAAAAAGAAAAAGAACAAGAAAAAAAGACCAGACCCGCGCATTCCGGACAGCTGGGAGGGGCCCAAACATTCCAGCTGGTAGCCTAGGAATAAAAAGTACCCGGGGCGGGGGGAGGCGGGGGGGGGAACAAAAATAAAAATCGCAAACTTTACGGTTTCAACTTTCAACTTTCGGCCCATAGAGTCACCCCTTTCTACCAAAATTGCAAGTAAGACGAATTTGCCGAATTGAAAATTCACCGGCATTTGTTTTTGCTCATATTATCATATACCAAAAGGCAGCAGTGTATCCACTTTTTTTTTTACTTTGTTTTTAAAATATTATGATCTCCAGATCGCACTTCTTTGTCGCAGCCAGCAGCTTGCCATATTTTTCTTACCTTGGCTGCTTCCTCACGCTGCTTTCTCTCTTCTTCTACACGCCGCTCTTCTTCCTCTCGCCGCAATCGCTCCTCCTCTTCTCGCCGCTTCTCTTCAGCTACCCTTGCCGCCTCTTCCTCACGTTGTTTTCTCTCAGCCTCCTCTCTGAATTGCAACAGAACAAAGTTCCACGGTTTTCCGCTTTAGGAAATTGACACCGACGCCACGCACACCTGTTATGCCAGACCACAGATAAGATTACAAGGCATGACAGAAAATACAGAAGGGGGCCCTGTACCCCCCTGTACTCAGGATGCTAAACCGTTATAACTTTTCTCCCTTTTGACCACTCCAGTTTTCCATGGATGACAAAGAACAAGAAGAAAAAAAAAAAAAAGAAGGGCCAGGGTCGGCAGGCATGCACGGCGATTACCAAACGTGTACCCAAACGGTTATGATGGACTGTTTTATGACTTTTTTGGTCGCAGTCTTGCCGCGTTGTCAGGAGTGGTGGAACAATCTCTACAGTATACAGATATTACAGAATACCCTCTTACAGGTGTCTATAAATTATTAAGAAAAAAAAAAAAACTCTCTACAGTATACAGAATACCCTCTTACAGGTGTCTATAAATTATTTAAAAAAAACAAAAAAAAACACCCTCTTAGTGATGTCTTAAAGCCCCAGTACACGGCCTCGCGGACTGGCACTGTGCGCCGAGCTTTGATGAACCGCCAGCAGCGCACTTTTTTTCTTTCTTGCTTGGCGCCGCTTGACATTGTGTTCCACCAGTGTCCCGGAGCCTCGGAAGTCGAGCGCTGAAACAACAGCTTCAGAATATGTCGCCACTGAGTCCCTCATGGAACCATTTCG
Organism: Chara braunii; assembly: GCA_003427395.1. NCBI lineage: Eukaryota > Viridiplantae > Streptophyta > Charophyceae > Charales > Characeae > Chara > Chara braunii. The sequence continues at coordinate 330,028 of BFEA01000837.1, read as the reverse complement.
GTTCCGGAAAGACAGGCTCCGGTACCGATCAGCTTCAACCGTTTCGGTTCGGAGAGAGAGCCTCGGGTACGGGTTGTCGCTTCAACCATTTCGGTTCGGACAGAGAGGCCCCGGTAGAGCCTCGGGTACGGGTTGTCGCTTCAACCTGTACCGGGGCCTCACTCCCCGAACGGAAATGGTTGAAGCCACAACCCGTACCCAAGCCTCTCTCTCCGAACCGAAATGGTTGAAGATCATCATGGAACCATTTCGGTTCGGAGAGAGAGGCTCTGGTACGGGGTTGCGGCTTCAAAATCGTTTCAGTTCGGAAAGCGAGGCTCAGGTGTGGGTTCTCGCTCCAACCATTTCGGTTCAGAAAGAAAGGCACGGGTACGGGTTGTGGCTTCAACCATTTCCTGCAATCACTTCTTCAGACCCAGTCACTGGATTACAAGCGAGACAATTTCGGCTTTCTTTGAATCAAAAGGGTATTCAATTTCTTCCAAGACCACACATACTAAGTCGATGCGTGTGAAAGAAACCCTAAACACAACACAGTGTAAGACAATTTTTGGCTTTCTTTCAATCAAAAGGGTATTCAACGTCTTCCAAGACCACACATACTAAATCGACGTGTAAGACACCCTAGACCCAAAATAAAAGGAGTGAAGCTTGTGCACAATCAATTGTGGTTCAAATCTTTGATAGCTGAAAAACAATTTCCACTGTTCCCAGGTTATCGCCTCCATGCACAATAGCTGAAAAACCCCACAGGCCGTGGGTTCAGACACCAGCACCAGCCAGGGGGGAAGGATATTATATTATTATTACAACAAATACAACAAACTTTAACAAAGCCTTCCACAACCACAACACGGCACAGACACAATACCAGCAGCAGCTCCTGAGTGGGTGGATTGGGTCAGAGGGGTGTAAGGTGGATGTTTAGAGAGCAGACGCCGAGGGATGACGCGAGTGTGTTTGGTAGGCTATGTACTTCTGAAGAAGGTTCTGGACTGGTTCTCTATAAGTGTCGCGGGTGTGTCGCACGGCGTGATGAACTGTTTTTGACACTGTGAATATTGTAAGCTCCTGCATCAGATTCCGTATTGCGAGGCGTTTCATATTGTGATACAAGATGAGATTTCGCATTGCGATGTTGTTTGCACAAACATCAATAACGAATCGCAATACGAAATCTGATTACTGTTCCTCAGGCCGAAGCACCATTACTTACTGTTCCCGCATGCGGGCATGAGAAGCTGGCTACTCATAAGAGCGAGATCCCAATGGCAAAAACGATTGGATTAGGTGTCTGAATCTGGACTTGTTGGTGGAGAGATGCAAAAAACTGTAATTGATTTTCTTTTCTGCATCTCTGCGTGGAACACGTCCAGATTCAGACACTTATTCCAACCCTCTTTGTCAGTGGGATCTGGCACTAAGTCTGTGGCACCTGCCATGACATGCCTTGCTCATGCATGTAAATCACAATGGAGCACTGCTAAGAAACCAAAGAGAGAGAGAGAGAGAGAGAGAGAGAGAGAGAGAGAGAGAGAGAGAGAGAGAGAGAGAGAGAGAGAGAGAGAGAGAGAGAGAGAGAGAGAGAGAGAGAGAGAGAGAGAGAGAGAGAGAGAGAGACCGACTGGCCTCAGCAAGGGAGAGAGGGGAGGGCTTTGCGGGTGTGCCACCTCAGCAAGGGAGAGAGGGCAGCAGATGCGCCTGTCCGGGTCCCTCTTCCTCCCAAGACAATACACCCTCATCAAGTATAGGAAGGCAAACAATTGCTCGACTACATTATGTATGGGGGGTGACTTTGCGGTCGCTTACTCGTGACACACAGACGGACGAACGGACGAATGGGCAGACGGATCAACGGATCGACAGACACAGACGAACCAACCAACGGACCGAAAACCAACCGAACGACGGACCGACCAACTGACCCAAACGGACGGACCGACCAACTGACCCAAACGGACGGACCGACCAACCGGCCGACCGGCTGCCGCCTGCCCGCCCGAGCGACTGACCAACACATACAAAGGAGGCGCCTGTTCATGCTCGTCCTTTGCAGGCAGATGGCCTGAAAGTGGCCACTGCACAAGAGATGAAACGCACACATCCTGAGATGGTAAAACAAAAAAAAAAAGCTACACCTGATTTTCCTGCTCCATCTGCACACCCACATCCACGTGTCTTGTCCGATGTCCGGCAGACATCCGTCAATTGCGCAGACAGTCCGCATTGCTGCTACATGTCAATGGTACTCACATCCAACTGTTAGTAAACAGATGATGAGTTTGAATCCTGATGGAATTAGCGGATACGACACAGTCAGGGGCTGATGAGTTCGTAAAAAAAGACGATTGCATTGGTCAATGATGTTGTGTGGGTATGTATGTTTTCAGAGGAAATCAAGGCAATCATTACAGAAGTGGGACTAATTCAAATGTCAGCAGAGGCCTACCTCTTCAGCCTCTCTTTTTCCTCCTCTTCCTTCTTCTCCTCCTCCAGACGCCTCAGTTCAGCCTTCCTGTCCTCGATGGCTGCTCTCCGTTTCTCCTCTGCTGCTTTTCTCCGTTCCATCTCCTCTAGACGGTCTTTCTCAAACTTCCTTCTTCGCACGGACTTCTCACTGAAGTACTCGTCGGAATCCCAATGGACTTTGTAATATACACACAAACTGGATCCGGACTGCCAATGATTACACAAGTCGTGCAACTTCGAGTTAGGGCCACACTGCTCTGTCAACCCTCTCTCTCTCTCTCTCTCTCTCTCTCTCTCTCTCTCTCTCTCTCTCTCTCTCTCTCTCTCTCTCTCTCTCTCTCTCTCACTATCTCTCTCTCTAAATCAACCCCTCGCTCCCGTGGGCCACGTTTATCGAAATTTTGACTCACCTCTCCTCTGGACATGACGGCAGTCAGATGCATCCTCGGGGTAACGACTGCATACGATGACGTCACATCCACTCACCGGATCCGACACGCAGATTGTGCCTTCAAGGAAGACTGTACCCCGATGGCCGTTGATGTTCATGCCTTCAACGTTGTGAAATGTTGGGTAAAATATAAAAAAAGAAGAAAAAACACATGGCTACGCCGGACCCGGACCCCGACAGCTCATGTCCGGGGACCGGACGCGTGTCCGGTCAGGTCCTGACGTCTGGACTTCCGGACATATCCGGACCTTCGGACATGCATGTTTCCAGACGGTCCGGACTGGTAAGCAGGTACGGAAATGTCCGGAACATTAAAAAAGATAAAAATAAAAAAATCTGAAAAAAAAAATGTTATGCAGAATAACAAAGCAGATTTTTTTTTTTCTATTTTTTTTGCAGATCGGGAACTTCCAGACCGGACGTCTGGAGTCCAGACTGAATCCAGACCGTCTGGACAGGGGTCCGGACGTCCGGACGTCCGGATCGTAGCCATGAAAAAACATCACTCGCAGCGTTGAGTTTCCTCAACGCCCGAATCTGGACGTGTTTAAGAAGATGTGAAGCTGCCGAAACACAGTGCAATTTTCTGCACATCTCCAAAAAGAAGTCCAGATTCGAGCGTCGAGGAAACTCGACGCTGCTAGTGGTACTTGGCTCCGCGGTGTAACAACCGCAGACGATGATGATGTACATCACATCACTAGCAAAAGAAAAAGGGGAAAAAAAACAATATTTTCGACTCACCTCTGAGGCTCCGACCGTGACTGCAGCCAGATATGCATTCGACAGCTGTACAAACGACATATGATGGACCTCGCTTCACTACCGACCACTTGCACGAAAGACAGAAAATATGGCAGTGCACCTGCCCAGGTTCTAGCGGGCAATTCATTTTCATTTTGAACATTCCCTGAGTAGCAGAGGGATGCCCAACGACAATTACATCCACTCCACAAATCCCACAGATGACCTTAGGAAGAAGCTACCGACAGCCCAAAAAAAAAACAAAACAAAAAACGAAACCACAGCGAATCAAAAGCAAAAAAAACAGCCCACGAACCCCTCCCAGACCCATCCACACAAGCACCCGGTCCCCAGTGGCCTGCCCTCAAAATTCCGGGCGCCACCCATAAATGTCGGTCCCGGACGGATTCCCCACCACTTTTTCTAGCCCCTCTCTCTTAATCCTGCCAGCTTCCCAACGGCCATCACACGCCCCACCTACCTGTACGTGTCCAACGACCATCAGTCTGCACAACACAAAACGACAAAGCCAAGGATGGTAGCTGGGAAGCTGGCAAGATTAAAAGAGAGGGGGTAAACAGAAGGCCAACTTGAATATAAGAGGGGGGATGAAAGCAGAGGAAGGGGGGGGGGGCGGCGGCGTGGAGGAGGGGAAGACACAGATGGCCACACCAATACATTCGCCACAAGGGAAAGAGGATGGATTCTGGGAATTAAGGGTTATGTGGGCGACACTTGGTCGTCTCCTTAGGCAAAGTGCTATGCAGTGGTACTCAAGTCACATGAGCACACCAGATGTCAGTGGAGAAAGCAGGTGAGCCACACTGGCACATACAACTTTTAAGGGTTTTTTTAATTTTATTTGGACCATTTCTCGATTTATTTATTGTTTTTTTTTTTTTTTTTTGGACCGTTTCTCGATTTATGCGTGTCATCCTTGCACAGGGGCCATGCTAATCTTCTCTGTATCGTTCCAATTTTAACGGATGTCCTGAAGGACACAACTTTTAAGTTTTGACACAAAAGAAAAAAGAAAGAAAACTGCACACAAACACTAGATCAACACAGGTTTGACTGTGACAGTAGATACAACATCAATGACTTGGCTGTGCTCAGTGAAAGCAATCCTTGGGTGCAGTCTGCGTGTGAAAACAACACATCCAATTTCTCCCTATAAACAGGCACTATTCGAAGTGTGCGTCGGCGGTCAAGCATGCATCATCGCTTTCACAACTGGAGGTATCTGACCACCCGGTCCTGGATGTATCTGACCACAATTACGCTCAGAGATCCGTCGAACAAGTCCCTAGTGTGAGTATGCTCTACGAGTCACAAGACCGACGAAGTCAGTCCAAAGGTATAGCAGAGTCCAAACCCTGCCCCCAAACCCCTAGTCCCGTACCCTGCTCTCAGACCCGTAGTCCCATACCCTACTCTCGAACCCTCACTCCCACTCCCAAAACCCTAGTCCAAAACCCTTAGTCCCAAACCCTAGTCCCAAGCTCTACTCTCAGACCCTTAGTCCCAAACCCTAGTCCCAAGCCCTACTCTCAAACCCTTAGTCCCATACCCTACTCTCGAAGCCTCGCTCCCATTCCTTACTCTCAAACCCTTAGTCCCAAACCCTAGTCCTCAACCCTACTCCCAAAACCCTAGACCCAAACCCTAGTCCCAAGCCCTACTCTCAAACCCTTAGTCCCGTACCCTAGTCCCAAGCCCTACTCTCAAACCCTTTGTCCCATACCCTACTCTCGAACTCTCACTCCCACTCCCAACCCCTTCTCTCAAACCCTTAGTCCCAAACCCTATTCCCCCGGACATAACGCATATGCATTGTATCGGAGTTTTCAAATTAAAAAAAAGAAAAAAAAATTGAATAGAACGCATGTGAGTTCTATTCGAAATTTAGGGCCATTCGAATAGAACGCATATGTGTTGTATTTGAAAAGAACGCATCCTATGCATTGTATTCATTTACAACGAATATGCGTTATGTTCAGGGAAAGAAGGTAGTCCCAAGCCCAAGACTCTCAAACCCTTAGTCCCAGACCCTTGTCCCAAGCCCCTACTCTCAAACCCTTAGTCCCATACCCTACTCTCAAACCCTTAGTCCCAAGCCCTTGTCTCAAGCCCCTACTCTCAAACCCTTAGTCCCATACCCTAGTCTCAAAGCCTTAGTCCCAAGCCCCTACTCTCACACCCTTACTCCCAACCCCTACTCCCAAACCATACTGCACCAAAGCACACAGAAGCAAAGAATTATGCCCGAGATGAATTATTACAATTTATTACCTTCTAAATTCTCATCACAACCACACACCTTTTTCATAGCTCTCCCGCACATCGCTGCAAGTGCCTTGCAGAATGTCGCATGATCCTCGTACTGGATAATAACGCCGCATTCCAAGCCGGTCATGAATGGCACCGCTCCGAAATCCGATGAACTCGGTCCGCTTCCTTGTGCCGGCTCTTCACTGTTCAAGAATTCCAAGTTCCTGGCCACAGAGCAAAAGGAAGGCAACCAACACATATCCCTACCTGCATTCAGCAAACGCCGCCTCGCATGTTTGGAAGCAATGACATCACCATTTACCCAACAAAAAAAAAGGGATGGCACTGTGACGACATCATTCAACATTCGTAAAATGCTCTCACAACTTTACATACCTGACTTTTTTTTTCTTTTCTTAATTAAAAAAGAAAACAGCAGCAACCATGGTATGTCTTCATTGGTCTGATCTGAGCCGCCCGTAGGTAATCCAGAATTCTTGATTGCATTCATAAAGGTCCAGACGGACGGATTTGAACCCAGGTCTGTATTTCAAGTTTACCAACTGACCTACCAACTGAGCCACTCAGGTAGCTACTGCTACCGTCTTCCCCCAAACATAACGCACCTCAATAATGAATGTATGCTTCCCGGTCCGGTTCAGCCATAATGAGTGTGCGTTGTGTTCGGGGGAAGACAGTAGTCTTCTTTTATCCTTCTGCATTATCTGCAAGAAGTGACTGCGAAAGTAAAACTTGAACCACTAGTACCTTTGGCGTCCGGTTTCGACAAGTTCTTGCCAGCTCCCGAACTTTCAGGAGGCCGAGGCCGACATTGATCAATCTGATCGGCGGCCGTCATTTCGTTTCGGCCTCCTGAAAGGTCGGAGGCCGAGTATTTTCGAACCGACAAAGGTACTAGTGGTTAAAAAAAAAAAAAAAAAAAAAACATGAAGAAGAAAAAAATATTGACGGTAACCGAATACAGTGTGCAGGCAGTTTTCACAATCGCTGTTTCAGATTAGAGTTGGACATTTTCTTATCTTTGGGGCGACCGTTTCAGTCACCGTATGAACTGCTCATTTGTACAATCAATATGTCAAATAAATGAGATGTTGTAGAAGTCCACAACAAGACGGGCACGACTTATTCAACGCCGTCGAAGATACTCGTAGTGAAGAACTCGCTGCGAAGACTCAAGCTCGTCGTGAAAGGGGATCACTGGGAATAGCCAGCCCTTGGTTGAACCCCGAGGGCAATCTAGTGGTAGCTGACTTTCATTCATCAAGGTCCAGACGTCCAGACGGATTTGAACGCAGGTATGTATTTCAACGGTTCATGGGTGTACCAACTGAACTAGGCTCGTGTTGGTATCTGACTTTTTAGAAATGCTCTCACAAGCATGATTGATTGTTACAAGGCTCTCACAACTTGTGTATCAGGTATAAGTGGAGTGAACTGGACATGAAACTTCGGTCAGATACATTCAGTTTTGTGAGAGCCTTGTAGAAAATCATGCGTGCCAGTTGTGTAATGGGATGAGCTGCTAACCGCTCGAAGTTATAACCGGAGTGAACTGGACATAAAACTGCGGTCACAGACATTCAGTTCTGATAGCCTTGTGAAATAATGTGTGGCAGTTGTGATAGCGTTGTGAAATCATGCATGCCAGATAAATACATTGTCACACTGTGAATCGGAGCGCAATGGTGGAAAATGACAAAACAAGAAAACGAAAAGAAGTAAGGAAGGAAAGCCCCACCTGTTCATCACCTCTTACGTACAAGGCCAGCCACGTGGATGACAGGTTCAGCGCTGGCTGCCCCCATCCCCAAGTGTCACAAGGACTCACTTGCACACAGCCAAAAGGCAAAGAGGTAAAGAAGAGGAGGAGGAAACCAAACCTGACAGGGAAAGAAAGCCTATCAGTCAAACAAAGCAAATGACACATCCCACAGATAATCCAATTGTCACAAAGCAAATAGCACATCCCACAGATCAACATTTTTTTTTTTTTTTTCTTTTTTCTTTTTTCTTTTTTTTTTCCTTTTCTCCTTTTATTCCTTTTTTCTTTTTTTCTTTTTTTCTTTAACTCTGTATCTGTCAGTAGTGTCGAAGGCTTTATCTGTCCCCACCTCGGCAGATAAGACAGCTACGGTGAGGATGACGTCGATGTTCACAACGATACCTAAGGAGAGCTGCGCCAGCACGGCATTCAGCAGGACGGCTAGCGCGAACCATCCCATCAAAACAGTCCCGACAGAGGACATGTTGTCCACATGTCAAAAGAACAGAAGGACGTTCATCACAGTGCGGCATCATGCAGTTCTGATAGCGGCCTTGGGCACAAAAGGGACAATGTATATCTGGGTAATAGGGATGTGTACAACGAGGAAATGTTGGACACCCTTCAGTACAGACGGCGGCAGTCGCAATAGATTGATAATGGCTATGGCATAGATGATGCATTCCACAGCCAAAGCGCACCGCGTCTCTGTCCCGACAGGTGTCACACGAGAGTCGTTCAATCATCCAGAATAAAGTATGATTCGCCAATCCACACAAAAATTCATTTACGTTGAAAATAGCCTGACTCATCGTCCCATCCCACAGCTCCCACTCGGCAGCTGCACGAATGAGTGCCATATAATGCCCGGGTCTGTGTAAAATGCAGGCAGAAATATGAGGATGGTTATTGAAGTCACCGCCTGACGTCGCATGATGCATTAAAAGAAGGTGGCGACCATGGAACGCTAACCGTAAGACATTTACAGTAAAGGCCCCTGAGGTAGAGTATAGTTACTCCCTACCCTCAGGAGGCGGACCATTATGGTCATACAACACAACTGATTTCCAACAGCGTCAAGCTGATAAGCAATCGCAACAAATTGAGATGCAGTATAACATTGACACTGATAAGCCATTGATGTAGGCAGACATTTGTGGCTGTCAAACCACAAACATTTGGTAGGTCTGCCTGCAGATCCGAGTCGGTCACCACTGGAAAGCCAGATCTGATCTGGCGGGGTAAATGACAAATGCCATCGACGTGGCAGAGCAGGCTGTCGGTAAGACAAAGAACCCCGCATATTAGCATCAACACGACATTGAGAGGAAGGGGGACTGGGAGGAGGAGAGAATAACAGGAAAATCCCATGCAGCAGTCTTATCAAACACACTCAATCGGACAGATCCGTCTGCTTGTGTCTGCAGTTCCGCTCCTATCCTAAAAAGGTGCACGAGCCATCAGCCGCAGACACGAGCAGACGGATCTGTCCGATTGAGTGTGTTTGATAAGACTGTTGCATGGGATTCTCCTGTTTAACTTATACGATATGCTAGTGCGCGACGTCGAACATTCCATCTCATCAGCCTGCAGGTGTGTTCACCGGCCAGCTTAGTACGCAGTTTGAGCAGATTTGTGACAATTGGCATATGATTTGATTTCAGAACTACTGCGGCAACCATGCTTGTCCGCCATTTGATTTCCCGTGGCCTTGTCCCATCGACATTGGCACGTGAATGGACTTTTCTTACATTCGTGCTCGCCAGCGTCGACACCCTGTCCATATAACTCGTCTTACACAGTGGTTTCGACGTATGCTTCGCGGGTCCGTGCATCATCCTCTTCCTACTTCTCCTCCCCTCTCCTTCCCTTCTCCTTCTCCCTTCCCCCCTCCTCCTCCCCCTTCCTCTTTTTTTTTTTTTAAGAACCTTCCCCTTCCCCTTCCCTTTCCCTTTGATTTCCCTATTTTTTTTTTTTTTTTTTTAACAATTTGCTTCCCTTTGCCTCTTTCCCAATACGGAATTTTTATTTTTTTAATACAGTCCATCCTTTCCCTTTCAAATGTGGATATAGCTGCCCCCCCGATGAGGAGAAGACAGATTTATTAAAAAAATAAGAAAAACTAATAATATTATTAATATATTAATAAATAAATATGTTATAAAAGAAAAAAAGTGCATAGTACTGATGTGATGCATGTTGGCAAGGCAAATGAATGGGCGAGTGACGTTGAAGGTTGATGAGAAGAAAAAGAAAAAACTTGAGCACACACCGAATGGTTCCAAAGCTCGAGAAGATGGTGTGTGTGACCAGAACGGACGGCTTTGAGGAAACTCGAGGCTCCACCAACCATCTGCATGGCAACCCACGAATCACCAACGTATCTGGTCTCTCACCCTGTCGCCTCGACCTATACCCTATCACACATGCAACAGACACAAATATACAAATGGACAAATGCACAAATACACAAGTACACACAATTAATCAATGGCTACGCGGTAAGCGCTCTCATATAGCCTCGCTGTCTCTCTCTCTCTCTCTCTCTCTCTCTCTCTCTCTCTCTCTCTCTCTCTCTCTCTCTCTC
>BFEA01000837.1:292423-319257 GCA_003427395.1 Chara braunii | reverse complement strand
CACACACACACACACGCGCGCGCGCGCTCACAACACACACAACCAACCAACAAACATATGTTGTAGGTGGGGGGAAAGAAAAAACCCTATTTCTATCATCCTCTCTCTCTCCCCGATTGGAACCGTGACACAAGAGATGAAAACCACCTCTCTCTCTCTCTCTCTCTCTCTCTCTCTCTCTCTCTCTCTCTCTCAAGCTACTCTTCTCCCCAAAATTAAGCAGACCATCATTTTCTTTTTTTCCCCCTGTTTGAGCAGCATTTCTCGCAGGGGGGGGTGGGAGGAACCGAAACTGCAGATGAGAGAGATTGACGGAGTGAAGGTGCTTTCTTTTTTTCTTTCGATGGTGCCTTCTGTTTTTTTTTTCCCTTTTCGCCAAGAAAATGGAGGGAAGGTGAGGGTGACTCGTCAGACAGCGACATCCACAACTCTTTTCCCTTCTCAATTTTCTAGTTTTTTTTTTTTCCCCTCCAGCCTCGGTTCTATAACCCCCCCTCAACCTCTCAAGTTTTGTTTTATTTTTTTTTACCATTTGTCGATTTATCCTTGCGCAGGTGCCATCTTAACCTTCTCTGTATCGTTCCAACTTCGACGTATGTCCTAAAGGACTGACCTCAATTCTTTTTTTTTTTTTTTTTACGTCACTTCATTTTATTTTTTTGAAGGTAAGGAGAAAAGTAAAGGGAGGGAAAAAAAAAAAAAAAAAAAAAGTAAAGGGAGGGAAAACACCTAGCCAGTATAATACTCCTTTCTTTGGGAAGAAAATTGGGAGAAATGAAATTGGGAGAAATGCGATGCCGTTTCGGTTCATCAGGCAGGAATCGAGTTGGAAATTTTGGCTGACTGATTGCGCACACATCCAAATTTGAAAATTGACAAAAAATAAATTTCTTTTTTTTTAGGTCAAAATCGGTTCGACTAAAGCCCACACGCGCCCGCAAAAAAAAAAAAAAAAAAAAAAAAAGCAAATCAAACGCGCTGCAATTTTTTTTGTCCGAATTTACATCGGGCGGTAAAAACGATAATAAAGTAAGTGTCAACATAATTACAATTCTCTTTGATAATACTACCTCTAGGTCGTAAGATTTAACTTTTTTTCGTTTTCGAATTTTATTTTTTTTTCGTTTTCGAAATTTAGGGGGGGGGGGAAAAGCTCCTGATAAATACAGTAATAAGCACATAAATTTACATAAAGGGTTTATACGATGAAATTTGACCGATGCAGAGAAAATTACCATGGGCTCCGCGCAAGGATGACGCAAAAACAAAAAAACAAAAATTGAGAAACGGTACAAAGTTTGAGAAGTATATAAAGCCTCCTGAAGATTCAATGAAACTTCGGTGAAATGTCACTGCCCCTCGTTTGTTGTGCTCTTCTCCCTCTCTGCCCGACGGTTCAGCGTGCAGATCAGAATTTATGACAAACATAATAATTTATTTTATTATATCGTCATAAATTCAGAAAAGGTCCAAAAATACATTTATGTTGCTTATGTAAACATACATAAATATGCTGTCAAACACATATATACATACATATAAAACGCAAATATATAAAATCCATTTTAAAAACTCTACAGATTATTATATAAAATAATAAAATCAAACAGAGCTGCCCGGTAAACCGTAGGCAGAGGGGGAGCGAGGGAGAAGAGGACAACAACCAAGGAGGGAGGGGCTGTGACAAACTGTTTCGTCGGAGTTTCACCGACTGATATAATCTCATATACATAAATTATAAATAGAATAAAACTCAAATATATAAAATCCGTTTTCAAAACTATATCAATTAATATATATATCGTCAAACAGAGCTGCCCGGTAAACCGTAGGAAACCGTAGGCAGAGAGGGAGAAGAGGATAATACAATATATTGTCACAAAAATATCAGAGCGCAAATGCGGAAAAAAAGGAAAAAAAGAAGAAAAGAAAAACAGGGAAAATTGAATTCAATTTTTTATCTTCTTCCTTATAACTCCTATAGATATATATTATATATTTATACATATATATATTAATAATATTATATATTTATACATATATACTAGGCTACCAGAGTGGCCCGGGGTCACTTGCCCGGCCGGGCCAAAATAATAAATAAATAAATAATTAAAAATATATATATATTTGAATTTTATTTTTTATTTTAAATTTGGTGACGAATTTCGATGTGACCCTGAGGCAAAAGTTGTTCAGTTTATTTTTCTGCATAACATAGTTTTTTTTCAGTTTTTTTTTTTTTTTNAAAAAAAAAAAAAAAAAAAAAAAAAAAAAAAAAAAAAAATCTGGACTCTGGACTGCCTCTGGTGGAAATGGTGGGGAGGGCGGTGACATGGTGGAGGACAGACTATGTACATGCCTACCACGGCGTCTAGATACGTTGTTGAAGAAGTTTTTTTATTTTTTTTATTTTTTTTGTATGGAAGATTTCTCTATTTTTGTGTGTCATCCTTGCGCAGGGGCCATGCTAATTATACCCTTCTCTGCATCGTTCCAATTTTAACAGATGTCCCGAAGGACTGAAGAAGTCATTTTTTTCTGTTCTTGCCGTTAATAAGGGGTTTTAGGCAGTCGCATCCAGAGGAAAAGTTAAAAATGGGCGAGGACACATATAAAAAAAAAAAAAAAAAAAACACTCCCACCCATTGGCTCCACAATCCCCAGACCAGTCACCACTATCCTTTAAGTTACCTTCTTTACTGCGACGCGCAGGCAGCGGGGGATAGCACAGGGGTAGTGAAATTGGCTGCGCCTAGCCAGAGCTTGCTGTTGGGAGTGGTGGGAGCGGAGAGGCGATAGAGCGCGTGGGCGCTGAGGTGGATACCGCTTCAAGGGGGCATGCTTCAAGGGGGCATAACCATGCACCTGCCATGACTGGTCTTGGCCGACGACAGTCGGTAATCCTAGTTTGACCGAGGAAGGAAGGGGGAGATGTGGGGTCGGTCAACGGGCAGGATCTGCGCGTCGTGCATATCAGTATTATCACCTGATCAGGGGCTTTGCCCTCTGATTATAGATACGGAACACGGTTGACCTGCCGGGGATGCAGTTTCATCTGGACGAAGAGCTAGAGGCGAAGGAAGAGAGTACATCGACAAACGTCGACTTATGGGAGAGAGAAGATGGACTTCACACTGCGACTGGTATTGCCCACCGATGCTGACAAAATGCTTCAGCCAGGGCTTCAGCCATGACTGGGTTTTGTCCACTGTTGCCTATACTCCTGCTTCGGACGTGGTGTTGCTCAGAACCTCCGGATCTTTGGATCTTTGACAGATTATTGATTGTGTTCACCATACTTTGTAGATTTTGTTCTGCGAGTGATTACGGTTGCGCTTCTCTTCTGTTACGGTTGTAAGTTCTTCATAATAATGGTGTTTGCAGCTGGCGATTCCAAGTGTTTAGTGCATAGATTGCCGACTTCGCATCTTGCTCGCAGGGAACACCGGCTTCAGGCACCTACGGTATAAACTATGATTTCAAATTGTTCAGATTGGTATTTAGGGTTTGACCAACCTTTACTGAATTTTCTTGCTTATTGAGTTTAAAATTGTTCTTGTTTCTTAGGGCTGTCAGTAGTAGTTAAGGTTTGAGCAACCTTTGATGGATTAGTCGTATAGTCTAGGCTACCAGAGTGGCCCGGGTCACTTGCCCGGCCGGGCCAAAAAAAATAAAATAAAATAATGAATTTTTAAATTTGATTTTTTGTTCTAAATTTGGTGAAGAATTTCGATTTGACCCTGAGGCAAAAGTTGTTCAGTTTATTTTTCTGTATAACATATGTTTTTTTCGGATTTTTCGGTTTTTTTTTTTTTTTTTTTTTTTTTTTTTGCTGGGACCTTACCTGATCCTTGCACGGCCTGGCCACCAGGGACCCGGGCGGCCCGGCTGGTAGCCTAGCATATATATTATATATTGCATAATACAGGGTAACCGGCGTTCGGGACGGGCCGAACGCCCGAAAGTAGGGGACCCCTTGGGGATGCGTTCGGCCGTTTGGGCAGAACGCGCACCCCAAAAAAAAAAATAATAATAATAATAATAATCAAAAAAATCTGAAGAAAAGATCTGTTATCAAGAAAAATAAATTAAACAAGATTTGCCTGAGCATTACATCCAAACTCCTAACCAAATTTGAAATAAAAATAAAATACGAAAAACAAATACTAATAATAAAAATAACAAGAAATAAAAAAAGAACTAAATTTAGTGAGTGCGCGAGCACGTGTTCGACACCGCCATCTTTGGCGATTTATCATTTTTTTTTGGGCACAGCTAAATGCCCTGAAAATTTACAGATGTGTACTTCACATAATGCAAAACCCACTAAAAAAGTTTCAAAAAATAATAAAATTGTTTAGACCCCGAACTGAAGTGAAAACAAAAAAGTAAAACGTGAAAAAAAACGTGGGCGAGCACGTTTTGACACCGCCATCTTTGGCGATTTTTAATTCTTATTTGGCTGAGCCAAACGACTTGAAAATTTATATTCATGTACCTCACGTCATAGAGAACCCACAAAAAAAAATAACAGAAAAAAACAATTATGTTTAGGCCCCGAAATATTTTTTTTGTGGGGGCCGAACGCCGTCGGGTTCGGACCCCGTACGGGACCCCGAACGCCCGTACGTACGGAGATCTGCCCGGGGACCTCCGTACGTACGGGTTGGCTGCCCTGGTATAATATATATAGATAAAACCATATAATCATATAGATATACTGTCATATACATAAATACATATACAACTCAGATATAAAATCCATTATATATCTATATATATCGTCACAAACAGATATATATATTGTCACATTGTGAATCAGAGCGCAAAAAAGGGATAAAATATATATATATATCGTCACAAACAGAACTGCCTGGTAACACCGTAGGCAGAGAGAGAGAAGAGGACAACAAACGAGGGGCTGTGACAAACTGTTTCGTCGGAGTTTCACCGACTCATATATGTATATATATTGTCACATGAATATCAGAGCGCAAAAGCGAAAAAAAAGAAAAAAAGAAAAAATGAATTCGTTTTTTTATCTTCTTCCTTACAAGACTCCCCCTGTTCAGAACCTCTTGCGTACACGGCCGCCCACGTGGATGTAGGTTGAGCGGCGGCTGCCCCCACCCCCATGTGTCATATCGACCCACTTGCACTCAGCCAAAAGGCAAAGAGGCAAAGAAAAGAGGAAGGGAACAGCCAAATAAAACAGAATATATATTTTAAATATTTTAAATATACATATATCGTCACAAACAGAACTGCCCGGTAAACCGTAGGCAGAGATATATATATATACATATATCCAGAAAATTGCATAATTACCGGTCTCGCTAGGTCCATACTTGGCCTCCCATTCCTTTCGCATCTCCTCTAGTGCGACATCCTCCGACTGCGCGTCGCACACAAGCCGCATGCCGCCCAAGCTCAACTCCAGACCGTTCAATTTGTCCACCACCTTCGCTCCCGCCGTTTCCGCATTGGTACACACTACACGGACGAGGAAGCGCGCCATTACAGATCTTCCCGCCAATTTTCGAACGAGTCCTGTGCTGCCACGTGTTTCCTCTCTATCTCTTTTCTTCGTCGACGACACGCCATCACCACGAATCTTCCCGCCAAATTTCTCCATTCCCGCGCTTTTTTTGTTCCCCCTGCTGCTGACGCTTTGGGAATACGAGAGCGAAGAGTTTCCCGCGCTTTTCTCCATCGTCGTCAATTGAAACTGATGACCAGTTAGCGACGCTTCACGGGAGATCAGATTGCGCAACGTCTCCTTAAGAGTCCATTCATCTATGGATTTGCTTGAGGGGTCAACGCGATGAATCTGCACGGAGACTGTGGCTTGATTCACGAGATATAGACCGCCCGCTGACAACGGAATCCTCTCTTCTCCGTCCGATTCTCCCTCTATGATATCATCTTTCTTCTCCTTTCTCTCCATGGCACGTCTCTCCGCTCTCGTCATCCCCATCGCCATGGTGGAATTCTGGCTATGGCGGTCTTCTTCTCCTTCTGCCTTCTCCTTCTCCTCCTAATACGCCTTCTTCTTCTTCTTCTTCTTCTTATCCTACCTTGGTTATGAAGATTCTCGAAGCGTGTACGAAAGGCAGTTAGCCACTGTTTCCACTATTCTTCTTATCCTACCTTGGTTGTCCTCCTCTTATTACTAACAGGCAAACCCCGTACGAGAGCTATGGGCGGTCCTACTACTACTGCTCTTCTTCTTCTTCTTCTTCTTCTTCTTCTTCTTCTTCTCCTTCTCCTTCCTTCGGTGTCCTCCTCCTGCCGCCAGCCAAAACGCTTCTGATAGCTATGGCGGTCGTCTTCGTCTTCCTTCTCCGCCTACTACTACTACTATTATTCCTCTTCTTCTTCTTCTTCTCCTTCTTCTTCTTCTTCTCCTTCCTTCTTCTTCTTCCTCCTGCAGCCAGCCAAAATGCTTATGATAGCTATGGAGGTCGTCTTCGTCTTCCTTCTCCGCCTACTACTACTACTGTTATTCCTCTTCTTCTTCTTCTTCTTCTTCTTCTTCTTCTTTTTCTTCTTCTTCTCCTTCCTTCTTCTTCTTCTTCCTCCTCGTACTGCGAAGAATGAGGATAGCTATGGCGGTCTTCTTCTTCTTCTTCGTTCTCCAACACGCGTACGATGGCTATGGCAATGGCGGTCTTCCACCTCCCCCTCCTCCTTTCCCTTCGCCTCCTCTTCCTTCTTTTCCTCCTCCTCCGTCTTTTCCTTTCTTCCCCTTCGATGCAGATCACGATGTCGATGGAGATGGCGGTCTCCTTTTATGGAATACTCGGAGATAGTTCTCTAGACCACTTGCTGATGGGGAAAAAGAACCGACTTCTCACTAACCACGATGATGATCAGTGCAGTTTATACTGTAGACTGCCTTGGCGCTGCCGCTGCTTCGCTTGCCAATTTGCGAGCAGCACTGATAACGATGATAATGATAATGATGACAATGATGATGATGATGATGATGATGATGGCGGCAAGTAGGAAGGGGCAGAGGAGGAGGATGAAGAGGAGGAGACGGAGGAGGAGGTGGAAGAGGAGGAGGACAAGGAGGAGGAGGAGAAGGAGGAGGAGGCGGTGGAAGAGGAGGAGGAGTACGATCGACAAGGAGGGAGGTGATGATGACAATAAATGGAGAGGAGGAGGAGGAGGATGGCGGCAAGTAGGAAGGGGCAGAGGAGGAGGATGAAGAGGAGGTGGAAGAGGAGGACAAGGAGGAGGAGGAGGAGGAGGAGTAAGATCGACAACCGAGGGAGGAAATCCTAGATCAGGAGGGAGGTGATGATGACAATAATGGAGAGGAGGAGGAGGAGAAGGAGGAGGAGGAGGAGGAGGAGGAGGAAAAGCAAAGGGAGAAAGGTGAGAGAGAAAATGACAACAAGAAGTAGGAGGAAAAAGAAAAGGCGGAGGAAAAGGAGGAGAGGATAGTGACAACGGCGACGAGGAGAAGACCGCCGGCGATTACCCTTGAGAGAGAGAACCGGGAAAAGAGAGAGACGATTAGGTGTAATGAGACAAAGGACTAGCGACGAGGAGAAAGATAATCAAACGGTAGATATTAATATGAGATTCGCTGTGGCGAAAAAATGTCCGAATATAAAAGAATAAACGAAGAAAAAGAAGAAAACGAAGAGAAAAAAAAAAAAAAAAAAAAGAAGACGAAGACGGATCTGGATGGATATGGTCGTGACGAAACCGATGGAACGGCTATGTCATCTGCCGCCGATGAACCTTGACAAACAGTGGAACTACTGCCACGTGTCAGTTATCCCCCCATCTTCCTTATATGTATCATCAGCGATGACAGCAGTCCTCTGCAGGACATACCATTCAAAAAGCAAACAAATTAAMAAAAAAAAAAAAAAAAAAAGGGCGAAGGTCACCCGGAGTAAAGCAAGACGACCAAGGAAAAGAGTGAGGGCATCGCCACACCACTCTCGAAATGTGCGAAATGAGAATGAACTTCCTGCTAGAACATGGCCAGATGCACCCGCCACATTTTTGTCTTTTTCACATTTCCAGAGTGGTGTGGCCAGGCCCAAGAGCCCCTCTAAACATGTGCGCAGTGCCGTTCCAAGCAAACAACACCGAGCGATGGATCCAGAGACAAGCACACAGAGAGAGAGAGAGAGAGAGAGAGAGAGAGAGAGAGAGAGAGAGAGAGAGAGAGAAGACTTTAGGATGAAAGGCTTGGTGATAAAGATGATAGAAATCAATAGATACGAAGACGAAGAATGGCGACGTGATGACCACAGGCACAGAGAGAGAGAGAGNTGATGACCACAGGCACAGAGAGAGAGAGAGAGAGAGAGAGAGAGAGAGAGGACTTGAGGATGAAAGGCTTGGTGATAAAGATGATAGAAATCAATGGATAGGAAGACAAAAATGCGATGCAATGGGATGACCACAGGCCTAGCTATGGCTATGGCGATGGCTATGGCTACCGTTGTTGGGGTAAAGAGAAGGCTGAATAACCGTCACCCTCCTTGGTGCCATCATCATTATACTGGACCTCGCCGCACTACTCACAAAATGCACAAAAGACAAAAATGGCGGTGCATCTTTCCACGTTCTAGCGGAAGATTCATTCTCATTTTGTACATACATTTGGTGAACAGTGCGGCGAAGATAGTAGAGGGTTCCTGCAGCTCATCCCACGCACCGCTTTCTTCACTTGCACACTCTTTGCACCTAAGTCCTTGCAATTGGGGAACCCTATTCCACGACAGTCCTTGCAATTGGGGGACCCTATTCCACGACAGTCGTTGCAATTTGGGGACGCTATTGCACGACTGTTCCCCGCTCTAGACAGCTAACAGTAGATGGAAAAAAAAAAAAAAAAAAAGGATGGTTGTTGATTAAATACTGGAAATGTGTTCTCTGATGAATGTATCTTATCGCAATTACGACCAGATTCTTTCCCAGAGTCCCTGTGTGAGTATGCCTGCGCTCTCTCACTGGCGTTCACAGGTGGTCCCTCCGCACTGCCGATGGAGCCAGAATTTGCACAGCGAGCACCACTTCTGCGGTGCCTAGAAAGAAGCGGGGGTACAGTCTATGGCCTCTGTTTATCACTATTCATCTTCTATTTGACAGTTTCAGGGCACACTCGCATTAGCCCTTTCCAAAATGCATCTGCCTCTGATTACCACCACACCTGGATGAATCTGGCCGCGATCACGTTCAGAGCTTTATACAAAAATCCCTGCTGTGAGTACACCCTTAGGTACGAGAGGTGCCCTTCTCCTCTCTCTCACAAGGACAGCAACAAGTCATGCCGCCTGTGTGCCCTTCAAATTTTTCAGACACAGCGTGCCGCGAACAATCTCACAAGGTAGGAACTGGACCTGAGCTCAACTTCACTGGAAACAGATGAGTAAAATACTACCATTTGGGGGACGTGGGTTTAGGGGTGCGCGGGGCAATGTGACGCTAGGCGGCGTAGCACGACAGCCCATCGCTGCTGGTGTCAACGCAAGAATTGATGATGTCAACCTAGGCGGAGATCGCCATGCTCGGCTGGCATTGACGGCTTGCAATGGTCATGGTCCTGCATGGTGGGCATGGCCATGTCCGGCGTCCAGTCAGCAATGGTTGGGTGTCGACATGCAGCATGTACAGGGTGCGCGGATATCTTTAGCGGTGCGTCCTCTTTATACGCTACATGGAGCTATGACCAGGGCACGGTTTGTGCATCTGGCCCCAGATGCGAATTCAAGAAAAAGACTTTCACTGTGTAAAATTTCTGCAAATTGAGCAATTGATCTATCTAAATTTGGATCTATACATGGAGCATGTTTTGGCATCTTCTATTCATATGCTCACCGTCGTAGACGAGCATGCACTATTGTTGGAGCTATTTTGTGGCGAAGCTGTTAGGCTTGGTATTGGTGCTATGCTCTTTTAGCCTACTTCACTGTATTTTCTTTGTGTCATCTTCAGCGTTTGTACTTCGCTGCGCCTTCACGTGGAGCTTTGTTGTGCAGAGCAGATAATCAAGTTCGCGTGGCTCTCAATAACTTTACTCATGGTTCCTTGTTTAGGGCCCGGTTATACGGCTCTTCGACTCTCTTGGTGTTGGCAGTTGGTTTGTTTAAATCGCTTTTCACGATGCTCCTGGATTCTTTCGTTTATACGTAAGTTCACTCTCTATTGGGAAAGAGTGTCACGGTTGGCGGTTATCCAAATATGTGTTGATGGCGACCAGGAGTTCTTTAAGCAAGACTTGAACTAAGGGTCTGCTCCCTATACGGAAATAGAGTGGGTCTCAACTGTTGTTGTGGGCAATCATCATGATCACCAGACCAACGGTCGATCTTCTTTGGGTTTTCGTATGTTGTGTTAATATGTAAGAAGTAAAGTAATATCGTGTGTCGTGGTTTGGGTTGGATAGTTGTCACCGTAGTATTGGTTTTCCTTACAAAGTTGAAAGGTAATTAAACTCTTTGTTGGCTTTTTTTTTTTTTTTTTTTTTTTCACGGTTCCAATGGATTGTTGGATGATGCTAGGTTTTTTTCGTGAATAGTGGCAACTTACATGTTAGATTTTGGTTAAGGATTCATTTTTATTGTTGTGGTTTTTAATGGCGATTGGTCTTTTAGGTTGATAGGGTGGGTTTGGATATTAGATTTAAGTTCACAACTTCGCTTTCAGTATTCTTTGTCTCTGTTAATTTGCGGTTTATGAATTTTCGTTGAGTATCTTGTTTTTTTGGAATTCTCTGTTATTTTTTAGTTTAGGAGGTATAAACTTTCGTGAGTACTTTCTGAAACTCTTTGCCTTTTTTGGTTCCCAAGCTAAAAACTTTCGCGAGTGAGTATCTTATCTCTTTAAAATTCTCTGCTAATTTATAGTTTATGAGGTATGAATTTTTACGCTTTGTTTAACTAACTGGTTGGTTTAACTTAACATCTTTTTTTTGTGCTTGTGTGTGTTTTTTTAGGCATATCAGGGATTCTTGTAGGCTTTATCAGGATGAAGTTCGATTAACTTTCTTACTTGTCATAGGAAGAGGCTCGGTTTGAGGTTTAGGATTTGAGGTCAGTGGCCCCTGACGTCGGGGTGAATTTGTGACCTGATTGATGAAAGCATTGGACACTGAACCCATTTCAAATTAAACTTTCAAAGCAAAGGGCAAAAAAAAAAAAAAACAATAATGATCATCGTTCAGAGTGACACTGTTTTTTTATACTACCATTATGAATTACATAGAGTCGAAAAGTTAAATGACCATATTTCAAAGACTCTTCTATTTAATAGTCTTACAAACAAAGCAAACAATCCTGCTGCAAGGAAGGAGGAGGGCGAAGCATGAGGTGGTGCCGCACTGCTAAAATCTCGAATGATGGCTTTCTATTTAAGAAAAAACTTGCTTAGATAGGCAAGGCGAGAGTATGGAGTAACGGATAACGGACCGCAAAGCATCGAGTATGAAACAACCAATAACGAAGCTGTGAAAATGGATATGTGAAAAATGATGCACTGAAGCAACCATGGTAAAAAAAATCTTTATGGAGAAAATTTTAAGACAAAAGGAAAAAAAAAACATGTAGAACAAGGTATAATCACTTAGATTAAACTGCCCATTTCATAAAGTTGCAAAATGAGGGACATCATAGAAGATCCACGAATGATCACAAAGGTCGAAGGTGAGAAACTATTGAATAAATGGGTCATAGAGTTGGCTAGGTTATCATGCTAGATATGTGAAAAAAAACGAGGAAAAAAAAAAAAAAAAAAAAAAAAAAAACAGAAAATATTGAATATGGTATGATTAATTAGATTAGACTGTTATATCTAAAGAACTAAAACGAATATTAGTATATTCGTAGATTTTATAATAAAAGATAATATAAAAAATCTATAAATAATCGAAAAGGTAACAAATGAGAAATGGTTTTATACTAGGCATGGAGAGTTCTGAATCGATAGTGTAGGCATGAGTAAGCAGGTTAAACCCAAGACAATCTTAGAAATAATGTTAAGTAATAAGACAAAACAGACATATGGAAGAGAGAAAATAAGAAAGGTTGAATATGGTAGGATCAATTAAATTAGTATGTTCTAATTGAAATGTCATGTTTAATTTATTCCAAGATTTGCTGAATAAAATATCAATCTATAAGTAAAAAACTCGCAAGTGGCAAAAATGTTTCATACTAACCATCAAAACATCGGCGGTATAGGAATGAGTTTAAGCTTGTAAGTTGTATTAATATCTAGATCATAATGTTATGGAATATGATAAGACAAACATAGGAGAAAGAAAGAGAGGGGAAAAAAAAAAAAAAAAAACTCTATAATACGGAGGATTGCATAACTCGTTGTTAATAAAAACAAAGTGAACATCATGAAGAATGACAATCACGGTGGCGATATTAATTATCTGGATAACAGTCAAAGCGTACCAGTTGCAGACTAAGCTTTAATCTCCCAAAAGTTAGTTATGATTTCAAATAATTTTGTCGAAGAACAACATAATTTATACAGTAAGGTTTCAATGGGTTTTATTAGGCCCTATTGATAATGGACCAGATACAGTCAGATTGTTTTAACAATTCAAACACATTTGGACCATTTTCAGCCTCAGATACATTAAAAATGTTGGTAATAGAGAAAGGTCATAGGTGAGAGGTGTAAGAAAGAAGGAGAGAAAAAAAAAAAGTTCAAGTTGCGAGGATCGATGAAGAAAAGGGAGTGTGAGTGTTCATCATTTTCGAAAACCCTTTATGATTTGGCAGCAGACAGACAGCAAGCGGGTGAAGAATGAGTCGAAATAAGTGGAGGGGACTAGAGACATAAAGAAAGAAAAAAAAAAAGGGAAAAAAAATTAACGATTGAAACGTATTTGGATAATTTCAGCATCCGATACATTTAAAATGTTGGTAATAGAGAAAAGTCATAGGAGGGAGGGGTAAGAAAGAGAGAGAAAAAAAAAATCAAGCTCAGAGGATCGATGAAGAAAAAGAAGCAAGAGTGTTCATCGTTTTTTTTTTTTTGTTTTTTTTTCGGGAACCCCTTACCATTTGGCAGCATACAGACAGCAAGCGGGTGAGGAATGAGTCGGGATAGGTGTACGGGACTATAGAGACACACAGAGAGAGAGGAAAAAAAAAAAAAAAAAAAAAGTGTGTGTCCTTCAATGCTTCCGTGACCATAGCCGAGAGAGAGAGAGAGAGAGAGAGAGAGAGAGAGAGAGAGAGAGAGAGAGAGAGAGAGAGAGAGAGAGAGAGAGAGAGATGTGGGACTAAAAAAAAACAGACAGAGAGAGGAAAAAAAAAAAAAAAAAAAAAAGAGAGAGAGTGATAGAGAGAGAGAGACAGTTGTTCCTATGAAGCTAGATGTCTCCTCACGAAATGACAAATGCGAAACTAGTGTCCAGGCTCTTCAATCGACAGTCAGGGCTATATCAAAATGTTACCCACATCCTCGATAGGGATATATGCATAATTCAGTGTAATTTCAAAATACCCCCATCGTTCAAGTTTATACCCAACTGTTAGGGGCATTTGAACAATTTTATTTTTTTCAAACTAAGCTATATAATTATTTTAATTTCACCTTTAACTACCTACCTATTTTCACTACCACCACGCATATACCAGAGACCCCGTTAACCGTAGTTGCCTCTTACAATCAAGAGGATGTGTGTTGTGCCCACTCTAATTAGCAATGGTCAAAGAGTGGGGAAGGACCGCCGATGGAGGGTTCCATCTAAGGCAAATACATATAATTTTTGCCTATAGTTGCACCTCACATCTATTTCGACCGCCCCCATTAAGTAACAATAGCCTGAGTGTTTAACCTTCACTCTCCTACACAACATCCACAACAAACACACGTACAAGTGATGGTCAAACGACCCTATTAATACTAACTGGGGGCAAAATGCCAACTTTTTTCACTTTTCACAAGTAGCATCATATTATGAACTATCGTTTTTTTACGGTTTCATGATGAATATCCAATGTCAGACTTTGCACAAAAGTCTTCGTAATTTAGGAACGCAACTTGTACGCAAATAATTTAAGTTCCTTATACTTTAGGTACTACCAAATCATAACGTAAGTCTTGTGATTTAGGGAGACCATGCAAATTAGGGACTCTATTTGCAAGTAAGTCATTGTGACGGACCCGCCGGGATGGCGGTCCGTCAGGGCAAGACGAAGGGATGAGGATGGGGGAGATGGAGATGGAGCTGAAAGGGACAGCGCAGCTCCAACGCAGACTCAACACGCACGTACTCCAAATGTGTGCAAATGAAGAATGAGTCACAAAACAAACTGCAGCTGGGGTATACCCCCAGCGGACTGACTGGACTGGACTGGCCTGGCCTAGTACCGACAGTGGTACCGGGCAGGACTGGACTGGACTGAATAACCACACGGCCTGTGGGGTCAGGCCACGGCCTGGTCCCACAGGCCGAACTGGCAAATAGCCAAATAGGCCCTGACTGTGGGCCAGGGCAGATGAAGGTCCGCTGCACGATCCTCAGACCTGTAATAGATCGCAAGAGCCATAAACACGCTATCCGCAAAAACAACGGAACTCTGCAACAAAGAAAGCTGAGAAATCTAGGATGCGGAGCAAGCTCCATGCGGAGTCCATGCGATGCAGCCTAAGCTACATAATGTCAAGAGAAAAACAAATGTCTGGTATAGATATCCTAGCTAACAGCAGGAAATGAAATATAGTATGATACAATCCTAAAGTCCCGGAGGCAATGGCCTCAGTGCTGAAAAGAAAAAAGCAATATGTTTCAAGATAATGTCATGTCGCTGAACCACTAAGAGTGGGATGGTCTCTGAGGGGGTGAATGCAGCCTAAAAATCGAAACTCCTAAGGGCAGTCACACATGATGGTGGGATAGATCATCAGGCTCAAGGTGGGAGAGTGGTAGCGAAACAAAACCAATGACCCTAACAGATAAACCATCAAGGCGGGTAATCCTCGACAAAAGGGTGACACCATGCAGGGTCGACCATGAAAAGGGGAGCCTGGAATAGGGTGGAGCTATGCCGAACTGGAGGCATGCAATAGCCGACGCTAGGGTGATGAGGGCAGTGGGTGAGGGAAACATGCACACAACTCACCGACTGGGAGAGGAAGCTAGATCTGGGAGCAAGGAAGCCAAGATAACGCTACGGTCCCAATGCCTATGCGATACCAAAAGGAACCAAACTCAAAGAGACCCAGCTAAGTGAGAACCATCATACGACAGGGGCAAGGGAGTATACAGGGTAGGGTGGTGAAGTGAAGTAGTCACGTCCAAAGTAGCTGAAGTCGTCGAAGTAGTCGATGACGTCGATGAAGTAGCAGTGGAGTCAATGTCGAAGCAGAGCCGCAAAACGCTGACATCCTGAAGAAGAGATGATGATGGAGTACCTGATAGTGTGAGTCAGTGGGGAAAGAGAGAGGATAAGAGTGTCAGTCATCGTAACACGAAGGGCGACGATGAATGCGTTGTGGACGCTCGAAGGCGACCGTCTGCAGCTAAGGAACGGCCTCAGAGGGAGCGGGCGCGTCCTCAACAATCTCCTCAGCCGGAGGAGGAGGAAKAGGGTCAGTCGGCTGAGTAGAAGCAGATGTCTCAGCACGACGAGCACGATCATATGTACGCACCAATATCCTGACGTGCTGCAAGTACTCGAGGGGGTCCCAAGTAGCCTCCTCATCGGGGTAGCCCTTCCAACGCACAAGGTACTCGATGCGTGGAAGGGTATCGTCGGTAACTCGGCGTGATACGATGTCGGAAACAACGAACTCCTCGTGACCGTCCACCATGATAGGTGGAGGGTGCTCATAAGGGCGTCCGGCGAAGCACTCGAACAGTCTGCGATAAGGACGCAACAAGGAGACGTGGTAAACATCGTGTACGCGAGCCTATCGAAGGTAATCAGGTAACTTCACACAGAAGCTGACGGGACTAGCGGCAGTATCAGAACCGACGGCCTGAAGGATGCGGCATGGACCGAAGAAACGACGCCTGAACTTGTAAAGCGTATCTGCTTCGAGCTGTAAGTGGCGTGCGTCGACGAGCACATCGTCACCGACTTTGAATGAATGATCCATTCGTGATCGGTTCGCTCGTGCGGCCATGCGAGTTTGGGAATCGGTTAAACTCTCGTGTGCGCGCTTCATAATCGCCGCCATGTGGGCGATCCAGTCGTCAAGCGCAGGGCAATGAGTGTCTGGGCGCAACCGCGATGGTCATAGGAAATCCGCGGGTACGCGAGGGTGGTAGCCGAGGTCGCAATAGAATGGCGACATCCCCGTAGCTGGCGAAACAGCGTGGTTGTACGCAATCTCCATGTGGGCTAAGTGTAAGTCCCAACAAACTTTCGGAGGATATTACCGAGAGTTTTGTTGGTAACCTCAGGCTGACCATCCGTCTGAGGGTGGTAAGACGATGGGAAGCGGAGCTGGGATCCGTACACCTCGTGTAGGCGTCGCCAGAATGTGCTGGTAAAGCGCGGGTCACGGTCGGAGATGATGCTCTGAGGTAAGCCGTGATCTCTCACGACTCGGTCGAAGACGATGTCGGCGACCTCATGAGCGCTAATGCGATAGCGGCACGGAACAAAACGTGCACGCTTCGTGAAGCGATCGACGATGACCAAGATAGCATCATGACCGCGCTGAGTGGGTGGGCGGAGGGGACCAATGAAATCCATCGAGATGGACTACCAACGACCTTCAGGTATGGGTAGGGGTTGAAGTAACCCATACGGAAGGTGGTTCGCACTGTTCACCTCCTGGCAGGTAGGACATTCCTGGATGTAGGCTTTGACAAAGTCCTTGGACTTCGGCCAGACGTATAGGCGGCAAACACGAGCCAACGTCTTGTGGAAACCCATATGACCGGCAGTTGCCTGGTCATGGAACTCTGCTATAGCCTGGACGCGGAGCTGTCCGGTGGAGGGAATGCAGATACGTGGTTCTAGCTGACCAGATCTATCATGCCACTACACAAGGCCGTTCTCCCCGAGGGAGTAGGAAGGAACGGTCTTGCCACTCCGCAGTGTCGCGTGGATGACGTAATAATCGGGGTAGTGGTGGTACTGAGTGCGATATACGTCGATCACCGACTGATCAACAGTGGTGATGGAGATGGCAGCAAGCTGAATGGGTTCCTGATTGTGATCAGGACGGCGGGACAAGGCATCGGCGACGCAGTTCGTTTCACCCTTGATAGGTTGAGTGGTGAAACTGAACTCGGATAAGTCACGCCACCAGCGTGCCTGTTGAGGGGAAAGCTTAGGCTTCATGAGGAAAGCCTAGACAACTGAGTTGTCAGTGCGCACCGTGAAGGGCGCCCCGTGCAGATAATGACGCTAATGTCGGGTAGCATAAACTACTGCGAGAATCTCACGTTCATCAGCAGTGTAGTTTATCTCGGCAGACAGTAGCTGACGGGAGTAGAACACGATCGGGCAATCCCCAGCACGAGCCTCGACAGTCCCATGCTCCCCGATGGTCGGGGAGTCAGTAACAGGAGGACTATCAGTGGAGGGAAGTGGTGGGAGGGGAGGCGTCAGTCGAGAAGCAGTGTCAGCAGGTGGGGGGGGGAAAGGAGGAACATGGGGGTAAGGTGAATCTGGAGGAGAGAGAAACATATGAGAAAGGACGACTTCTACTGCAAAATCTGACGCATTGGTGGTGACGATAAAGGGACGATAAAAATCGGGAAGGCGAAGAACCGGCGCACAGGTCACCGCCTTCTTGAAGGCGCGAAAGGCGTCTTCGCACAGGGGTGTCCAAAACCACGCCGGGTTCTTCTGGAGGAGGGTAGAGGTAAGGACGTAGGAATACCTAGCGCATCCCTGGATAAAATTACTATAGTAGCTGGTGAGGCCTAGGAAACTGCGAAGCTGCTTAGCAGATGTGGGGACGGGCCACTCTTCAATAGCAGTGATCTTCGCGTCGTCCATGTGGAGACCCTGGTCAGACACATGGTGTCCTAGAAAGTCCACTTTGCGCTGGGCAAAGCGGCACTTACTGAGCTTGGCATAGAAGCCATGCTTGCGTAAGCGCTGTAGGACATCGCGAAGGTGTCTGATATGGTCTTCTAACTTAAGGTACGACTGTAGACCAAGATGTCGTCCAGGTATACGAGAACGTATTCTTCAAGGATGTCCCTGAAGATGTCGTTCATCGCCGTCTGGGAGGTGGCGGGGGCATTGGTGAGGCCGAATGGCATCACCATGAACTCGTAGTGGCCGAAGCGCGACCAAAAGGCGGTCTTCGGCTGATCCTCTGTGGCAACGCGGATCTGGTGGTAACCGCTGTGAAGATCGATCTTCTTGAAGAAGCGGTTGCCTGCCAGACGGTCAAACAACTCATCCGCGCGGGGCATGGGATAACTATTCTTAATCGTGTAACGGTTAAGGCCGCGATAGTCGATGCAGAGGCGGAGAGCTCCGTCCGCTTTGCGAGCAAAGAGGACAGGTGCACCCCAAGGGGAGTTACTGGGTTTAATGAAACCCAGTCGAAGGAGCCCCTCAAGCTGACGCTTGAGTTCCGTCGCCTCTGGGATTGAGAGTCGGTACGGTGCCTCATGGTGAACACGATAGTCAGGCACGAGCTGGATAGAATGCTCAACACCGCACATCGGGGGAATCCCGCTGTATGAGAAATATGGGGGAAAAACGTCGCGGTACTCTCGAATCAGGTCGCGAACGGCCGGCTCTAAGTCTGACATTAATCGTGTGAGTTCCTCAGCGTCTGCGTCGGCACGAGACGTATGTGTGGACTCGACAGTCGACGGCGCTGAGGCCTGGGACGTGGAGGGGGTATCCGCAGGCTGACGGGTGGACGTAGAGATGGGAGTCGCGAAGATGGAGGAAGGGTCAGGGGGATCGGGCTCCAGCGAGATGAGCTCAACCTCGGGACAAAGTGGATTATAGCGAAGAAGATCCATGACGTTCACTGAGTAGACGTGACGTCCTCCTGTCGTATGAAGTGAGCAAACTGACGAGGGGAAGTGAACGCGATGTCAGGGTGAGACCCTAAGGGACGAGGGTCCTGGGGACGTAGGTCGGGCGGGATGTCGCCCGTGGTTCCAATGAACGGGACGCGATGAGTCTGACCACACTTCGTTTTGAGAACGAGTGTCTCGGTCGCCCATTCGGCCTCTGTGCCATGGAACCGGCGAGACCAGGGAGTGCCAAGGATAAAGTCGTACCCAGTCTCCAGCACGTCGAAGTATGCGGAGGAATGGTAACACCTAGGCGTCTGGGTACAGGGTGAGGGAGAAGTGGAGGTCGGGGACCGTCTGATCGAAGAAGCGCTGCGTCTTGTTATCTCCGAGGGTAACGAAGATAGGAGGGCGGGACCCAGAGGTAGCTAGACGAACTCTCTCAACCACTCAAGGGTGAACGAAATCTCCCTGCGAGCCAAAGTCCCATAAAGCGTGGTACACCCTCGTAGATGTCCCTAGGCGAATAGGGATGATGGGTAGGGTGTGATCAGGGTCAGAGAGCAGAGCGAGAAGACGACGCAGGACGTTGATGTGTCTCGTGAGTCACTCCTGACGAGCCTGCAGAATGCTCAAGTCCAAGAGAGATGACACAACGTCATCGCAAGTCACCAGCTGAGCGCTACAACGGGTTGTGCGAATAGCGCGACGCGTCGGAAGTCTCGGGGGAGAAGCACTAGATGCGGCGGTCTGTTGGGAGGCAGACGATACCTCGACAGACGACGGAGCAGAGAGAACTGCGTTTCTCATGCCCTTAGGATCCTCTGGTGGGGTAGCCAAAGGGGCAAACCTCGACTCGGTGGTCGGGAAGCCGGCTACGAGCGAGGCCCCAGGGGTACACTGCATCGTGGCTAGCTGGGTGGGGCTGGCCGGGCGGGGCCGGGGGGACTGAGATCGGCGCTGACGAGAAATGTGAGCGTAATACCGATCGAGGGCGGTGTGGTATGGACACCGTGAGGAGGTGTGTCCATCCTGGTGGCAACGAAGGAAGCCGCGTCGGTCCTCGAGGGCGACACACTCCTCGGGGGATAGAGCTCCGCGAGGAGGGACAAAACCCTGCGGGAGGTCTATCTGAGGAACTTTGGGTGTGTGGGCGCCAGCCTGTGCAACTCGACTGCGTGCACGACCCTTGGCAGACATGGACATCTGCAGGCGCTCGGCCATTGGGACAGTGTCGTCATCCAAGTGGTACTGGATGACAACCCGAAGCTCGATGTCCTCGGGGGCATCCCCAATGGTAGGATCAAGCTCGGCTGAGGCGTCCTCTCCATACTCGAGAGAACTGTAGTGCCGGGCGAATGGTGCTCCAGGTCGAGCCGGACGACGAAAACGACCAGCAAACGAGGAGCGGCCTCGGGTGGTACCCTGAGACTGGGAGGTGGCGGCTGGCCGCGAAGAGGATGGGGCGACAGAGAAGCGACTACACATCCTCTGGTACTGACGCGCAGCCTCGTATGCCTGCTCCGCGGAAGAGAATGATCGCCTCCATAGCTCTAGGCGGTAGTCAGTTGGCAGGCTGACAAGGAACCGGTTGGTGAGTGTGATCTCCGGTAGGAACGTCTCGTCACAAACAAGGCGAGCGTCCTGAAACACCCGGATGTGACGCTCCAGGTCGGCCGGTACAGAGGACCCGGACCATCTGGTCTGGGTGACGCGGTCTAAGGCGTCGGTGGCGTCATGACGAGCGCCGAAACGGTCCTGAAGGAAGGCCGCGAAGTCGGCCAGAGTGGGGACCTCACCCACGCGGAGGCGCTGGGTATTCCCACGCAGTGGAAGGGCTACCTCGCAATTTGGTTGGGAGCACGTCGCACCACAACTCCTGACGGGTAGTCGTCAAAGAGAGCGTGCGCGTTGCTATCTGCAACCAGCGAGAGACACGGGATGTGCCATCATACTCGGGAATGTCCGTGGTGCGCGCAAGAGGATGTCCACTGTGTTGATGGGGGGGGGAGAGAGATCGAGGCGAGTGCACTGCGGCAGCGTAAGTCGAGGCCGCTGCAGGGGCAGAGGTGGGGGAAGGCTGTGGGCCGTGACAGCTGGCGGATGGACCAGCAGATGAGGAGGCAATGGCCGCGGGCAGCTGTCCCGGAATAGCCAGGTAGGAGGGAAGAGGCTGAGGAGCAGGTCGAGGGAAACGAGCCTGCATCATGGGGACCGAAGGGGTGGTAGAGGAAGAAGGGTGGGCAACCTGTGATGGGTGAGACTGTCTCAGAGCGAGAATCTCCACCTGAGCCTGCGCAATGGTGGCCTGTAAAGTGGCCACTCGCTGGGTGCGCGGGGTCGGAGGTGGAGGGGGCGGAGCGGGTCTTCCAGTGGGAGGAGGAATCCCAGCTTGGGCGGTACCCTGCTATGGGGGTGGGGGGACGAAGGCAGGAAGAAGAGGGAAGAGCCGTATTGCCGCGACCGGTGCGGGGAGCTGGGAAGCAACACCGGTGTGGGTCGATGAAACTACTGGGAAGAAGGCGGTACCTGGACCGCAGCACCTACAGCAGTACTAGAGACGGTAGGGGCGGCCGTGGCCGGAAGAACTGCCGCAACGGACGGGGTGGTCTGAGCGGCAGCAGCACTCGCCACCGCTGAGGGGGAGTGTTGGGCCTGGCCCGCAGAGGAGGGGGAACCATGGTGACTCCGTCTCCGGAGTCCTGGGGAGCCGGAATCGGAGCCGGTAGGGGAAGGGGTGTGACAGCGGTGGGGAGAGCGATGAGGGGAGCCCTTGAGGCGGTTGACGTCGAGGGCTAGCGCATTGATTTGCRCTTGCAACGG
Organism: Chara braunii; assembly: GCA_003427395.1. Classification (NCBI taxonomy): domain Eukaryota; kingdom Viridiplantae; phylum Streptophyta; class Charophyceae; order Charales; family Characeae; genus Chara; species Chara braunii. Next base: position 297,494 of record BFEA01000837.1, on the reverse strand, counting down.
TCCAAGCGTACTAAGTTGTGCCTGGATTGCTATAAGGACGACATGAAGGTCCATGGTGTCCGCATGGGCCTGATCATGAGGCGCTGACGGCACGCTGACCTGGGGTGTGGACTGCGCCTCGGCGATCTCCTCGGATGAACTCCCATCCATGGCCGGAAGGGGAATGGAGGTAGTCCTTAGAGGAGTGTGTGGGGAAAGGGGTCCACCGGTAAGAGGAAGGGGACCGCGGGAGCGGAGTGAGTATGTGTGAGTCGGCTGGCCTCGGATTTTGCGGGTCGCGCGTGAGACGAAGGCGCCGAACCGCTCGAGGGGGGAGGAGCCGTCCAGGTCCTGGGTGGCCGACGGGAGGAGGCGGGAGAGTAGGAAGGGGGGCGGGAGTTAGGAGAACCCTAAACCCTAGAAAACCCTAAGAAAACCCTAACCGGAGTTTAGGTGGTTATGGGAGGGTAGCGGCGACCAAATAAAAAAAAAAAAAAAAAAGGAAAGGAGGGGGAAAGAAAAAAAAAAAAAAAAAAAAATTTCAAGATAAAAAAAAAAAAAAAAAAAAAAAAAAAAAAAAAAAAAAAGTAAATAGCAAGGGAAGAGGACTTATTCAATTTTTTTAAAATTTAAGCAACATTTTCTTACCCCAACGAGGTCAAAATGTGCAAAGAGAAAGGAGAGACTAAGAGAAGCACACTAATTTTTACAATGCCGCAAATTAAAATTTTCAGAAAAATAAGTAAATAAATAAATAAATAGATAAATAAATAAGGAGGTGGAGGAGAGTGAAGAGAAACTAACCAACTTTTGGATTTTTCACAAATTTCGGCAGTACTTCATTACACCCACGGGGTCAAAATGTGTGTCGAAAGCAAGAATGGCTAAGTCCTAATCAGATTTTAGGGTGCCGCAGAAAAATTCAAAATTTTAAAATAAATAAAATAAAATAAAATAAATAAAATAAAATAAAATAAATCAAAAAATTAAAAAAGAAGTAGGGAAGAAGATAATCCGAATTTTTGGAGGAACGGAGAAAATTTAAATAAAAAAGAAAGAGAAAACAAGAAAAACAGAAAAAATTGAAGTGAGGGGGGGAGGGGATGAAAACGTGATTAAAAAAAGAGAAAATTAGGTGGGAAAGAGAAAAGACTGAAGCGGTAGGTGAGGGAGATGATGGGGTTGTAGTTGGGGGAAGAAAGGAGGAGAGGAGGGTGAGAGAATGAGAGAGAAAGCTATGGAAAATGTGAAGAAAAGAGTGAGAGATTAGTAAAAGAAAGTGAGTGGAGAAAGGGGAGAGAAAAAGATGGTGGGAGATGAGTGAAGAGGGAAGGGTATGAGAGATTAAAAGGAAGGAGAGTAGAGAAGTAGGGAAAAGAAGCAAGGAGAGTGAGGTTGGGAGAGGAGAGAGTAAAAATATGGTAGTGGATGGAAAAGAGTGAAGGGGATGAGAGATTAGTGGGGAGAAGAGGAGAGAAATGAGAAAAGTGGAGAGAGGAGTGAGAAAAGGTGATCGATGAGTGGTGGTGAGAGAAAAAGAAGGTCAGATGACGAAGGGGAGAGAGGGAAAAGGGAGTGGGAGAGTGGATTAGGGATGAGAGAGGTGATACCCAGCTCTTGGGTAACCAAGAGCATACAACTTCACCAAGATCCATAATATCTTGGCCTTCACACACCCCTTGGGAGAAGAGGTCTTCAAGATGGTGATGAACTGCTGCTGCACATTATCTGGGGTTGGCTGAGATATTGATCAGCCACCCAGTTCCACTGTAGTGCAGCCCCCTAGCCAGGGGGGTCTTCAAAAAAATCCTCAGCAAACTGCCACGTGGCACTTTTGGAGATGGCCACGGGTCAAGAGAGGAGATGTAGAGGGCAAAAACTCTTTTGCCAATAACTTTTCACCCTCTGGGTGAAATTTGGCAAAAGAGGTCTTGTTGGAAAGTTTTTTTGAAGCCTCTTCCAACGAGATAAGGCGCAACATCAGTCACTGCCTAGAGTAACAGCGCTCGTTGAAAAAACGAGCGTGGGTGTTTTTTTTTTTGCTCCAGCCGCGTGGCAACTGATAGGTGGGGTGGGTAAGGGAGAGGAGCAGAGAGGAAAGCCTGCTCTAATACCAGTGTGACGGACCCGCCGGGATGGCGGTGCGTCAGGATCAAGACGAAGGGATGAGGATGGGGGAGATGGAGATGGAGATGGAAGAGACAGCGCAACTCCAACGCAGACTCGACACGCACGTACTCCAATCTGTGCAAATGAAGAATGAGTCACAAAACAAACTGCAGTTGGGGTATACCCCCAACGGACTGACTGGACTGGACTGAAATGGCCTGGTACCAACAGTAGTACCGCGCAGGACTGGACTCGACTGAATAACCACACGGCCTGTGGGGTCAGGCCACTGCCTGGTCCCACAGGCCAAACTGGCAAATAGCCAAACAGGCCCTGACCGTGGGCCAGGGCAAATGAAGGCCCGCTGCAGTCATTCTAATTTAAGCACCTTACTTGCACGTTAGTCCCTATAGTTCACATGCTACCCTATTTGCACATAATCTTCACAATTTATGGACGCTATTTACACGTAAGTCCTTGAAAATAAATTGGCTCAGACTTTGCTATGGACAAAAAAACAACGACGCTTGTGGCAATATACACATTGGTTATAAAATGAATCAACCTACATTTTGTAAGACTACATCGGTAGTCTGCAACTTTGAAAATTTTCGGTGTTCATAATGTTTGATGAAAGATCAAAACACTCAAGGACATACACTTGGTGCTCATCTTTTAGGGAAGACCATCTTAGAGCTTTGAAAAAATTAAGAAAAATCACTATACCCTTCAAACGCATATATATTTGACAACAATTTAAGTATAAAAAAAATAAAAGTACGCAGTTAACTTTTTTAAATGCCCACGTATATGTTGTTGTTTTGAGTCAGGATGAAAATATGACTTGCCTCTATCAGTACTAGGCATGTCATAAAGTTGCCCCACTCTTAATAAGGGTTTGTCCAAACATTCTAAGTTAGAGAGGTATGTCAATGCAAGATGTGTTTATTTCTGTTTTGGTTCTCAAATAACTGTAATTATACTGACATTCCTCTTTGGTAGCAACTCAACTATGCAAAGTATGCAAAGTGTTGTTTGGGCGTGATACTTTTTACAGGTACATATAGTAATTTTGAGTTTGGATGTAAAATCATGATTTACCTCTATTGTAACTATACATGCCCCAAAGTTGCCTTACCCTTGGGGGTATATGTAAAACATTATGAGTCAGAGGGGTTCGCTGATGTAGGATGTGGCAACAATCAAACAATGTGAAATATCCCCGATGTCGCTTGGGTCTAACATACTTTCATTATCCCTTTTGAACACATGTTCATGTTGTTATTCTCTGTTGGATATAAAACTGTGATTCGCCTCTACAAGTACTTGGCATGCCGTAAAGTTGGTCTATCCTTAGATAGCGGCCTGCCCATAAATTACAAATAACCATGTCATTGTAAGCCGGCATAAAAATTCACAGAATAAACGAAAGTTGAAAAAATATTTCATTTAAACCACCACTACCTCTGCCACTTTTGATAAAAATGAGAAAAATGATTATTTTCCCACTTTTTTTGAAGTTTTCGGTGGTCGGACAAGACTTGGCAAAAAATAATGTGTGGGGCTTATGAAACCGCTTCAAAAAAGAAAAAAAAAAAAAAAAAACCAAACAATTCAATCCAAAGGAAGCACGACAGGGAGGGAAGTGAGCGAGACGCGCTCACATCAGTGCTTCCAAGAACGCATCTATTTTGAATTGTGGCTAGTTCATTTTTTGCTCTGTGTTCTTCGCTTTTTTTGGTTGCTCGTTTTAGTGCCTCGTCAGCGAGGGGCAGGGCATATTCCACAGATGACTGGCACAGCGCGGAGCAGGGCACAATCTCACACTGGCATATACCAGACATTTTGTACCTAACTTCTATGTCGTACATAGAGTAGTTTTTTTTTTTTTTTCATTTTTCTTTTGATTTGCAACTGTCGGGGTTGTAACTCCCGTTATGATGGTATACTCTCACATGCACTTAACATTCTATATCTAGTTGTTATCTCGTCCACAAAGTAGGTTTTTTTTTTTTTTTTTTTTTTTTTTTGCAACCGTCAGGGTTGTAACGCCCGTTGGGCGGACACAGTCTCACATGCACTCGAGATTCTATATCCAGTTGCTATCACATCCATAAAAATATTGCGTTTTTTTTTTCCGTTTCGTTGTTATTTTCTTTTGCAACTGTTGTGATGACCACAGTTCCCTGTAGTGCCAATTGCTTTTCACGTTCCTAGCGTTCTTTTTGTTTTTTTTTCAATTTTTTTTTTCCTTGTTAAAGTTTGAGGAATACCATAAAAGAAAATACAGTCGAACCTAAGCTCGACAAAACTCGGTGCGCAATGAAATTTATGGTCAATAAAAACAGGCTCGGAGGTAGTGGTGGTTAAAAACAAATCCTTCATATTTTATAACTATCATTCAAAACTTCTTCAAATTCTAAAATTTTCAGTTTTATTTCACAAATTTATGTTTAAAAGTAAGTATGCCCTACCCAGTACATTTATTTGTTGAAGTTGGAATGAACCGACTTATCAAATGTTTTAATTAAACTTTTATTATACTACAACAAATATATTATGATTAAGATAGAATTCACCAATTTATGACTGAAACCCCTTACAATCAAAGTAGTACGGATATTCTGGCCAGATGATCTAGTCAGATTATATGACCGGATTATCGGAAGGTAGGATTATTTATAAATCCAGATTCTTAAAATATATATATATATATATATATATATATATATTAAAAAAAAAAAAAGTGATATTATGCATATTACATACAATAGAACTATGCTCCTATTTCATAAAAATCTTGATTGGTCATCAAAGGGTTAAAAAGGGGTATAGATAATAAATTACGGGGTTAAGAGGGGAATTAATCAATTTATTTTATTTCAATCAGGGTTGCCGGCGACCGGGACGGGCCGAATGCTCGAACGTTCATCACCCCCTCTGGTCACGTTCGGCCCTTCGGCCGAACGCGGACCAAAAAAAA
>BFEA01000837.1:276799-288588 GCA_003427395.1 Chara braunii | reverse complement strand
CCGCTGGCACTAGAGGCACAGCATGGCCGCCTTGCTATCGTCTATTATGTAAAGGACAATACCACATCCACACCCTTAATCTATTTCATATTTTTTTTGTTAAACCACCATTACCCCCGTTGACCTAAATTCAGCCTTCCTGGCCTTACGGACCAGGTTCTTAGAGAGGGTGGTGAATGCCAGTCGAGGAGGATCCGGTCTAATAATTTTCAAGTGTGAACTTTAACGATTTTTTGCGTTAAAAAAACAATGACAAAAAAATCTAAAAATTAAGATTATGTAAATTAGGTTGTGATCTTTCAAAAAACAATAAAAAATAATAATGATAATAATTTAGACCATGAAATAAATGTCGCGTGGTTTCGTTGCATTTTCATTTTCGCCGCTCTACCCCATGTGGGCCAAGGTGAATAATATCCCAACTTCCGCGATTTTTTGTACTTTGAACGATGACTAAAAAACACGTAAAATTGGAGGGTCCATATATTGTGTTGTGATGTTTTAAGAATAAAAATAAAATTTAACCATGGAATAAATTGCGTGGGAAATTTGACGCATTTTTCAATTTGGTCACTCCGCCAATTCCCCCCACTGTGCTACCGGCAGCCCTCATGGACCTGTGGTACCGATCCCCTCTAATTTATGACGGCGGGGGTAGTGGTGGTTTAAACAACGCTACCTTTTCCGCTGTTAAAAAAATGGAAAATATCCTACTCCTAAAAAATCGAAGTTTGGGCCCGACGAAGGTTGTCGTTGATAAATCTCATCGGCGATCATTGTTCCGTTTCGGCCTGTTAAAGATTTGGGGTCCCGACAACGACCCACAAGGTAAGAGGTAGTGATGGTTTAACCTCTGAGTGTGAAACATCATTAAAATCGATGCACCCAAATTTTTGTGTCCCGCTGTCCAAGCAAATACCCTAACAGGGGTGTTTGTTCTGGTTGTGCACGTAACACTGAACGAGATTGAATCGTGAAAGCAACGTCAATAGGATAGACTTCTGTTATCGGAGGACGCACATGTGTGTGAACCTCTGCGTGGCGAACACCTTGGTCACAACGAGAAGACAAACGAATTCCACGTTATCGCACAGCGTGGTGATGTTAAAAAATGTAGACGGGTAGAATTAGTAAAAGCCCCTCGACATGAGAGTCGAGAGGTTGATTGTTCAAGTACAAAGTATGATTAAGGTGGTACGAAGGTAGTAAGTGTCGGAACAAACAATGAAATTGTTATAGGCTTCAGCTACATGGGTCGGACGATTATGAGACAAGGGAATAAAAAGCAAGTGAAAATTGTTTGGCCATATGCCCTGTCATATGACCGAGCGTTCATGGGGGTCGGCTAACGCAAGAACGACATGGTAATACTAATATCTTCATCCAACATTGTCTCAAACCACTTTTCTCCGTTTGACTTTTTTTTTTTTTTTTCATATCTTCTTCCCTTTAAGATAATTCGTTGCCATATGCCATCGTCTCCAACATTTTTTAAGATGACTCATTTCCTATACGACCTCTAAGCAAGGCTTCAAGTTGTAGTTTTGCAAAAAAAATGGAGGAGGTGGGGCTGGGGCTTTGAACTTGTCACCGATGGTTCTGCTCGAAAGCCTTGCCTAAGTAGGCACAGCCTGTGGGTCTTGAACTTGCGACTTATAGTATGAGTCCTTCGAGAAATCCGTTTAAATTGAAACTATATATATCGTCAAATAGAACTGCCCGGTAAACCGTAGGCAGAGAGGGAGAATATATATATGTATGTATATATGTATATATATATATAAAAGATATCGTCCAATGAAGCGCATGCTCACTATGATTTTTCCAACCCAGCTCTATCCAAACGGGTCTTCAAATACATCTAGGATGGTGTTAGTGGGAGCAAACTCCCTGTTAATACATTTACGGATTGATAAATCATGTTGCATTGGTGTGCAAAACGGTCATTGGACTAGGGTATAGAGGTGAAGGATCAACATGACCGTCTATTTGGCAGCCCGATATAATGCAGCGAGAGGGGACGCCCTCTTAAAAGCAAGTCATACTACGATGTTTTTTTATTTAGCTATGGACGCGATTGTGGTCATATTAAGCCAGGTAGATCGTTATTGCAATCATATACATTTAGGGGCTTGAAAGTGCGTTGTCGAGTGCGTCGGTCCCACACGAGGACCCTCCCGCTCACGTACGATTTTGACATTTCTAACGCAAAGCATTTTTAAGAGTTATGACGTGCCAACCGAGTTCGCCAGCTATGCATCTCACACGTTCATTCGACAGGAAAAACCTCGCGACGTACAACTTACCAGCCCGCATCGGTCCCTCATGTGTACCCTCCCAACCGTCACATAGGATTTTGACATTCAGAATGCAAGGAGTTTTTAGAAGCAGTGTCGCTTTGGCAAAGTACGCCAGCTATATATCTTACGAGTTCCTACGACAGGATAGGACCTTACGAGGTATAACTAGCGCACTAGCCCAGAGCGACACTGCTTTTAAAAACGTTTTGCATCCCGAATGTCAAAATCTTGCATGAGGCGGTCGAGAGGGTCCCTGTGCAAGACCAATGCGCTTGACAACGTGTACGAGTATTCACTAAACATAACCTTGCTCATGTGGATTACTTATTAAAAATGTTACGGTTATGTAAGGAATTTTGTAGGTCGAATGTAGTCATGGTGACCGTCAAATTTATCATGGATCCGACCGTAATTATAGTCAAATTCATTCGGGTGTAATTGTCAATGTGATAAGACATATAAGGGAAAGTGTTAATGTATCGACATTCTATTTTTAATTGTTTTCCTTATTGCAACTACTTAATTTTTTTGTCCTGCGCAATGAAAAGAGGCACATTCATTCATAAAGTGTCACAATAATAGATCTGAGACATAGTTGTGAGATTCAACTTACGTGGATCAATTGGTATACCCATAAACCATTCCAATACAGACTTTAGTTCGAACTCTCATGTAAGCGGATGAAAAAAATACTACGATCCTAAATCACTCGGTGTCGGTCAACTTAATAAAGATAGCTAAAATTTGTCACGTTTCTCAAAGATGTAGGTGTAAAGAGTTATTATGGGCATCAAGTTTAACTCGTTCAGTAAAACTTCAAGAAAACACTCTCAAAATATACATTTTTTTTTTTTTTTTAATAGTTTTGTTTATGATTAATTTTATTGACTATTGTAAGAGATAATGTTTTTTTGTACAATGAACTCTTATCTATAACCAACCAAAAAAAAAGAGAAAGCAAAGTGGTAGATTTTTTTTCTTTTCTAAATAGTTTTGTTTATGATTAATTTTATAGACTATTGTAACATATAATTTTTTTTTGTACAATTAACTCTTATCTATGATCAACACGAAAATAAAAAAGTGAACTGAAAACGGATTAAAATATACTGATATCCAGGGTAACCGACATTCGGGTTCGGGCATTCGGCCCGTCCCGGACGCTCGAACGTATGGGACCCCTTGGGGGTGCGTTCGGCCATTCGGGTTGAATACGGACAAAAAAAAAAAAAAAAAAAAAAAAAAAAACAAAGAAATATGAAAAATATATGTTATGAAAAAAAAAAAAAAAGATTGGTCTGAGCATTACACCCAAATTCCCCACTAAATTTGAAATAAAAATAAAATATAAAAAACAAATACTAATAAAAATAAATAAATAAGTAAATAAATTTACTGAGTGCACGAGCATGTTTTCGACACTGCCATCTTTGGCGATTTTTTTTTTTTTTTTAGCATAGCTAAATGCCCTGAAAATTTACAGATGTGTACTTCACATAATGCAAAACCCACTTAAAAAGTTTCAAAAAATAATAAAATTGTTTAGACCCCGAACTAAAGTGAAAACAAAAAGTGAAAAAGTGAAAAAAAACATTGGCGAGCACGTTTTGACACCGCCACCTTTGGTGATTTTTAATTCTTATTTGGCTGAGCCAAATGACTTGAAAATTTATAGTTTATGTACCTCACGTCATAGAGAACTAAAAAAAAAAACTTCAGAAAAAACAAAATTATGTCTAAGCCCCGAAATATTTTTTCTTGCGGGGGCCGAACGCCGTCAGGTTCGGACCCCATACGGTTCGGCCTACATACGCGACCCCGAACACCTGTACGTACGGAGATTTGCCCGGGGACCTCCGTACGTACGGCCTGGTGACCCTACTCATATCTAAATCATGATTATTACTATTATTATTTTAAGGGAAAATTTGTCTGGCGCCCCTATAATTTCCATTATTTTTTGTCACGCCTCTCCAATAGCCGGTTTACCCTTTCGCGCCCCTTTGACGACAATTCAAATTTCCCATAAAAACCTGGCATCGATTGTGCCTAAAATATTTTCGTTACCCCCTTACCGATACCCGTTATAAATTTCAGTATGTCCCTTCCAAATAGTCGTTTGAGAATCAACAAAAACATTATCAATCTGCCCCTACCGGTAGGGTGCATATTTTCAACGCGCCTCAATAGTAATGCGCCTCGCGGCTACTTCATTTCTCCCCCTCTCTCTCTCTCTCTCTCTCTCTCTCTCTCTCTCTCTCTGGCTAATATGCACGCACACACACACACACACACACACACACACACACACACACACACACACACAAACACACGAGCGCAAACATAACCTTCGACAAGTATTTGGCACCAGGATTGAGAAGAAGCATGTTTAGACTTGCCTACATTTTTAATGTATCGGACCTGAAATATGTTGTCTGTGTGTGTGTGTATGTATGTGTGTGTGTATGTGTGCGTGTGTGTGTGTGTGTATGTGAGAGAGAGAGAGAGAGAGAGAGAGAGAGAGAGAGGGAGGGGGAGAAAACGATATGGCTACTATAGATGCCCCCCACCATTTCAAGAGCAACGAGTATCTACGGCGGCCACTTGTTTCTCTCTCTGAACGGAATGGCGGCGAGACCTATTTATGGCAGCCACATCGTCTCTCTCTCTCTCTCTCTCTCTCTCTCTCTCTCTCTCTCTCCCCCCCGCCCCCACACACACACACACACACACTCTCTCTCTCTCTCTCTCTCTCTCTCTCTCTCTCTCTCTCTCTCTCTCTCTCTCTCTCTCTCTCTCACACACACACACACACACACACACACACACACACATTGTTGTGCGTCAGCGCCACAAAACCTGTAAGGCATGAAGGAAAGATGCATGTTGCTTATGAGGGCATATCGCACAGGGATCAGAGAAATGGGACTGGCGATCCAATAGTGGCACCAAGAAAAGTTGCGGCCCTTGCAGACAAGGGTCTGTAGGAAAGTTCAAAGGCCCCAAGGGGACGACAGGGTAAGTCGGTCGTCGGAGGGGCACGATGCAAAATAATGAAAATTACGAGGGTGCACAACAAATTTTTTCTTCTTTTAACTAGTAATAACTCTACATTCTTCTTACCATGTTTCTTTCGAGATAGGGAGGCGCTACTTCTAGTAGAAAAATCATTTAAAAGTTTGGCCTACCGAACCCACAATGGGAAAAAAAAGCGATGTAAAATTTAAAGTATCCCAAGTTAAATGATTTTTTATCCGTATTAAACCACCAATACTTGGCCGAACTATCAATATCGAGCCTGGAATCCCCCTGCGCACTGATTTTGCCGAAGCGACGGGGTACCGTTTCATTTTCCTTTTGGTTGGCGCTTCCGACCATTGAGGTCTAGTACCCCGAAGCCCTGAATCCGCAGGGTATTAACGGGAAAGCGCCGTAGCCGATGGCTGGGCCAAGTACTGGTGGTTTAACATAAACAGAAATTCCAAGAAGATAAAGGATGTATGGTAGTAGGTTGTCTTGTATCAGGGAATTTATTTATTTGAAACAATTTTTTTTTTTACCAAGTTGTTCGTTGAAAGAAAAGTATCAAATGAAATACGAGTTGTTATCGATCTGTAGGCTCATATTTTAGGGTGGATAGGCTTGAGTAGGTAGCTTTCTTTCGTTGCATAACGTATAATCTGATGTACTAATGGTTCAAAAGTTATACCTATGACAAACCTTAAAAGTTATACAACCTTTTTTCATTATTTCATTTCTTTATTTTTTCAATATTACTTTGTAATAAGTTTGTATGAATAAAATTCTAGTTACTAATAGATTCACTAACATATCATGTAACTATTAAGTTATCTTTGGTTTCGCAATTTGCACGATAGTGGCTTGAAGAGGCCATTTTGCCTTTTCGGTAAGGCTATTTTTTAGGATTTGTGATCACCAACGAGACTACCACTCATTTTTTTCTTTTCTCTTTTTGAGGTTATATACGAATGATGCTAAAAAAAAAAAAAAAAATGAACAGTAGTCTCATCAATGATCACTTATCCTTAAAAAACGACCCTTATTGGATATAACAAATAAACTATTTAAGTGACTCAAGCAAAAATGATGAAATGAAAAAAAAAAAACCTCAAATTTTGTGAAAATGCAATTATATCATCATATGCTTGGCTACCAGTCAAGCCCCGGGTCACCTTACTTTCCCAGGCGGCCTGGCCGTACAAAGCCCGGGAAAGGTTTCAGCAAAAAAAAAAAAAAATCAAAAATAAAACAAAAACTATATTATATTATTATGCAAAAAAAAAAAAAATCAAAAATAAAACAAAAACTATATTATATTATTATGCAAAAAAAAAAAGAACAACTTTCGCCGCAGAGTCACATCGACATTCTTTGCCAAAAAATGAACAACTTTCGCCGCAGAGGGACAACTTTCGCCACTCTGGTTGTATAGATTATATGTTAATATTATACATAATATTGAATACATGTAGAAACAAATACATAATTAAAAATTCACCCAAATTACTATATATGTCAGCAAGCAATGCGAAAGGTAATAAAAATCGTTAAGGGTTCAACCTCGTAATTCATCACCCGTCTGCTGTTACTGTAGGGGAGGGGCTCCACCTCGTGAAGTAGGGTTGGAGACCTTGCAGCCCCTGACTAAGAGCTGTTGAACATTTATTTTTTTGCCGTGGGCATTGGGCCCTAATGAACGGACAACCTTTGGAAAAACAAAAAAAAAAACATTAAAAAAAAAGTTTGACTAACCAATACGTAACTTTCCATTTTTCGGTCATTCCCCTAAATATTGCTTATCCCTAATTTTGCTTATGATTCATTGGGCAATTTTCAAAATATGCTATTCGCTTTCACATGGATTTACTATCATGACAAACATTTACATATGACATCTGAATGTATAAGTATTTGTAAACAGAACATAACATTTATAGTCCTCGCTTCCCTTTTCTGCATATGTATCACCCACCTAAACCAAACTAGATACAAAAAACTAGTTATATATTGGCAAAAAGGGAAGGAAGCATAAGAAATAAAAGGTTGTGATTTGAAATTTTTCATCAAATTTTCACAGACTTATCATTGTCAAACCAAAGACCAATGACAAAAACAAACTGCAAAAGCATTATGCAATGTAGGCATAATTAAAAAAAGAAAGGCATGCCATAAACTAATAATATATTTCTGAACTCTATTTTTCTTTCTTTTATTTTTCAACAAAAAAACTCATGTCATATATTCGTACATTTGCAGGTACAGTAAACGCTAAGTTCAAAATTTATATTTCAATAAACAAAACATATTACCCTCCGTTGACGAGCTTTCTTATTAGGTAGATCCATTCAAATGGTGCTTACATTCACCATTAGCATATTTTATCTTATGGACAATCATCATCCATATATTCATATAATTGCAGGTACAGTAAAAGCAAAGTTCAAAAATTTATATTTCAATAAACAAAACATATTACTCTCTGTTGACAATCTTTCTTATTAGGTAGATCCATTCAAATGGTGCTCAAATTCACCATTAGCACATTTTAGCTTATGGACAGTCATCATCCATAGCCAGACAACTTGCTAACCTGAGATCCTGTTCATGAAATAGGACAGATACACACATATAAAGACAAAAGGAGGGAAAGGATGCTAACAAGGAAAGCAAAAAAGTATGAAGGAAAAAAAGAAAAACAAATGCTAGGGTATGATAAACATAGTGCTCAGCAGGCACTTGCAGCAGGTGGATTCAGTGAACACCATGCTATGAAAGATGCTTGAGAGGTAGCCATGACAAATGCTTGTCGATGCAGCTCACAAACAATTGCAGAATTGTTTGTTTTCAAAAAAACTTTATGAACGTAAAGCTCGAATATATTATGTGTGTATAAGGCTATAAGTTCAAATTTTGATATGTCCAGCACTGGTATCTTTAATATTCCATCACATGATCATACATTGTCTTCAATTATTTATATTTTATGTACAACAAAATGGCAACAAGAGCCAATTAATACATTAAAAACCTAAAACGACGAATTGTTGAGAAAGCTCTCTCCACACAAAGCTCAAATATATTTTATGGTCATACTTCATAAGTTCATACACTCTAATTTCCATGTGTCCAACATTGATATTTTCAATATTCTGCCACATAACCGTATGCTGCGGCGTATAGTTTATATTTTATCATGGTTACCTCAGACCCGGACACCGCACCAGTCCGAAGTTCGGCTGGACTTATGTCTGGACTGGCTCCAGACCATCCGGATTGACCCCCCCCCTTTTTTTTTAACAAGACGTTTCACTTTTTTCCTTGGATTTGGTTACGGATCTCGAGATAGTCCTCAGCCAAAAGTTTGTTGTATTGCAATGGTGCGTAACATACCTTTTTCTTTTTTTTCGTTTTAAGTCGAATTTTTGTTTGGGGTGGGGGTTGGGGATGGATCCCGACACTCTGGACCGGACACAGACCCAGACCATCTGCACTGTGGTACGTCCGGAGTGTAAGCACGTATTTTATCTTCAATTATCTCTATTTCACATACAATAAAATGGGAAAAAAAATAGAATTGCATCTGCACTGTGGTACGTCCAGAGCGTAACCATGCATTTTATCTTCAAGCATCTATACTTCATATACAATAAAATAGCAACAAAAAACAATTGCTACATTGAAAGGTGAAACCGCCCCTACCTTTCACTGACAAACTTTCATAGCAAATTTGTCCACCGCCGCCTTCTTCAAGGTCGCGTTCTCTCGGACCTCATTGGCTGGCGACACTAGGCACAAAGGAAAAAACGAGCATTGTCCTTCGAGACATTCATTAAAATTGGAACGATACAGAGAAGATTAGCACGGCCCCTGCGCAAGGATGAGACGCATAAATCGAGAAATGGTCCAAATTTTTGGGAAAAAGAAATAAGACGAGCATCATGCCGATGCATATTGAACTTTCTGCCATGGCACAAAGACCCTCAAAGGTAGTGGCGATCCCCAATCCCATTCAACCTTCTTTTTCCATCAATAAACTGTCACAACTCGATCTCCTTGTGTTGTAGCTTGGGACATCCCACTTGTCAATATTGGAACAACACACAGAATATTAGCATCCCATAACCTCTGCGCAAACCCGGGACGACTGCATGCGTAACTCAAGACATAGATAGCGCAAAGTTTTAAGAGGGGAAAGAACCCTTCACATTTCCCCATCCTCGGGAACCATAAATTTTCAGACAAACAAAACACAATCTCCTGCCATTTGGACATTTTGACATTTCCGGATAAGAAAAAAGGAAATCGCCTTTATCCCTGCGAGAAAAGTTTCAATCCTAAAAAAAAGCAGGAAAAACTTCCTAGTGACGTCAACAAGTAAATTTCCTGTGTTCTTGCGCCCCCAAAAGGGAAAGTTGTTGTCTGCAAAATTAGAAAACTCCCTTTTTTCTTCACTATCAATAAAAGAAACCCAACAACAAAAAAGTCCTGACCAACTACACTCCCGACAAACTACAAAGAAAACACCTCTCCCTACAAACTACAAAGAAAACACCTCCACTTTCTTCCCCTCCGCCGTTCCGCGAAAACAAACTCCTCGTACTCTTTTTGCTGCTGCTGCTGCTGTTGCTGCTATGAACTAGAGCCCGTGACAGCGTTTTCCTCCCATTCCATCTCGCAAATCTTTCTCTACACCCCCTCCCCTCCACAGTACTGTTCAACCTTGTCCAAATCTCCTTGCTCTGCCGCTGCTTCTCTGATTAACCTCCTACATTACACCAGCAGCGGCACCACCACCTCCTCCTCCTCCTCCTCCTCCTCTCCCATTTTTTTTTCTTTTCTGATACTCGACAGGTCCATTTTCTCCTTTTGAGACTCATCGTCTTGTGATCATTTTCATCTCCGGCTGCTGCTGCTGATGATGATGATGATGACATTGGTAACCATCTGATATACCTCCCTGCGAACACCTCCTCCATCCCCTTCTCCCTCGTCTCCCTTCCCTTCCTCCTTGCCCCCCCAACCTTTCCCCGGCAGCTGTTCTTATTCATATTCTGCTGTTTCTCCTGCAGCTGCCTGCTGCTTCAACTGCTGCTTCCTGACCTACATTCATTGTTATCACAGGGTTACATTTGAAGTTGAATATAAAACAAACATCACCACCTACCTGGCAATCCTCTCTCTCTCTCTCTCTCTCTCTCTCTCTCTCTCTCTCTCTCTCTCTCTCTCTCTCTCTCTCTCTCTCTCNCTCTCTCTCTCTCTCTCTCTCTCTCTCTCTCTCTCTCTCTCTCTCTCTCTCTCTCTGTGTGTGTGTGTGTGTCTGTGTGTGTGTGTGTGTGTGTGAGACTGGGTACTAACCAGGTAACCGTCGAAGTAACAGGGAATCTAATTAGTGAAACAAAGTTATAGTTAGACGATTGATTAGTTTGGTTAGCTAATTAGTTCATTTTTAACTAATCAACCAACCACTTAACTAAATGGCGCAGCAATCACTACCACACAGTGACAAGTGGAGGAAGATTGACTATACTCTTCAACGCAGGGGTATACAAACTACATATCAAAGCAGTTCACTTTCAACTCATATACCCCTCTATCCTTGACTTTCACACGTGTGGGAACCCCCCCCCCATCCACGACCAGTTCGACTTCAGGTCACGTCTGACCATACCACCTTGTGTGCCTTTGCTCCTTCACGATCTCTTAAGCCATCCGCATGGTCGTCTGCTCAACCCAACCATGAGCGACATAACAACGTGTTCCCTCTCCCTTCCTCTCTCTCTCATACACAGACACACACACCATCCTTCACTTATCTCTCCATGTCTTTCCCTATCATCATCTCTTTTACCCTAAACCACCACCTCTCCCATCTCTCTTTCTAAAACCTCTTAACCCTTTCCCTCGCCCACACACACAAACACGGAGTTACTCTTCCACGCCTCCCAATTCTCCCTCTCCCTCTCCATCTCTCTTCGTCTTCCCATTCCTCCAAGTCTATCCATGTCTCTCGCACCCCTATATTCCTCTCGTTTACTCCCTTTCACATCTTTGTCCTCTCTTTCTAAACGCTCTTTCCCCTTTCTCCGTCCCACACACACAAACACGGAGGTTCTCTTCTTCCACATCATTCCAATTTGTCCTCTCCATCTGCCTCCGTCTTCCCCTTCCGTCTCTCCCCATGTCTTTCACCCCATTGTCTACCTGGATCTTGGTCCCTCTCTGTCGGGCTCGCTCCATCTCTTGATATCCTCGCGCCCTCTGCCCGAATAGGAACTCCGCCCCCCCCCCAACCCACCCCTCTTCTCTCCCTCTCGTCATGACCTTTCCCCTTCCCTCCTCTTCCCTCCCGTCTCTCTCCCTTTCTTTCTGTCCCACGTGCCCGAATAGGAACTCCCCCCACCCCTCTTCTCTCCCTCCCTCTCTCTCTCTCTCTCTCTCTCTCTCTCTCTCTCTCTCTCTCTCTCTCTC
>BFEA01000837.1:262026-272778 GCA_003427395.1 Chara braunii | reverse complement strand
CTCTCTCTCTCTCTCTCTCTCTCTCTCTCTCTCTCTCTCTCTCTCTCTCTCTCTCTCTTCCCCTAGGCTATCTTGGTCCGTGACACTGGTTTAGGAAATGCTTAGACAGCATACAGTGAGATGGTATTGGCGAGAAAAAGGACGGAAAGATAGGGATGAGGATAGGATAAAGGAGCCATCAGTGATGATAAGAAACGTGGGAACGGTTCATTCACCCTTCGATGGATCAGACACTTCTCCCTCCTCCTGTACTCTCGCGAGCTCGAGATAGATCATCTCTCTCTCTCTCTCTCTCTCTCTCTCTCTCTCTCTCTCTCTCTCTCTCTCTCTCTCTCTCTCTCTCTCTCTCTCTCGCTCATTCCCTCGCTAAAAGGATACACACAACGGCATAGCGAAGAAGAAACGCGAGGTCGATGAAACGAGAGAGAGAGAGGGAGAGGCGGCTCACATTTAGCTTCTCTCAAGCCGATATATAATGGTGTGAGAGTTGAAGTGACAGCCAATGGAACGCTGCCACGTGTCGTGTGACTGGGCGACCTATCTTCCCCATGCCCACCGCTGATCGGATGGCATTTCCATGATGCTGATTATGCCAATGTTGATAGCACTGATAACAGCGACAAAACCGATGACCATAACGCTAATAATGACGATGACAGCCGCCAGGCCTACGACGATGACGATGACGATGACGATGGCGATGGCGATGGCGGCGACGAGAGAGACATCAGAATACTAATTGGTCCCGGTGCTTCTTTCTGTATTGGGACCGGCAAGGTTCGAGCTCTGCACGTCGCCAAGCAACCACTTGTCTGAGCCTGATAGGGCCTCGCCACACTACTCTCGAAATGTGAAAAAGACAAAAATGTGGCGGGTGCATCTGGCCGTGTTCTCGCGGGACGTGCATTCTCATTTTGCACATTTCGCAAGTGGTGTGGCGATGCCCATACCTAACTAACCCAATGTTTAAACTGCGGTCAGTTCACCCCGATCATGCACATGAGGCGGAATGTAAGACACGGGGACGTGTTAGCAAACAGATCTTGAGTTCGAATCCTGCCAAATATTTTACGCGGGACGACTTCCGGCTCCCAAATTTTGGTTTGGTTTGCTTTGGCAGCTCCTTCACGTCTACAAAAGTTTGGAACATTGAACATTCATAATAATAATTATAAAAATAAAAAAAAGTTCGAAACATTCATAAATAAAAACGAACGGCGGTGCTCGTTGAGCCCGAAGAGCCCGACGAGTGGGTTCGCACCTCTGTCCAGAACGACGGGAATGTGTCAATATGAGGAGCGGGCGTCATTGCGAAGCACTTGCCGCACTTTCGTGGGCAGTTTTGTCTGTTTGATAGCCCACTGGGGCTATATACGGAAAATTTGGACAATCAATGGGCCGTTGATACACCCATGAACTGTTGAATGCAGAGTTCGAATCCAGATGCCACCAGCTGACCACAATAAAATCATTCTGAAACCCAAGAGCCTTTAGCTCAGTGGGTACACCCATGAACTGTTGAAATACAGACCGAGTTCGAATCCAGATGATGGAACTTGATGAGTAAGGGCCTTGTAAGACCCTCCTATGCCGAGAGATTTCCTTGGATTCCTCAGAATCCCCAGCCAAAACGTCCTTGGATTCAAGGGGTCCTCGCGAGGTCCCTTGGGTTCAAGGAGCCGTGATTGATGGGGTGTTCTGGAGCGAGTGCCAACAGGAAAATTTGGAGTCGATGTTGGTGCACAGGTCGTCCGTGGTCCATTGGGCGGACATCGCCGGCCTCCAGTACCCGACGGGGCCCCAACGGCCTTCCACCGTTACCGTTGCCGTGGAAATGTGTAGGGGTGGTTCTTCAGCTTCAAGGCGCTTCACGACGCAGGGTTTTTCATGCGTGCGTCGCCGGCCGTGGTGTCCAACGGTCAAATTTTTTTATTTTTATACAAGCGATGTTGAAGCACTGTCGGTCAATTGCAGTCATCTGCCGAGCTTGTTTTGTCAGCTATTGATGCAAGCTTTGTTTGGTACACGCCTCAAATGCTACGATTCATGGCAGACGTCCTTCGGCGGTTCCCGCTCCTGCTGCTGGCCACTCTTCTCCTGCTCCTTGTCGTGTTGTTCCACGTGTGCGTTGTTGTGTGGGGTCCTGGCAGCAGACAGAAACACTAAGCGCAGTGAACGCTGAGGAAGACGACGATGGACAGGCGGGAAATCTCCAGCAAACAGTCGACGCTCGCCATTAACTACTCCACTCCGCAGCTTCTCCTTGTAGTAGCCCTCTGTTGTATTGTCAACCTGTCGAAGATCCTTTCATATCCCTCTTGTCCTTCTCCTCATCCACTGTCTCGGCGTCGCCAGCGGGATCAGACTCGATGCCATGGCGCAACAGAATTGCACAATGGATTCTGATAACGACACACAATTTGATGCATTCATCACTTGTTGCATCAGCTGCCTCTGCCTGCGAACGAACAATCTCATCCTCAGGCGAGTTGTCGTTCTCTCAATGCCATAATGCATGGTGACGACTGATACAGTTGCGACCACCGTGTTTCTCTCCAATGCAGTTAATGTCTTCGCACCACCCCGGAACTCTCGTTCCATCGTCAGGACTTGCAATGTGCAAGCACCCACCACTCGTTCGCCCGCCGGCGCCCTCGTTGCACCTTCTGCACGTCGATGGGGACCGCGCTCGCACTCTCTACGTTTCACGGAAGCGTTACGCTCGTGCTAAGCTGTGACGGCCCGAAGAGCATGCGGAACACGAAGGCGACGTCGCAGTAGAGAACCGTTACGCATGCACGCTACATTGCCCAACATTCCAATGCCCTCCTTTTAAGCCATGCCCACCATCACTCCTTTGCACAGACTTTTCACCCTAGTCTCCAGTTTAGCCGCCAGGACGCCTCACACACGGATGTGTCAGAACGGAGGATTCAACATTTGAAATTGGGACGGGGATGTTGGCGCCCTTTTTTCTCGTCAGCCCGGTAGGCCTCCCTGCCGCCGCCACTGGACCACGCCTGAGGACGCATGGACATCCCAGCACGATGACGGACATCCACCCCCGCGGCCACGTGTATGCGTACAAAATTGGCCGCTGGAGACCTCCGAGGGTTTTCCTTGGGACCCATTGAATTAGACCGCAGTGTAATGATGACGCCGAAAATCGAAAATTTTTCCAAGGACTTCATCCTAATTCCTGAGGATTTTTCAAGGAGGGTCTAACGAGGCCCTAAAATCAACTACTAATGAATTTGAATTGCCTGGGACCGGTCAACTCAATGATAATATATCAAGGTCATTCTGAATTACGTGGGCCTGGTCATCTCAACGAAGATGTTTCAAGGGAAGAAAGAAGAGCCCACGGCCTATCTCCGTTGGTAAGGCACCGAAGTGGCACTCTGAAGGTCTCGGGTGCAGTGAGCAATTGAGCAGAGACTGCTGATGTCTGTAGGGGGAAGAGACCGAAGGGGAGGCACACTGACTTGCCCATCGGAGAAGCTCGGTCCTGATGCTACCGGCTGACCCTTGGCAGGTATCGCACCTGCTGGTGGGTGCAACTCCTCCATGCTCCCCTGTTGGAGGCTTGACGCGGATGTGGCTGCTACGGAGTTCCCCGTAATACTCTAATGACAATAGAAACAGACATTAAAGGCCATCCTATCCGGATTTGACAAGTAATTGGATTTGTTGCACGCTGTCAGGGCAAAAACCCTAACAAGGGTATTTGCTGTTTTTTTTTAACATTGAACAATGCCCGAGTTTTTCTTGGTGAATTGAAGGACTTGATGAGGCTAACGTTGCCAAAGTTATTCTGACCTGACCTATGATTGAAAGATTAAAAGTTTTTCAGACTCTAGTCCGGACACGTGTGGCATCCGGGAGTAACGAATGTGAATGGCAAGGCTAACAGTCGCGCGATTCAGGGCCTTATTACGCTAAAAAAAATAGATGCGTCAGGTATAGGACCGCGAAGCAGGAGGAATAAGAAGTTTGGGCCTGCGGGGTTGGATTTTGAACTAGAGGGCTGACTGGCCGATGCCGAGGCCTACCCGATTAGGTGACTATCAAGTCGGGGTAGCGCGGCTAACTGGTAAGGCACTGCCAGTAAGCAAGGTCTTCCACACCTCGAATAGGCGAGGCCAGGAAGGCCACAGGCAGGGGAAGCCTGCCGAGTTACTAAGGGACGGTCGGCCAGGCTCCACAACTCTTCAAATAGAAGGGTTGCCCCTACTACAACCGTAGTAGGAGCCAGCCCTAAAGGTAAACACAACAGACTGCCACCCCGCAGACGCGGGGATTGAATCCGTGCGTGTTTTTGGGCTGACTCCTTTTTGGAGCAGCCGGATGAGCCAGCGCGGTCGATTTCGGCCGCCCGATCAACGAGATCTTGCGCTGGAATCAACCACGCAGAGAAGATTAGCATGGCCCCTGTGCAAGGATGATATGCATAAATCAAGAAATGATCCAATTATTTTTTTAGTTGTTTTGTTCGGCGGGGTTCGAACTCGAGTCCACGGTTTGGAAGGGCGTGGCCGAAAAGCCACGTTGGGATCTGTGAACTAACCGTTGGCTTAAGCCAATGGGAAAAGACTAGGGAAAAAAAAAAAAAAAAAACTATTTACATGGGTAGCGTCACATGACGCTTCAGGAAGTAGTAGGGGGCATTTCAAGCCCAGTGCATCAAACAGTTGTCCGTGAAAACAGGCGACCGTTTTTCTGCACGAGGTGAGTTCGTTTTATTTTTTTGTTTTATTTTTCTTAGAGTTTGTTTTATATTTCCTTTTAGATTTTGTCTTTTTTTTTTTTTTTTTTTTTTTGGWTTTTKTTTTTYTYTTTTTTWTTWTTTTWTTYTTYTTWTTTGGGTGTTATAGCACCCATTCGTTTTTGACGAACGGGTCGTGACTGTGCCAGACTGTTTCGTCGGACTTCCACCGACTCATCAGGAGGCTGGGCCTCGACAATCATCGACAGGATGGCAAAGTCAAATGAATCGGCCGCATGAATGCAGCTGTATTCAGGCATGATGGGGGGGTCCCACGGAGAGAGGGGATGAGGTGATTGGGTAGGCTGTTTCGTCGGACTTGGACCGACTCGTCAGGGGGCTGTGCCTCGACAACCCATCTCTGGATGGGCAAAGGTGGATTAAGGTGCCCCGTTAAGCGGTCACATACGGGGCAAGTAAGTTGGGTTTTTTTTTTTTTTTTTTTTTTTTTTGAGTGTTTATGATCCCCCCCCCTTGAAAGTTACGAATGTGAACAGCTGCGCCCGTTCGTAATTGAAAACAGGCAGTAGCTGTTTACAGTGCCCGAACCTGGTACTGTAGGTGCCTAGGTGCAGGCGCATGTTAAAGGGGGCAGGGGTGGAAAGAGAAAGGGGAGGAAAAATGGGAAAAAAAGGAGAGGTAAAACGTCCCGGTGTCGGGAGGCCGAAGGCCAGTCACCCATTCGAAATCGACGAATTAATCCTTAGATTATCTGCCTAAAGAGGAATTGACCGGGACTTTCGTCCGAGCCGTCGGGAGAAGTTCCTAATATTCTCCATGCTGAGCACTGACACTGACCCTTGAAATCAACGAAAGGGACGGATGCGCTTTTCGCGCTTGGATGCCATTGTATTCGTCCTTTCCGAGGTTATTTCCGAAATGGCTAGCTGCGAAACGGTAATATGAGAGTAGGTATTGGCACGACTCTTCTATATCACCCAATTGATGGGGAAATCGAGCCCTCAAATTTTGTTAATACCGAGAGCAAATTAAAAATTGAAACAGAGGGACTAAGAATAATAAGGAGAGCAAGAACAAAGAGAATTTCGCTATTTCATTAAATCCCGTCGGAATTTAAATTGACAAGTGAACTCTCCGTTTTAATTATTTCCAATAATAGAATTAAAAACAAGGAAGGGAATTAAAAATAATGAAAGAAAAGAAAAACGAAGGAAAATTTATTATTTAATTAAATTTTGTCGAAATTTATTTATAATGAAATTAGTCTGCATTTTCATTCTTTTCGATGACCGAATTAAAAAAAAAAAAAAATGATGAAAGAGAAGAAAACCAGTGATTATTTGTTATTTGATTAAACTTTATTTAAAATTATTTGCGATGGTTTCCTGGCCGGAATTATTTACTTACCTCGAGCCTGACATTTCTTTCGAGCCCTCGATAGTTGTGATCCCTCGCGTGATTTGCGTGATTTACCTGATTTAGTTGATTACTACCCTCGCCGTAATCTGGGTGTTTTGAGTGAGTGGAACCGTATAGTCGCTGTGGTGTTGCTGGTGGTGCCATTTGGAGGTTGTGCTGCCCGATTTTATTACTTTGGTGTGGACACTGGATCGATTCGGGCAAGACACTCTGGTTCGAACTGCCATTTTTTGAATGAAATTGCAACTGAGTTTTTTGGCTGAAAACTCATCAAAATTTGTTGTTCCTGGACCCCTTGGCTGTACATGGACCTAGCTTGAGACCAGGTACCTCTAGGCAGTCCTGCTTGGAGGTGCCTGATCTCAAGCTAGGTCCATGTACAGCCAAGAGGTCCAGTGTGGACCCTCAGAAACAACAAATTTTGACTAGTTTTCGGCAAAAAAACTCAGTTTCAATTTCGTTTAAAAAATAAAAAATGTCCATTTTGACGAAATGGTCGTTTTCGGGAGAAGTTTGGAACTATCATGGCATGGCGGCACAGGTTCGACATCGACATGGTGCAACAATTTGGTACTGGTTTTCATGTTCGGGACAAGTTCGGAACTATCACGGCATGGCTGCACAAGTTCGGCATCAACATGGTACAATAATTTGGTGCTAGGTTTCAGGTTCGAGATAGGTTCGGTACTGTCACGGCACATCCGCAAGGAATGGTATTCGGTATAAGTTGGTACAAAAACGGGACTGGCTGTTACTCAGGTTCGAAATTGGAACGGTACGGTATAGTTGTCTGGTGCGGGCGCCACAATGGACAACAATTTTTGTCACGGATACGACAATTGTGCGGGTTGGAAGGTCATTCGGCCTGCCTGGGTTCTTGCTGATATTATTGTTGTGGATCCTCGCGCTCCTTGATGCCGTGCAGGCTCGGTAATAAGCGCCTAAAGCCGTGGTACTACGAGCATGGGCAGGACTAGTCCTCAACTGCGGAAAGGGGCTGGTCTTTTTCCTCCTGACCCAAAGCTGTAGCCGCAAACAATGCGGATGGCACCAGCGGACCACGAGGGGGTTAAAATTTGGTGGGGAAGTGCTCTAGATCCGCAGCGAGCTTGTGTAGCTACAAAAAGGGGAAACAAACACTACGGAGGGAGGAGGAGCTGAGATTTGGTATGCCTGGTGTACCCCGCCCACCTCTAGCAGTCTGGGTGGAGCCCAGATGGCTCGGTTGGCGAGAGAGAAAGGGGATAAGCTCGACACGCAAAAGAAAAGGGGAGGCAAGACTACGAAGGACAGAACCGCGTGCCTGGCGTCCGCAGCGGAGGAATACCTCGCTAAGGGCTAGAAGGGGCCGGATCGGAGAGGATGGGAGAGGACCTTGACTCAAAACGCCTGGCATGCACTGTGCGGAACCAATCCGTTTGAGCGGACGGTGCACCTCGCGCGGGATGTGCCTGACATGTATAGTCAGAGAGGGACTCGGGGAGCAAGAAGACAACAGATTGGACGAACTGACCGGGAGACGTGCTCGTCGTAGGGTGCCTCTCTCAGCCTGCAGATCTAAAGGAATTTGACCAGCGTTGATGTCCTGTTTGGGGAGTGGGAGCGGAGTGTGTACAACGTGCTCGTGAGTGAATCGGGAAGGAAGGGAAGCGCACCCGACGTGCTAGTCCGCAATAGAGGGATACGAACGAGGTTCAGAAACCTTTACGGGGAGTTAAGGCTTGGCTTCCGGAGGGCGCCATTGTACCTCGTCAGTGAAAGTACATCAGTCTCGGCTGGAGCGAACCAGTTGTTGAGCGAGGCGGGTAACAACCGATGAACGCAGTGAGTGAGCTCAGACAGTCGGAGGGGACTTTACACGGGCATCATGTGCATGATGAGATGGGTGAGTGAAAGGGAAGTGGGAAGGAGCGATGCGAAGTGAAGAGGGTGTAGAACCTCGATGATTGCACGGTGCGCTCCACGAGGGGCACGAGCGATTATGAGCAGACTCAGAAAGTGTGGACAAAGAAGCCTAGTCGGATTAGCTGAGAACCGTTCGGATATGCGAACGACAGTCCTCAAGTTGACCAGCTCTGATAAGATGATACTAACGAGCCTCCGAGGAAGCAAGTTCCCTGTACATGGTCGCCCTCGAAAGTTTCACTATTCATGAACACCTGCGAGCGAGAGTCAAATGCAGGCGAGATTGACAATGAAGAGTTCGTTCAAACAGTACATTTAAGTACTTCCTTTCCCTCTCCCAGTGGGTATGCCTGTGTAACGTGTTTCAGGTCCTGGTTCGTGCTAAGTGCTTCGCAGGCAGTCAAACAGATGTTCCGCCAATACACTGGTAACTGAAGATATGCTTATGCGATAGTTAGTGAACTCCTCCATCAGAATCAACCACCACACGAGTTTGCATCATCACTGACCAGTTTCCCCTGCTTAAGGAACATCCTGCATTACGAGAGAAAGAGAGAGAGAGAGAGAGAGAGAGAGAGAGAGAGAGAGAGAGAGAGAGAGAGAGAGAGAGAGAGACAAGCAGCACAGACATAGCGTGTGAGAAAAAGAGCGCGAGAGAGTAACGATCAAGCGGGTAATTGAGCAGGAACGAGGGTATGACTACGCTCGGTAGTATGTGAAAGGGAGAAAAGGGGGGAAAGAATGTGGGTTGGGCGTGCTTGTGAAAATGCAACGCCGGAGCGGAGGAAATGAAGTTGACAGTCAAAAGGGGAAGTGTCTGCGATAAAAGGGGAGCGTGTGAGAGAATAAGGAAAGGAGAAGACAAGACATTGAAGCCCGCATTTTTTTTCCCCCCCTCCCTCTCGAGGCTAAGTCGAGGGTTGAAATGGGTTGAGTCGGGATGGCCTGGTGAATTGCGTGGATGCCCTTGCCTTACCCATCCTTGTGCTTTCGCGTCCTTTGGGAAAAGGGGGGGGGGCTGGCGTGGTTCCGTGACGGTTCGTAGTTGATCGCGCCTTAGCGAGCGCGACGACTAACTGTTGCCATAACTTCTTTCTTGTTCTGCTGTAGGAATGGGGAAGTTTTGGGGCGATAATCGCGCGGGAAAATCTTTTTGAATTTTCAACTGATGTCGAGCCTCCGCGGGCTCTCAGAAATTGCATCGTTCGGAATTTCTTTTTGCAACTAGGAATTAGAATTAGGAATTTAGGCGCGCCTCAATTTGTGCTGCACTGCGCTTCGTGCTTGTGCACACCATGCTGCGTCAAGATCCGTGCTTTGATTTCTTCACGCCTTAATCCAGAGTGTAACTGCAAATTTTGTTTTGGCGGGCATTATCGCAACTGTAATTCCCTCGCTCTTTGTATCTTTTGAGGCGCCTCTGTGCGCCCGTACTTCTTCCTCTGCCCTATTGGCCTGAACGGGTGCATGACCAGATCGATGTGCGGAGTGAGGCTATGTCCCCCACGCCGCAGCCTGGCCATGCAGTCATAGACACTCCTTTCCTCCTTCTTTCCTGTACTCAGACACAATATTGAGTATCGCGCACACGCATGCACGCTATAAATTTCGTAAGGGCAATTAACCCGCTCTCTAAGCATTTTTGGAAGTAAGCGAGGTCGAGAGGATCGGCTAACGAACGAAAGATGGTAGGTGAGTAGAGAGTTGGGCGATCCGAGGAGCATATGCTGAGCGTGCGAGATTGACGTGGGGCAGCGACGGACTGTGGCACACGGGCGATCCTGGCTTGCACGTTTGGATCAAGCGGGGTGACAACTCTGTGTGGGTGCGAGGCGACGGACTGCCCGCATCGGGATGATGAAGACATATATATACGATGAGATGGAAAGAGAGAGAGAGAGAGAGAGAGAGAGAGAGAGAGAGAGAGAGAGAGAGAGAGAGAGAGAGAGAGAGAGAGAGAGAGAGAGATGGAAAGTGTACGATGAGATTCGTCTTCTATCCCTCCAAGCCATTTTGATTGTTCTTCCTTCCTTCTAAGCAATTTTGGTATTCGGGGCGAGTCGCCCCTCTTTTTCCTTTCTGGGTCGACATTTGGACTTGCCATTGGCTCTTTTCGGTCGACATGTATGTTTTCGTTGCTCTCCTCGGGTGTTGATGAATGGTTGTCTTCTTTCCTTCCCCTTTTGTGCTCTTAGAGTGATAGATGTAATTGACTGATCCCAGACGATTAGGCCTTGTGTGATTTCGGACTGAATGGCCCAGGAAGTGTTGCAGGAACCTTGATTCAAAACTTGATGCATGAATGATTGTCACCTTCTTTTTGTTTATGTATGCATGAATGTCGAAATTTAATAAACCTGTTCGATAACCGGATGTCTGTCTCACGATAGGGCTATCCACCCTCGGTTAACGGGCCAGCCCGTATAAGACGCGGGCCATTGGTATTTTTCCATCAGACCGAAGGGCAGGCCTTGTGCACCAGTGCCGGTCCTGTGAACGTGACCGACACCGGTCACTTGAACGTGCCCGGCTGGTCATGGGGGCCGAAATTTGTGAACGGTCGTTCACAGCAGCCGTTCACAGGGTTTCTGCCCACGTGGACGCCGAAACGGTTGGGATAGGGGTGGGAGGGGGTTGGAAAGGGGGTGGTGCGGGGGTCTTCTACACCCCCGCGCCTTCAAAAAAAAAAACAAAAAACAAAA
>BFEA01000837.1:212091-226716 GCA_003427395.1 Chara braunii | reverse complement strand
CCTCCTCAAAAGAGAATCTGCCATTACTAACGCCATTGCCCGCAGTCAGCAGCACCCGCGAAAGCAAGCCCCCATTGCCCGCGCCATTGACTGCAGCCAGCAGCGCCCCGCCATTGCCCACGCCACTGCCCTTCGCCAGCACGTCCCCCACAGACAGCAGCACTAGCGCAAGCGACTCTCTTACTCACGCCATTACCCACTGCCAGCAACAGCATCGAAAGTAAGCCCGCCATTGCCCACGCCACTGGCCATTGCCAGCACATCATTGCCCGCTGCCAGCAGCACCAACGAAAACGAGCCCGCCATTGCCCGCACCACTGCCCTCAACCAGCAGCACCAGCGAAATTGAGCCCGCCATTGCCCGGGCCATTGGCCGTAGCAAGCAGCGCCGCCAGCGCAGCACCAGCAAAAATGATCTCGGCATTGGCCGCTCCATTGACCGCAGAGCGCACTATGATGATAATCAGGGAGCAATTATCCACCCCAACCATCCAAAACTTACCTGCTGTATGATGATGATGATGATGAAGGTGATGAGACGATGATGCTGATGCTGTTGCCCGCACCACTGCCCTCAACCAGCAGCACCAGCGAAAGTGAGCCCGCCATTGCCCGCGCCATTGGCCGTAGCAAGCAGCGGCGCCGGCGCAGCACCAACGAAAATGATCTCGCCATTGGCCGCGCCATTGACCGCAGCCAGCAGCGCCAGCGCAAACGAGCGCACTATGATGATAACCAGGGAGTGATTATCCACCCCAACCGTCCAAAACCTGCCTGCTCTATGATGATGATGATAATGAAGGTGATGCGACGATGATGCCGATGCTGAAACTGCGCTTGATGATGATGATAATCAGGATCAATTATCCACCCCAACCATCCAAAACTTACCTGCTGTATGGTGATGATGATGATGAAGGTGATGAGACGATGATGCTATCACAACGAATATGGTAACAAAGATGAACCTCCACTCATAACCTCCCAACAGTCCTCCTTCCACCCCACGAAACACACTCTACTCTTTTTCCTCTCGCGACGAGCCGACCTCCTCCAGCACAAATTCGCAAGATAAAGAGCAGAAGTGATTACTCCTGAAGCATTGCTCAACGAAGAACAGAACTCCCCTCCACACGGCATGCTAGCCTGCAACATTACTCGTATGAAGCGCGAGACGGAGAGATGGCACGAAAGTGCTTTCAAAAGTCAGGAGGTAACGAGTGATGTAGTTCAAACCCGTTGCCCGTCAGCGCCTGCTCCGTTCTCCATCATTGCTGATGTGTTGTCGCGACCATTCTTGTGCTAGCACACCATGCGTGCATCCCCGGTAATTCACACACTCCCGCCAGCCACAGTAACAAGCCCCACGAGACGSCTGCCCCCATTCAGCCAGCAAAGCCTGTTTGGACCACCATGGACACACACCCAACCTGCCAGCCCACCTTGCACGCCAGCCACGCCCGCGCGCGCCCCCGGAAGCGCGCGCCCAGAACACCATCAACAATCGCGACGCGTGCGCACGTGCAGCCTATACTCGCAACGCGCGCGCACGTGCTCTTGAACGCTCCATGGAGACAGCGCTAACGCGCGTTGTCATTGGCTACGACTCGACTGCCTGCGGTGGACCCCACTGCCTGGCGGAGAGCTTTCCAGGCGGTTCAAAAAATGCCGAAATTGCGGCCAGGAATGTCAAATAGGCATTTATTTACTAAGAGGTGGTGGACCCCACTGCCTGCTTTCCAGGCGGAAAGCTTCCGCCAAAGCCAAATCGTAGGCCCCGGCGATCGGAAGGAGAAAAGCAGACCCCACTGCAGCACAAATTTTCGCCAGTTCCTTTTTTGCCGGTTACCCGAAAAGGAAAACTTTCCCTATATGGAAACTTCACATCTGCTTGTCTCGGTTCTCACACCAATCTGTGGCGGCTCTCCTTTCCACATGGGATGTGCAGTCCGAATACAAGAGTCGAACACACAACCAACGGCTTGGCAGGCTAACACCTAACCATAAGGCTAAGTGGGGGCTGGGGTGAAAGTGAAGCCCCAACATGAGCACTTCACCCCACCCCAGCACGAAGATCCCGCGACACGGTGTACCCAACCACAGTCATCCTACACAGCCACGCTGCCCGTAGTATAATCTCTACGGCGGTTACTGCGCGAAAGCACGTGCAATCCGAATACAAGATTCGAACATGGGATGGCCGAACCGAGGGAGGTGCCCCCCCCCCCCCCCCCCTAACTGCTCGGAATGGCCGAACCCCAAGGAACGGGCAAAACAAAACTGAGTGAAAACGTCTGCCATGTCATATCTGAGCGTTTTCCAAAGCTTTGCCGCAAATCAGTGGGGTTTCACAAATCGTCTTCCAAAGCTCTGCTAAAAAGCAGTGAGTTCCACCTCTAACTTCGATGTTCCTGGACGCAATCTCGACGTGTTTTGAACCGAAATCATCTGCCTCACGCTGTTCTTGCCAGTAGGCCCTGACAATTTTTCATCTTCCAAAGCTTTGCCAAAAAGCAGTGGGGTCCATCTCTAACTTCGCAGTCTCGACGTGTTTTGAACGGAAATCGTCTGCCTCACGCTGTTCCCGCCAGTAGGACCTGACGATTTTGGTTCCAAAAACGCTGAAATTGTGGCCAGGGACGTCAAAGTTAAATGCCCAACGGAGTAAACAGCGCCTGACCAAAGAGGAAGAAGAAGCAATGACGGACATTCGCTGACGAACACAAAGCATTACCCGCCACACCACCGGCGAAACAAGAAAAGCACAAGTGCATCTTCCTCAGAAAGTGGTAGGATTCATCCGTCCGTTCCTATTCATAGAAAGTGGTTGCATCCTCTTCTCTTCTTTGCACGTGAAGTTGAGCTTTAGTCAACCAGGGCTTGAACTGGAAGACATACCACGTGTTTACGAGTGTGATCTCATTTTCTCGTTTGGTCACCATCCATGCTGCTATGCTATCTTGGCCCTCTTTTTTTTTTTTTTTTTGCCTTGGCCCTCTTAGCCACCTAGTCTTTCGCCTTGTTTCAAAAAAAAAAAAAAAAAAGGAAACCAACAATAAATAGCTTAGGAGGCTGGACTAAGGAAGAAGAAGTTCTCTATCGACGTGAGATGTGCACATCTCCTACCGTGTTCCCCCTCAAACATAACGCACCCTCATTTTGCCTGTTCCCGACCGGAAAGATAGCTTGTACACATTTGTTATCACGGTGCGTTATGGTATGGGAAGGCAGTGCGACAAACATAACAGTGGATCGACAGCTGGACCCAGCTGGCATAGCTCAGTTTGTACAAACACCCCTGAACTGTTGAAACACAGACCTGACTTCAAACTCTACTGGAGGCTGTTGGATGATGATATTGCAAGGCCGTCGAGAGAGGGAAAAACAGTAAGGGGTAACTGTGTGGGAGTCACAAAAACGAGTTATGATTGCACTATGGGCCAAGATGCAGTTTTTTTGCAATTGCAGTTCAGGCACCCTACCTGGCCACAAAGCTGGGTTGTATACGTCGCCCGTACTGCAATTGCAAACTGTATCTTGGCCCATACTGCAATTACAACTCATTTTTGTGACTCCCGGGTAGTTTCCCCAACGAAGGGGTAGAGCTGGCGTACCGTTGGGTTGCGTACCTGGTTGCTACCGCTATGATGCTCAGCAGGCTGTCGTCTACAGCAGGAAGAAGCCCTCTACCTGTCAAGGACCATTTCACGATTTATGAGGCTCGGTCCCCACTGCCGTTGGAAAAAATGTTTTGAGACCACATTGCAGGTGGCGAACGCAAGCACTTTTGTTTCCACTCTGCCTACCTCCGCTTTTATGGCACACCAACCAATCTCGTGCCTCCTTTCCGCACGGGATGGCTGGTACGCTGACCAACGTCTAGAGTCCGCCAGCCTACCAGCCTACCAGCCATCCCGTGTCGAAAGGAGGCACAGGGATTGGTTGGTGTGCTGCAGAAGCGGAGGCAAACTTGCCAGAAAAGGCAAGTCTTCCTTATCGGGTAACAGAAACCTAGGGAAGTGCCGAAAATTGCTGCTCAAAAAGCGGAGGCAAACTTGCCCGAAATGGCAAGTCTTCCTTATCAGGTAA
The DNA here is from genome assembly GCA_003427395.1 of Chara braunii. Lineage (NCBI taxonomy): Eukaryota > Viridiplantae > Streptophyta > Charophyceae > Charales > Characeae > Chara > Chara braunii. The sequence goes on along the minus strand of BFEA01000837.1, from coordinate 222,627 downwards.
CAGAAACCTCGGGAAGTGCCGAAATTGCTGTGGCAGTGGAGTCCCGTTTCTCTTGCCCATTCCCATCGGTTATGATTTGTGCTGGCGGATGCTTTCCTGGCCGCCAGCTACCGCCAGCCAGTGGAATCCCTCCCTGAGTGTCATCCTTGTTGCGCAGGGGCCGTCATGATGCTAATCTTCTCTATATCATTCGAATTTTAACGGATGTCCCGGAGGACAGCCTACCTGTGCAAGGAAAATGAGCAATAGCGAACTTCAAAAATCAAACAGCATCATACACATGACACCAGATAGTCGTGACCTCGAACCAATAGCAGAATTGCATCACAAGTTCCACCAAATAAGAACACAGCAAAAGCTCATAATTGACATTGCTGGAATAGTCTCATCATCATCAACAAAGAACCAATGTCGATATCCTATCTGGCGCTCGGCGCCCAGACTACAGATGGCAGATCCTATCTAGCCTAATCTACAATGCCGCCGATGACGTCAATAGCTCTCCGAAGTACGAGCAGATCTCAGCCAATGCTGTACGCTTCAAGCACCAGGTATGTCTCTTGTATCACTCACAACCTCGTTCCCCAATTCACAGATGCCACATGCACCCAAGGACCACCATGCGCCCCATCCGGCATACAGCAGCGCAACTCGGCTATGGCTGCCTGCTCGTTCCAGCTCGCCCGTGAGCGCATGAGCACTGGCCAGCGTTAACGCAGCAGCGCTTGCGCAGCATGCAGCCAGTGTCCGAATGCCGAATGCGTGTGCAGGCCCTTTCCTAAATGGAAGTTGCCTGCCTGTCTTGCCTGCAGCCTGGCTGCGCAGGGGCCCTGCCCAGAAGCTTCCGGTAGGCCCAGAGACGATGAGCCCCAGACCAAACGGATCAGGCCCAAGGCCTATGACAGTTACCCGTGCCCAACTGCCCGCAGCCTGAGTTCGGTCCATATTGCGTATCTCGCCCAGGGCCTGACTCAGATGCATTTGATAATGGAGGCCAGGGCCTGGGCGCTTTCAACCAACTGGCGCTGTGCAACTGCCTGAATTTTCCCCCAATTGTGAAGTAGTCCAAAATAAGCCTCCTGTCATCTGTCGAGCCTGTCTTCATTGAGGGCAGCCGACACTGTTGCAAATAGGTGCCTAGTAGGGCTTATTGAGGCCTGGTGCCTCACATTCCCTCCTCCATACTTCGCTAGTCCTCTGAGAAGCTCATTCAATTTGGCGCTAAGCCTTTCCTTTCTGCAACAACTTCTCGTAGTGGGCGACAACCTGTGGAGCGGTCTGCATGAGTTCCTTCCGAGTGAACCATCTATCCTCCTTTGGATCAGTATGGTGTCTGAACCGAACGCGGTACTGCAGCTTCGGCTTCGGAGGACGTCCCCTGCCTGAAGGTCTTGGAACCGACATTTCCCTGTGGTCCACGATGTCATCGATGTCGACCTCTCCATCCATGGTTGGGGGCAGCATTGAGCGTCGCGAGGGAAACTGGTCAGTTTCCTTGAATGATGCAAAATCTTGGAGGCGTGAAAGACAGGGTAAGTGCGAAGGAGACCAGGGATTTGAACTACATATGATGGACCATCCGGATCATCTCCTAGTATATACAAAACCTCCCAGGGCCTAAAATATTGTGGCATGAGCTTGCGGGAGATCTCGTGCTCCTGTCCCAGTTCTGAAGACTTAACCCAGACCCTGTCCCCTATCTGGAATGTTGATGGGCGGCGGTGCTTATTTTCTGATTTTATCATCGCCGCCTGTGCCTTGTGCATCTGCCTGCTGCATCAGTTGTTCATATCGATAAGCAAATTCTAGTGTGCCAGGTGCAGCAGTTGGCTGGTTCTCAGGCATTAGAAAGTCTAGGGGCAGTCTAGGCTTGAAAGTCTGTAGCAAACTGTTAGGGCTCACCCCTGTGGCGTTCTGCAAATCGTTGTTGTACAGACTGGCGATGAGAGCAAGTTTCTCATCCCTGTCCACCTGATTGGGCTTGATGTAGTGCCACAACAGGTGTTGTACAACGCGGTTTAACTGCTCTGCTTGCCCGTTTGCCTCTGGATGGTTTCCATATGTCATTTGCAGCTACGTTCCTTGTTCTGCAGCTGTGGCCTTCCACAACTCGCTCGTGAATCTAACATCCCGGTTGCTCACAATAGACTTTGGCAAGCCAAAATCTCTGACCTTGTTCTCCTTAAACAACCTAATGACGTACTCGGTCTTCGCTGTCTCTGGCATGGCAACTAACCTAGCGTACTTACTAAACCTATCCACGATAACGACGATGTGTCTCATTCCACTCTTGCTGGTGACCAGCGTGTCCATGAAGTCCATGGACATGCTCTCATCGGGCCTTTCCGGAATCGGAAGGGGCTTGAGAAGCCCGAAAAGAGGGGCCTGTGTATGTGGCTTGTCTCTCTGACAGACCTGGCAGGTCTCCACGTATAGCTTGGCATCTCTCATCATCGTGGGCCACCAGAATTGCTGCAGCAGATTGGTTGAAGTCTTCTTATATCCAAAATGTCCTGTGGCGTCATGACACTCTCCTAAAAACAAACTACGCAAAGACTCCCGATTAGGCACACACAAACGTTTATTCTCTGCCTTCTCAAGGAACAACAAACCGTTGACTAACTCAAACTCGACAAAAGTCACTTTGTCCTTCGCCTCGAGTCTGCAAATGATCTTAGACATAAACGGATCCTTGCGATAGGCTTCCACCAAAGAGCGAGTTACATCGTCCACAAGCCCGAACTCAGTAATCAGCGCACCAGAGAAATCAGGCCTATGTGATAAGGCATCAACAACTTTATTGTACTTCCCATTCAGATATTGGGGTTCGAAGTCATGCTGTTCAATGACTTCGATCCAGCGCTTCAAGGCATCAGAAAGTAATGGTAGGGTTCTCATCCACTTGAGAGTCTGATGATCAGTCTTGACGATGAAGAACTTCCCAAGGAGGTAATGTCTCCAATGGGTCAGTGCCTTATAAATCACGTAGAGCTCTTTCTCACAAGTGGACTTAGCCAACTTTTGAGACAGTATCTTTTTGGTCATGTACTCGACTGGCCTCAACTTTGGCCCCTCCTGCTGCGCAAGTACGGCGCCAATGCCATATTGGATGGCATTCGTGGTTACTATGAACGACTTGTCAGGATCAGGAAGTTTCAAGACCTCATGATGCGTCAACACATGCTTCAGATGTCTGAAAGCAGCCTCACACCTGTCTGTTGTCCACTCCCATGGGGTGTCAAGGCAAGTCAGGTCAGTCAAAGGGGCGACCATTATGCTATAGTTCTTCACAAAATTGCAATAGTAGCCGGTCATCCCTAAGAAAGACCTCATCTCAGTCACAGACTGAGGACGCGGCCAGTCACGAATGCTGGCCACCTTCGCGTCATCAGGCTTCAAACCCTCCGCGGAAATCTCATGACCCAAGTACAAGATCCGGGTGCGACCAAACTTGCATTTCTCCCCGTTGATCTTGAACGTGTGCTGCCGAAGGAGACTGAGGACTTTATCTAAGTGTGCAACATGCTCCTCGATAGTTTTACTAAAAATAAGTATGTCATCGAGGTACACAATGACAAACTTATCCAAGTAGTCATGAAAGATTCGATTCATAGCGTGCTGAAAGGTGCCATGAGCATTGCATAGGCCGAAAGGCATCACCACAAACTCGTACAAACCGTACCTAGTCTGAAATGCGGTTTTGTGTTGATCCTCAGGCCGGATTGCAATCTGATGGTACCCGGACTTCAGATCTATTTTACTGAAGTACCGACACCCTTGCACTTTATCTAGCAAGTCATCGATGCACCGTAGGGCCTCTCGGTTCTTGACAGTGATGGCATTGAGGCCCCTATAGTCAATGCACATCCTCAGAGTTCCCCCCTTCGTCGACACAAATAAGACTGGGCATTCGTAAGGGGAGACACTTGGCCAGATCCAACCCTTCTCTACGAGTTCCTTGAGTTGCCGGCGAAGCTCATCAAACTCGCTTGGAGACATCCGATAGATCCTATCCTTCGGGATGCTAGACCCTAGGATAATCTCTATTGCGTGGACGACCTCCCTCTCAACAACCCCTTTCGACTCTTCAAATAGATCAGGGTATTTAGCAACTACTCCCTCTATCTCTGGCGACATTTTCACCGGCTCGCCTGCTGCAGAGACATATACTAGATACATACCTCCTCCGGGTTTTGCTTATAATAGTTATAAAACGCGGCCACACACATGCATCCGTAGGACTCAATCAGACTAGTAGCTTTGAACTTACGTAATTTGGCGGTCCCCCCACCTGGCAAAGTGTGTTTGACCAGTTTTCGGTCCCAGTCAAACTGGGGCTGTGCAACGGAGAGGTTGTACATACCTAACAAGATATCCATAGGGAGATCATCGCTCACTAGGAACGAGACGCGATGTCTCAATTCCTCTTCTGCGTACGGGAAACAACACTCAATGTTTTGTAGGTAGTCATTGACTACCATGTGCTGTTTGTTGGCACATGTCGACTCTGGCGCTGCACTTGCCCCTGTAAGCGCAACCTCTCAACGCACGCGTGACTAATGAAGTTCCTAGTCGAGCAAGTGTCATAATAGGCCCCGACCTTACAACCGCCGATGACTACCTCGCCGACGAACATCTCACTCCTAGGGGCTTTAGCCAATGCCGTCCAAGAAGCTAGCGGGTCTGATTTGGACCACTCCTCCTCTAGCTCCTCTAAGGACTCAAATACATTCATCGAACAAAGGCTCGATGGGTCTGAATGTGTTTGCGGGATGACAACGGAGTCAATAGCTTGGGCCATCTCTCGAGATGGTGAGGGTGTGTCCACCACCTCGACCCTAGCAGGAACAACTACTATTCCTACTGGCCCGACGCGTTTCCCTGAGCAGTGCCAGAACTGCAGGCTACATCGTTACCAACGGGAGCAGAGGATCCCAACGCCTGCCCCATCGTAGGCGGGATCTTCTCGGTCACCTTCTTATTATGACACTTGAACTGATTGTGGCCATATTGGCCACAACGAATACAAGCCTGTCGGGTGTACCGGTCTCTCCACACGTCCTCGGTTAGACCCGCTTTCTCCCATGGAGGAGCGTTGGGGTCAACTTGACTCCTAGACCGAGAACCTCCACAACGTCTACCAGTCGCCTTTCCTTTTTGTACTGAGGCAGCGACTACTCCACCCCCTGAAGCCTCTACGCTGCCTGCCTCTGTACCCTCTCGCGCTTGGAAGTCGTCATCCAACTCGATGGTAGAAGCATCGTTGTCGAAGAACATGATGAGTCCCTTCGCCTTCCAGTTGGGAGGCAGTGACTTTTTCCTACCATCCGTCGTGGGTGTTTGTCCATGCCCTATCTTGTCTTCTAGGTCTAGGGCCTTCTTGCTGAACGAGGGGAAGTTGTGCATGTTGATGTTGGCCTCACCTGCGAACTGGTTCCTGAGAGGCATAGGAAAACATCTCAGGTAGGAGGTGAGTAAAATCTGGGGGTCATAGCGCACTCCAAGGACACAGATCAGACGCTCTACTGCATCAGTGGCCTCTCTTACTGACTTAAAATGCCTGTTGTGCAAAGTCAGGATCGCGTCAGTGGCCTTTTGAGCCACCTGAGGATCACATGTCTTCCACCATCTTGAGGAAGTCCTCCAATTTCTGGTTGACTGCCCAAAGGTGGAAGTCATGACCGTATCCATGCAACTGCACTAAACCACTCAACCATCTTGCTGCACTCCCCTCTAGATAGGAGGCAGCCACAAGCATTTCCTCGTGTGGCAAGGTAAGTTTACCCTTGACGTAGACTGGCACTGACCTCAACCATGTGTCAAGGTCTTCGCCCCTCTTGTCCCCTGTGAAGGGTTGAGGAGCAGCGATGGCCGTCTTTGGAACCCACTGACTTTGTCCCGGTACCTGTACCATTTTGGGCTGTGGACCCTGAGGCGCAGGCTGCTGCACTAGCTGCTGCTGGGGCTGTGTACCCTGCGGCTGTGCAGGCTGCGAGACAGCAGGCTGCCCGCTGATGACAACCTGCGACGAAGGTTGGGAAAACACTGTCTGTACAGGAACTTGTACACTAGGACCTGCTGAGAACCCTCCTGTCAACGGCATGCCCAGGGAAGCGGCTTGGACCGATGCTGGGGTTACATATGGGGATACCCCAGTCACCGATGGGACAAAAGGAGGAGGTTGTACAACGAGCCAGGCACTGGGCCCGGACAGCGATGGTGCTGCCTTCGCTCGCCCGACCAGCAAGGCCAGACTCTGTTGGATGTCCTTAAGGAGAGCCGTGTGGTGGTCCTGCATCTCTACAACACCTAGCAGGACTGTCCGTAACGTCCTCACGTTTGCATCCATGTGCGTCAGGTCCATTCCCTCTAACTCACCAACGTCCGCTTGTCTCCGCTGCATTCTAGCTCTTCTTCTAATCATCTTTTCCTTCTCCGCCTTTATCTCTCCTAAGGCCTTCTGTAGCTGTGCCTCCTGCGGTGCTGCCTGCTGTATGGCGATCTCATCGGAAGTCAACACTATTGGCTGGCTTTCCATGACGCCAGTGGACTGACTTAGGGTCTGTGCGACCGTTGACCCTACGGCCCCTGAACTGCTGGCTTGGGAACTCTGCTCTCCAGCGGTTGCCATGGCTGCTGAAGCAGCGGCTTCACTTGCGAATGCCCTGCTGGCCTCCGCTGCCCTAGCTCTCCACTGCTGCTGCTGCCTCTCCCTAAGCTGGCGGAACAGTAACCTATCACCCTCGGGTCCTAATGCCACGTCGACAATCGGACATCTAGCCGATCGCAAGATCCGATCATCCTCACTAGTGGTATTCCTGTCGCTCATAAGCTACAAAACTGTACACAATCTGCACTAGGTCACTCTTTGATGCCTGCCGCAGTTGGGTCTGTTTGCAGAATGGAATCTTGCCCGAACTTATCACCTGGAATCTACCCCTCCCTCAGTTGTTCATGAATGTCTCTTGTCGGCAGCGTCCCTGAGCGATTCGGACAGCGTGCGTGTTCCAAGGTGTGTTGTTACATGCTGCGCCTGCAACAGGCTGCACGGGCCATTTCCAGGCCCGTGACGTTTTCAAGCCAAAAGCCTGAAAACAAGGGCCTACAGGCCCTGTGTCGTTTCAGCCCGAAAGCCTGAAAACAAGGGCCTACAGGCCCTGTGTCGTTCCAGGCTAAATCAGGGCCTTTCCGGCCCTGAGTGTTTTCAGCCTGAAACTGAGGGCCATTTCCGGGCCCTCGTGAGTTCGACCTGCCCCGAGACTCAGGCACCAGACCAGGGTTTTAGCTCAGGCCATTTCTGGTCTATTTTCAAGACAACCTTTGTTTGAGCTTCAACCCCAGGGTCTGGCACGTTGAGGAATTGGCAAGAGCAGCCTCCCGGACGGGCCAGCACTATATAGGACTGGCCCGCCCTGCAGGTCGGCAGGTAGTTCATAGGTACTTCCCAGGCACTTCACGTGCACTTCAGGAGGCAGGAGGGAGTCTTCAGGATTCGGCAGCAGCACTCTGGAGGAGCGCTGCAGGAGTAGTATTAGCGCTAGCAGTAGTCTTCAACGTTGGGCACCTTGTAGCGTTAGCAGTAATCTTCAGCGCTGGGCGCCATAGCTAGAGTAGTACCATAAAGAGAGAGATTGGGCGGAGGCCAGAGGGACTTACCTGCAGCGCCATCGCTCCTGCTTCGTTTTCAAGGTACCTGCAGCACAGCGCCACCTTCACAGGTTAGTACCTGGCATATGAGAGAGAGAGAGTTCTTCTTCTTCATCTTCTCAGTCCACCATCTCCCTCTCACCCTCTCGATATCTGGACTTCACTGCATCAGCAGACTATGAGAGAGGGGGAGAGAGGGATTGCTAGAGGGAGAGAGAGGGATTGCTAGAGGGAGAGAGAGGGATTGCTAGAGGGAGAGAGAGGGATTGCTGACATGTGGATCCAGACTCGACATTGGACTTCAGACATTTTGACGAGGGATTATTTGGGACTTGTAACGAGACTTGGTGTTGACGACTTTCCCATCTCCCCCCTCCTCTTCGTTTGATCCCCTCTTCGTCTGTGCATGTCTGGACCTGGCGCCCTCTTCCTCTGTATAGCGCCAGACCCCTTCACACCTTATGGTGAGAATGATGTATGTTTAGTCTGCATTGCGACATTGATTGGGCTTGTCATCAGTATTCTAGCATTCTGCTTCGCTATCTTGTACTACGTGAAAGAGGTCAGTCCCGGTCAGATTTAGATACAAGTCCTGATCAGAAGACATTTTTATGGACGGCCCCCGAAGTCCTCAGGAAGTCCAATGGAAGGTCCCCGCCGGTATTTATTTATAGACGTCCGGTCTCATGTTCCCCATAGGGCTGGCCTGCCCCTCGAAACCCCTCTATAGTGCAGTGAGCAGACAAAGGACAAAGCAGCAAAGCATGCATGCTCGACTCCCGGTGGGTTGGCATGGTGACCATGACCCTGTGCTTCGTCCAGGGCCCTTCAGATAGCACCGCCCTCTCCGTCCAGATGCTCCACGTGAAGGCTGACGACTCTCAAGGTTGAGCGCACACGACTCCTCACATGAGAGGACTCTCAAGACAGAACACACACCCTCACGGTAAGAAGTGTCGAAGAGGGTAGATAAGGTTAGGTGCAACGTACCTCAAAATAACTTCCCCCAACCACATATATTCTCACCAGATGACTCGATGTTGATTGTGATGACAAATCACTGCTTCGGCACAACCAGCATTGCACAGCCGTTCCACCTCAGCATCAATCACACATCGGATAGTTCTCATCACACTGCGAACACCCAATAAACACCACGTAGCCTTCCTGGCGATACCCCTCACCTCCTGGGTCGCCACACTTGTCTCCACCCTCCTCATTACACACTTCCCACAAGCGCCGGATGAGTGCACCGTACCATGACTCCGATACCAAATTGCAAGGAAAATGAGCGATAGCGAACTTCAGAAATCAAACAGCATCATACACATGAGACCAGATAGTTGTGACCTCGAACCAATAGCAGAATTGCATCACGAGTTCCACCAAATAAGAACACAGCAAAAGCTCATAATTGACAATGCTGGAACAGTCTCATCATCATCAACAAAGAACCAATGTCGATATCCTATCTGGCGCTCGACGCCCAGACTACAGATGGCAGATCCTATCTAGCCTAATCTACGATGCTGCCGATGACGTCAACAGCTCCCTGAAGTACGAGCAGATCTCGGCCAATGCCGTATGCTTCAAGCACCAGGTATGTCTCTCGTATCACTCACAACCTCGTTCCCCAACTCACAGATGCCACATGCACCCAAGGACCACCAGGCGCCCCATCCAGCATACAGCAGCGCAGCTCGGCTATGGCTGCCTGCTCCTTCCAGCTCGCCCGTGAGCGCGTGAGCACTCGCCAGCGTTAGCGCAGCAGTGCTTGCACAGCATGCAGCCAGTGCCCGAATGCCGAATGCGTGTGCAGGCCCTTTCCTAAATGGAAGTGGCCTGCCTGCCTTGTGTGCAGCCTGGCTGCGCTGGGCCCCTGCCCAGAAGCTTCCGGTAGGCCCAGAGAGGCTGAGCCCCAGACCAAACGGATCAGGCCCAAGGCCAGTGACAGTTACCTGTGCCCAACTGTCCGCAGCCTGAGTTGGGTCCATGCTGTGAATCTCGCCCAGGGCCTGACTCAGATGCATTTGATTAAGGAGGCCAGGGCCTGGGCGCTTTCAACCAACTGGCGCTGCGCAGCTGCCTGAATATCGAGGCCTGGTGCCTCGCACCTGTTATGGTGACTTTCTTGGTGGGGTCGTTGTGGGTGTTCGTTATGGGACGTTCAAAGGAGGACTCTGCAACCAGATTGAATCTGTCATAGCTGGTGTAGCCTCCTCCCTCCTCCTCCCTCCTCCTCCATTCTCCTCCTCCTTCTGCTCGTGTCAGAGAGCAAAGCCATTTCGGTCACCTCTCCTCCCCCTGATGAAGGAGCCGTGACGCCGCGGTCACCCACCTTGCACGCACCCCAAGTCTCCTGCTGCTCTCCCCTCATCTCACTTGTTTTTTTTCACAGCCTTCCTGACCCCCCTACCCGCATGCCACCCCCACCTCTAAGGGAAGAACCGTAAGCTTCTGCATATGGCCTCACCAAATACTCCAAGCTAAGGTTAGGTGATGAAGGAGCCGTGACGCCGTGGTCACCCACCTTGCACGCACCGCAAGTCTCCTGCTGCTCTCCCCTCATCTCACTTGTTTTTTTTCACAGCCTTCCTGACCCCCCTACCCGCATGCCACCCCCACCTCTACGGGAAGAACCCTAAGCTTCTGCATATGGCCTCACCAAATACTCCAAGCTAAGGAGAGGGTGATAATGGACCATCCTAACCTTAGGGTTTAAGAATGACATGATTCAAAACAGTAGGGTTTAAGGTTTTAGAACATTAGGCCAATTAGGGGTACCATTGCCGCACACCAGCCTCCACGGGCCTGGCCTACAGTACTTTGATTCCCCGCTGCACCCCACAAGTCACATGGCCACAGGTAAGTACCGGCCTGAGGGCCATA
>BFEA01000837.1:157741-166022 GCA_003427395.1 Chara braunii | reverse complement strand
AGCCCCTCGTTTGTTGTCCTCTTCTCCCTCTCTGCCTACGGTTTACCGGGCAGTTCTATTTGACGATATATATATATATATATATATATATATATATATATATATATATATATATACACTAGGCTACTAGCAGGGCCGCCCGGGTCCCGGGTGGCTAGCGCGTGCTATTTTACACCCGGCTAAGCGATTCACTAGCGTCCCGAATGCTGTGGTCCCCTATCTTTTAACTCTTAAGGTTGAATTGAGAATTCGTGATTTCGAAGATGATATCTTTGATAAGTCGTTACGTGCTTTCTCTTCTAAATTTGGAGGGATTTGGAATGAATGGATCGATTGGTTAACAGGTTGGAACAAAATTCGTTTTTGGACGCAGAAGTTTTCTTTGAAATATGGACCTTAGGGTCCGAATATGTTGGGGGCAATTTCTAGTTCTTAATCTAAGAAGGGATCGAACTCTTTATTTCTCTGCTCTCAAATCGGGGGCAAGGTCTGGTTCTTAATTTGGATTCTTCGGAGGATTGAACTCTGTATCTCTTAAATCCCAGGGTGGGGGGCAATTTCTACTTTCTGAATTCTGTCTTTTTCTTTTTCTGCTCTGCTAAAGGTTCGAACTCTTTATCTATGGGACCTTGGAGAACATTCTGACCTCTATGCACTTAACGGAGGAGTTGTGAGGTTCGATGAGGGTACCTCCTGCCTTTAGGTGTAGTATAGGAGCTCGGTATTTTTTTGTACTCCCTTCGACTTCCGGTTACTATTGCGAACTGTCCGTAAGTGCGGCTGTTTCTGGTTATGAGGCTCGATCCGGGTACCTCCTTGACATATCTGGGTCTGCGGGACGGTTGAGGAGTTCGACATTTTTCTGCGGTTTTCTCTTCTCGGTTGCTACTACGGTCTGTCCTTAGGGTGAACCAGTTTTCTTGCCTTGCGTGAATCTCTTTAGTTCTAGAAGGAACTAGATGTTGGAATTGAGTGTCTGTTTCGACTATATAGGTCTTGTCTGATACGTCAACAGACACTCGATTGTGTGATAGACTCCTGACGATTCCGGAACCGGCTCCGGATGAAACGTAGGGTCGTTGCCGGGAGCTCGGCTATGGTTACTACGATATGGGCACGATGCCCACTTGAGAGCTGAGCCTATTCGGCTGGCGCTTTATGTTTTATTAAATTCGAGCCTGCTCGCGTTCGGGAGATGCAAACGTGTCATTTCTTTTCTTCTCCCTCTCTTCTTCTTTCTTTCTTTTCTTCTTGTGACTTTGACTTTGACTCGTTGATGTCTTCGGTTTGTCATGTTTGAGTTTATATGCATGTTAGACCTTGATAGGGTCGACACTGGGTATGCTATTAACGATGTTAATGACAATTTCGATGTTGTGTGAATCTAATCACCATCATCTTAGCGTCGTAACCACCGTAGAAATTGCACTACGTGTGAGTGGCTCGTGGGTTGTCGTTCGCTTTTTGAAAATCGCTGACTCAGTGTTTCTTTGTGTATTCTTTAGTTCATAAGTTTTTAGAGTATGGCGGCTGGTCCGCCTACACGTGGTTGCTATCAGTGCGGATCTCTACATCATTGGGTCTGCGATTGTCCTAATCGATCATTTGGGAATAGGCCACCAGCTACTGGCGCGAATGCCGTGCCTACGTGTGGGGCGCTACTAGCCTTACCCGCTCCGAATTCTGCGGCGGCTCCACCGTTTTCTTATGCCTCTGCAACGGCGAATCCTCAACCGGCGGCTCCGTCTGGGAATAACTATGTCAACTCCGGAAGAACCAATTGGTGGACCCGGAACCAAAAATGATTGGACAAGGTTTATAATAAGTATGTGGAAGATACTTAGAAAGAAGCAAGATTGAGAGAGGAGCAGGAGAAGAAGAAGCTAAAGAAAGAAGAGGAGGAGAAGAGGATGTTATGGAAAAAAAAAAAGAGAACAGCTTGAGGCTGAGATGGGGGCGCGTTTGGAAAAAAGATTCGAAACTTTGGGATTGTCGAATATGAGGGCTAACGGTTCGGCACAAAATGGTGGCCCGCTCGAGGAGCTAGCACACCTACGAAAAGAAAATGAAGAATTGAAAAGGGGAAGGGGGGAATGGGGTGGACAAACAAGCGATGAGAAGGTGAGGGTTCTGCAGGCTGAGATTCAGGAACTGCAAAGGCAGACTTCAAACCAGCAGTCGAATCACGATGTCATTATTGCTTTAAGAGCGGAGATCGCAGAGCTGAAACAATCGGCTTATGTAAAGACCAACTTTGAGCTTGAGTTTGCTGGTCTTCGTAAGGAGCTTGGCACACTGCGGGAACAAAATGAGTCTGTTATGGCTGAAGCCAATGTGTGGAAGTCTGAAGCCTTGCATCCAGGCAATAAGAGGGGGAGTGTGGCTCTAGATACCCCAGATCCAGCTGCACGGGGGACTCCGAAGCCTCGCTGGACTGACAACTTGCGAGAAGCTGACAGGTGGAAAAATGAGTACAAGAATCTTAGTAGCCTTCACCGATTGGCCAACCTGGAATCAGAGGCTTGAAAGAAGAAGAGGGTTGAAGCTGAGATGAAGAGAATGGAGGCGGAGAAGCAAGTGAAGGAGTTGGAGGCACAAATGAGTGAGCTTACGGCAAGTGGAGAGAAGATGAAAAGTGGAGGTACCAATCTTAAAGAACGTTTGGAGGAAGCAGCGGTTCGTTCCGCAAGGCGTGGAATGAAAGCAACCCTTGGAAGAAGTGCGGCGGTGTCGGTAGGTAACAGAAAAATGACGGAGACGAATGACAGAGCAGAGTATGTCGAAGAGCAGAAGAAGCAGTTGCGACTTCTTCGAAAAGCAGGCCTGGAAGTTTATTGTAAGGAGGAAGGCATCAAACTGGGCAAGGTTGAAAAAACCATTTGTGAACTCGCCGAGGCACGTGCGAGGAAGGTCTTTGGCGAGACTTCTGGGAAAGATCCGGTGCTTAAGCAAAAAGGTCCGGCAGTTGAAGTCAGCGATGACACTTCGCACGAGGTAAGTAATGCTGAGTGTGGGGATGATCAGTCGGAGGAGCTATAGGAAGTTTTCCCGAACGCGAAACTTTGGTATCTCGCTAATGAGTGTAGGGCCAATCGCTGTGACTTTGGGCGGTCTGCTTCTTTCTCTTCTCCGTCTTCTTCAGAGTTGGACTGCCATGTTTTCTCTTCGATTGACTTACCTTCTGTTGGAAACGCTTCCACTGCCTTCTTTTTGCATGATAAATTGTACAATGCTTTCTTCCGTACGGTTGTGCTACGACTCATTCTTCTGGATCAGATCCCTTGGGCCGTGAAATTGAAGGAATATGTCTTGAAGTTAGTCTTGAAGGGTTTTGACTTTGAGAAGTGTGAAGGGCAACTTGTCTACGTTCTTGTATCTCCTTGGTGTCGCTATTTGTATGTGGGGTCTACGGCTAGATCGCTTCCGATTCGATGGAATGAGCATGTCTATCGTTCCTCCAATCTGAATGTTATTGAGGGTGGTAAACGCAATCACCGGCTCTATGCTTGGTTGAGGAGGTGTCAGGTTGGTTCTTATGTAGCTATCCCACTCTGTTGTTGTGATGAGGTCGATTTACTCAGTCTGGAGAAGTTCTTGATTGGAAGATTGTGTCCTCATCTGAATAGTCGTGATAAGCTACGGAAGCGAAACCGGAGGAGACTTGGGAAGAGAGAGAGATTAAGTAGGAAGAAGAGAGTTGGGCTTGCTATCTCCCCTTCGGTTGATGATTTTACACATGCCACCTTCCATTCGACTATTGGAATTACTTCCACGCGGTTGACTACTATTCTGGATTATTGTGTAGAGAACAAGCTCTCGTCTGTTCGTGTTGCGTGCACGGGTGGGGCCTTGATTGCTGAGAACTGGAAACTGATAAAAAGGAGGTATGGATCGTCGTTGATTCAGGTGGATGGGTGTATAGAATTATTGAAGAAAGGTAGGGGAATGATCCGTCCTGGTATCTTCTTTCTGATTTCAGCTATCGTGCCTTTTATGTCTCGGGCCCTGATATTGAAGCCTGCACTGGTCGGCTTTCTCTCTCAGTCATCCTCACGAATCGATTTGTCGCATTGGGAGTTCTCTGTCCTAGTGCTTGCTTACTCCGCCATTCGAAGCTTCTCTGAGAGACGAAGTAGGTATTAACTCCGGGTGATTATCTCGAGGGTTATTAGAAGGAGGTTTGGAGTGAATGTACGGCGACGTCTTATTGTTAAGGTGACTTATGATGACAGGCTCAGTAAACTGGGGATTCGTGCGGTTTGTTCGAAGATGGTGATGAGTGTGGAGGTGAATGACGAATGGAAACGTATGATTGTCAGGCGTATGAGAGTGGTATGGCTAAAGAACAAGAGTATAGGTGACTATGTTTTTAATTTCGGATCGGCTGCTTTGGAGGTAGTCACTGAATGCTATTGCGTTGTGTTGTGGGATAAGTTTCCTCGGAAGAATGGGCACGTATGTTTTCGCCTGAATGATTGGGATGGTGCTCCGTCATGGTTAAAAAACAATCAGAATGTGGTACGACCTTCTTCCAGTGACATTCTTGGCAGACTAAGAAGGCAGAACTCCGGATCCTTTGATGAACTTGAGTTCGCAACCCCACGCATTAGTTGTCGAGATCTTTTCGGATGTTTGGTGGACGGGGAATTTGCAGATACGATGAGCACTGAGGAAAAATTGAATACTTGGGTGGATAAACTGAAGGGTTTAGTCCGGGTGACGATTGACCACAATCCCGGTGACACACTGGTCTATTGTCCATTGCTGTATCATGAAGGGATGAATAAACTTTTTTGCTGCAATAATGGGCTAACTCGGGTTGGTGAAGATGAGAGGTATCTTTTGGGTGATGCTAAGTTGACGTATGCTTTGAACGGTTTGCACAAGCTGGCTAAATGGGATGACAAGGGTAGCATTGGTAATGCGTATGTCATTCCTAAACACAAGGACATATCAAAATGACGGCGTATCTGTCCTTCGTTTCGAGAGTGCAGTGTACGGGCTTGTCGAAAAATTTCACGGGCTGTCAATGAGTTGATTTGGGATCTACCTAAGAGATCAAACTTTAACCTTAAGAGTACCGACCTTCTGGTGGAATCCCTGGGTATGGTCAACAAGAGTGTGGCGAAGGGGGAGGTGATATTAACTAGGGCCCATGACGTTAAGGAGATCTTATGTAATCTACCGCATGATTCTATTTAGAGGGCTCTAGATTGGTTGCTAGACTTCTGGGGGATGAAGGGTGTGGAAGAGGTGCTTCTAAAAAAACGAGGGAAAAATGCGAAATTGCAGCGTGGTAAAAAACAAGATGGATGGGATTCTGTGAGCTTTGAAACAATTAAGTTATTTGTTGGGTATGACTTGAATCACACCTTCACACGAGCTTGCGGAATGATTTTGAAGCAAGGGGTTGAAATTCCTATGGGAAAACCATCAAGCCCGACTATTGCTTGTATGTTGTGTATTTTCTCAGAATTCTCCTTCCTTACCTCGCTCGGGACTGATCGACGACTTGTATATGGGGTCAGGCTTATTGGTGACGTTTCTATCTTTGTCAAGTATCGGATTGGGGATGATGTGTCCCGACAGAAGGCCATGGGGATATTGTCTGCCTTCGAAAATTGTTACGATGAGAATCTTGTGCTCGAATGTACCAGTAAAGCTGATTGCTGGGAATTCCTGGGATGTACTATTCGAAATTTTGGTTGGCCTATTGGGTTGGGATGTGTCGCTACGCACAAGAACCAGAGAGTGATTCTGGACAAGGGTGTTTGTTTCCAGAACCTCCAAGACAATTGTTCTTACGTGAGTAAAAAGCAGAAGATGGTCGTTGTCGGTTCGTTTTTACACCGGGCTAAGCGATTCACTAGCGTCCCGACTGCTGTGGTCACCTATCTTTTTACTCTTAAGGTTGAATTGAGAATTCGTGATTTCGAAGATGATATCTTTGACAAGTTGTTACGTGCTTTCTCTTCTAACTTTGGAGGGATTTGGAATGAATGGATCGATTGGTTAACAGGATGGAACAAAATTCGTTTCCGGACACAGAAGTTTTCTTTGAAATAAGGACCTTAGGGTCCGAATATGTTGGGGGCAATTTCTAGTTCTTGATCTAAGCAGGGATCGAACTCTTTATTTCTCTGCTCTCAAATCGGGGGCAAGGTCTGGTTCTTAATTTGGATTCTCCGGAGGATTGAACTCTGTATCTCTTTGCCCCCAGGGTGGGGGGCAATTTCTACTTTCTGAATTCTGTCTTTTTCTTTTTCTGCTCTGCTAAAGGTTCGAACTCTTTATCTATGGGACCTTGGAGNTTCTGAATTCTGTCTTTTTCTTTTTCTGCTCTGCTAAAGGTTCGAACTCTTTATCTATGGGACCTTGGAGAACATTCTGACCTCTATGCACTTAAAGGAGGAGTTGTGAGGTTCGATGCGGGTACCTCCTGCCTTTAGGTGTGGTATAGGAGCTCGGTATTTTTTGTACTCCCTTCGACTTTCGGTTACTATTGCGAACTGTCCGTAAGTGCGGCTGTTTCTGGTTATGAGGCTCGATCCGGGTACCTCCTTGACATATCGGGATCTGCGGGAGGGTTGAGGAGTTCGATATTTTTCTGCGGTTTTCTTTTCTCGGTTGCTACTACGGTCTGTCCTTAGGGTGAACCAGTTTTCTTGCCTTGCGTGAATCTCTTTAGTTCTAGAAGGAACTAGATGTTGGAATTAAGTGTCTGTTTGGACTATATAGGTCTTGTCTGATACGTCAACAGACACTCGATTGAGTGATAGACCCTTGACGATTCCGGAACCGGCTTCGGATGAAACGTAGGGTCGTTGCCGGGAGCTCGGCTATGGTTACTACGATATGGGCACGATGCCTACTTGAGAGCTGAGCCTATTGGGCTGACGCTTTATCTTTTATTTAATTTGAGCCTGCTCGCGTTCGAGAGATGCTGACGTGTCATTTCTTTTCTTCTCCCTCTCTTCTTTTTACTTTCTTTTCTTCTTGTGACTTTGACTTTGACTCGTCGATGTCTTCGGATTGTCATGCTTGAGTTTATATGCATGTTAGACCTTGATTGGGTCGACACTGGGTATGCTATTAACGATGTTAATGACAATTTCGATGCTGTGTGAATCTAATCACCAACCTGTGAAAGGACCAGGGAAGGTCCCAGCCCCGAAAAAAAAAAATAAAAAAAAATTGAAAGAAAACTATGTTATGTAGAAAAATAAACTGAACAACTTTTGCCTCAGGGTCACATCGAAATTCTGCACCAAATTTAGAATAAAAAATAATATTTTATTTTTATTTTTTATTTTTTTATTTTTCAATTGTTTTTTGCCCGGCCGGGCAAGTGACCCCGGGCCACTCTGGTAGCCTAGTATATACATATATATATGTATATCGGTTAGTGGGGCAAGAGCCGTAGTTGCTCAAACTATCCTTGCTTGCTGATGTCCGAAACTCCCCCTCGACTGGCCGTGGCCGTGCATGGTCGCCTTTGGAAGGGATTCATAGACAATTGTGGCCTTAACCATTACACGGTTAAAAAAAAAACTAAACCCATGCCTCACGTTGATGAGTTGTCAGACTGTCTGACAGACAACCTTCTTTACAAAGATTGATCTTCGTAGCGATTGCCATCAGATCCACGTTGCTACAGAGGACCAACTGAAGATGAGTTGTTCCCATAAGATCGATCTGAACTATTTGGCCTCACCAATGTTACCATAAGATCGATCTGAACTATTTGGCCTCACCAATGAACCCTCTACCTTCCAGATAGTGATGAACGATATCTTCAGGGACACTCTTGAAGAGTACGTTCTCGTGTACCTGGACGACATCTTGGTCTATAGTCGAACCTTAGAGGATCATCCCAAACACTGTTATCATGTCCTACAACGCTTACACAAGCATGACTTTTATGTCAAGCTCGATAAGTACCGCTTTGCCCACCACAAAGTGGGTTTTATAGGAGAGTATATGGCGTACCAGGGTTTTGACAGGGAGGACACGAAGATAATTGTTATCACGGAGTGGGCCGACCCCAAATTCGCCTAGCAGCTTTTGCGGCTTTATAGGCCTTTAAGTTACTAGTTACTATAGTTAGTATAGTAATATAATCCGCGGATACGTTATGTATTCCTTCCCCCTCACGTCCACCATCCTCCGGAAGAACCCGCTATGGTTTCGGGAGCCCTTCCAAGAGGATGTCTTTCACGTCCTCAAGAAGGTGGTGACTTGTGCGCCTGTTCTCGGTCTTCCCGATTTTTACCGCTCTTTT
>BFEA01000837.1:150241-155241 GCA_003427395.1 Chara braunii | reverse complement strand
AAAAAACAGAAATTCAGTTCTAAAAAATACTGGTGAACTCAGGAACGATATATCTGATGATAAAAAATGAAAAAAAAAATTCCAGTTTTTGTTTATATATATATATATATATATATATATATTTTTAAATCGAATTTAGTTTTTGATTTAAAAAAAATTATAAACAAAGTCGGATTCCAAAAAAAAAAAAGGGGTTGGAGGGATTAAAATTCCTTACAATCCCATATATATATATATATTTTTTTTTTTTTTTTGCCTATTATTTAATTTAAGAAAAATCTGGTAAAATGGGTCCGCGGTAGGCCGCGGAGGCGGCCGTGAATACGTCCGCCCTCCGAGCTCGGCTCCGCGGACGTGTCTGCGGGTGTTTCATAGCTTCACAAAGCGTGCACTGTGACATTTTATCTCGTGCTGCTATCGTATTAATGTTCGTGAGGTCGCCGACATCGTCTTCGATCGAGTCGTGAGAGATCACATTTTAACTTGTAGCATCATCTTCGACCGTGACCCATGCTTAACGAATACTTTCTGGTGACGCCTACACTGAATATGGATCTCAACTCCTCTTCTCGTTGTCTAACCACCCTCAGACGGATGATCAAGCTTAGGTCACCAACAAAACTTTGGATAATATCGTCTGAAAGTTGTTACGGATGACCTGTCGTGAGACTTACAATGAGCCCATGTGAGCATTGCATAAAACTACATCATTTCTCCAACTTTTGAGATGTCTTCATTCTAATGCGACCTCAACTACCACCTTCACGTATCTGCGGATTTTTTGTGACTGTCGCGGTTGCACCCATACACTCGTTATTCTCCGCTTGACGCATGAGTCGCACATAAGGTGGTGCTTATTCAACGCGCACACAAGAGTATATCTGTCTTCCAGAACCGCATGATTGCACAAATGAATCGATTACAACAATTTCGTTAAGACGGACATATTTTATTTTTGAAACGAAAATGAAACCTGATAAATGACCCAACTAGGTCGATATGTAAACTCTTGAGGTACGTTATTCTGAAAACGATCTACCCTTTAGAGTCCAGCTAAGTCCTGATACATACAGGGAGTCCGAAGTTTTGAGGACGCCGAACTCTCAAGAGCTTAAAAAATCCTTATAAATTGGACCAATTTGTTTTTGTTTTATGTTTGTTAAAAAACAAAATATGTGCATTTTAACAAACCTTCTGTTCGATCGCAAATGAATCATCCATTCAAAGTCAGTGATGATGTGTTTTCCGACACCCGCCACTTGCAGCTCAAAGCGGATATGCGTTGCAAATTCAAGCGTTACTTGTTCGGCTCACGCCGTATCCTTAAGGCCGTCGGTTCAGCTATTGCCGCTAGTTTGGTCAAATTTTGTATGAAGTTGCCTGATTATCTTCGATAGACTCACGTTCAAGATGTTTACCACATCTCCTTGCTGTGTCCTTATCGCAGAACATCCGAGCGATTCGTTGGACGCCCTTATGAACCCCCATCATCTATCATAGTGGGCGATCATGAGAGGTGTGTCACACACATCGAGTATGTAGTTGTTAGAAGGGATATCCTGATGAGGA
Source organism: Chara braunii (assembly GCA_003427395.1). Lineage (NCBI taxonomy): Eukaryota > Viridiplantae > Streptophyta > Charophyceae > Charales > Characeae > Chara > Chara braunii. Next base: position 153,672 of record BFEA01000837.1, on the reverse strand, counting down.
GGCTATGCGGGAGCCCCTCGAGCTCTTGCAGCACACTAGGATGTTTGTGCGTGTATATGATCGTGCTCGTGGTGCTGAGACGACTGCTTTTGGTCATCCGACTGACCCTCTTCCTTCTCCTCTGGTTGAGGATACTGCCGAGGACAAACCTGCTCCCTCTTCGGTCGTTCTTCAGTACTAGACGAATGCCTCTGCACATCCACAACGCACTTGTCGACACCCTCAACGTCTCGAAGACTGACACTCTTATTCCCTACCTATCTCCTCACTCACTCACCTCGTCATATACTTGATCATCAACTCGAATTCTGGATGTCCGCGTTTTGCAGTCGTGCTTCGCCATCGACCTCGAATCCTACTTCATCGGCGTCACGTCGTCATCGACTATTTCAAGGACTTCAACTACTTCACCAACTCCTTTGGACGTGACTACTTCATGCCACCACCCTACCTTGTATATTTTTCTTTCTTTGTCACCTGATGGTTCACTTTTTGTACCTTCATTCTGAGACACAACTGAAAGCAGGTGCCTCACGACGGATTCTCCTTTTTCTAAGTTTTTTTTTTTCTTTTTAACCACATTTTATTCTTCTCTCAAATTATTTTTGCCTTTCACTACCTACCTATCACTACCCCTTAGGCTATATAGAGGGGACCCCTACAAGCATAGCTATCTCACAGTGAAGCGATTGCATGTTGTCCCCCGCCCGAACAACCGTAGTCAAAGATGCGATGGGGCCGCCAGTGGGGTCCGCCGAGCATCTTTCCAGTAGTTGCACCTCCTTTTTCATCGTCTCATACCCACAATCGAATAGTTGTAGTGTCTAAGGCCAACACTCTCTCACACACCACACACAACCCACTCACACACGCACACACACTCGTGTTGGCCAAATACCTTACTGATACCGATCAGAGGTACTGAGCGCACTATCGCACCTCGTTGACACTTAGTACGCCACAGGCTGTTACCGGGGCTTGAACCCTCGGCCTCCTGAATGCCACTTGTGTGCCTAACTAACTGAGCTAGGCCGCTGGATCGATTCTCCTGGTTACCTTTTCTTTTAATGTCTTTAAATAGTTTCATGATGGAAAATGTTTATCTTCTCATATTGCAAATGATATGGCGCCCTCTCACAGGGGAGCAGGCCCGTTGTCACCCCCGATTGTAGTTGTCGAGCCGAGCGGCAGCCACACCCCGAGGGCAGGTGCCCATAGACGGAGAGACACAAGCGACCATGGACGGAACAAAATTTTGTTCGGTCGCACTGATCGATCATTAAGTGAGACGAGACGGGTGTTGGCGGTGAGCACCAGTCGCTAGCCGGGTTTGCAAGGGGTTTCCACAAGTGGGAGGCGGAGAGATGTTGTAGCATCGGGGTTTGGGGGTACAGTCGGGGATAGTGGCGGTATGCATGGCAGACGTGAGGGCACAGGCGCTGACGAGGCAGAGGCGGGCGAGCCTCCAGTGACGTACGGTTTGAGAAAGGCTTCAATTATTTTAGAGGAGCCTAATGTGGGTCGATGAGGTCGGCAGGCCGACACTTGCCATTAGATCAATGAAAGGAGAAGGAGACTTCAGGGGCAAACATTCTACCCATGCATCGCGATTCCCGCTGGCACGTTGATGTAGCAGCCGCAACATTCGTGACAACCAGAGGCGGGAAAGTTATTTTGGACGACGACCCCGACGACCCTCCCGAGCCTTTCATTGTTGGACGAGCAGTGAAGGTCCGCAGGAGAGGTCGACCACGTGGCAGTGGTCGGACACATGGATGAGCTTTGCATCTGTCCAGGTAGCATTCACCTCTAGACGCGGATCGTTGATTGTCTACTGAGCTGTGTTTTCTTTTCTTTTTTTATCTACTTTCATTTTAGTTCTCCATCAAGGGCATATTGCTTCGCTGCGTTTTCTTTTCTTTCTTTATCTACTTTAATTTTAGTTCTCCATAACTGGCATAGTGCTTTGTGATGTTGTATGCTAGTGTACTACTTAGTCGGTACTTTTTGTGCAGTTCACTCATGTTTTTGTGTGCCACATAGAGACAGATAGTAGGGCGGGTCTCTGACACGCTGTGTGAAGCATACTTTTCCATTATCCACACTACATTCATATTTGCATTTTGCTTTGATAACATCTTGGCATTTTAGGTGTTTCTGTCTAAGACTTTTGGATGACGAGTGTTGCATGTGCCTTCATCATGCTTTTCCTCACTCCTTGCGTGGTCCGTTACTATGTTTGATATGAAAAATGTGTCAACTTGGATGTGTGCATGGACAAATTCCTGCTCTCTCACAAATCCCACTTCGACTTGTACGACTGTTTGAATTGATGAATAGATGGATAGCTGATGAATAGGAGGATGCTTGAAATGTACAGCCCCACGAAAACAATCAAAAACCCAAAAATAAAAGGAAAAATTTCAAAATGCCCCTGAAGTTTGCGTTTATTTGCGCTTTGCCCCTCTGACGGCCGACTTACCCTGATTTGCCCCTCTGACAACGATTCAACTTTCCAAAATMCCCCCGCCGTCGTTTGGGCCTGAAATATGTTCAATATGCCCCTACTAGTACCGGTGCCAAATTTCCAATATGCCCCTACCCGAAAACCGTTGGGTATTGGCCTGAAATATGTTCAATATGCCGCTACCGGTACCGTGCATCTTTTTAGTATGCCCTTGTGTGTGTGTGTGTGTGTGTGTGTGTGTGTGTGTGGAGAGAGAGAGAGAGAGAGAGAGAGAGAGAGAGAGAGAGAGAGAGAGAGGCCACGTGGCAGCATTCCGATGGGTGACGACCGTGCGGCCCTTTGCGCGCTGCTGTGTGAAGATCGATCAGGTGCGTGGCAGCGTTACTGATGTCGTATGACGATCGAGTGGCCACTCGGCAGCCATGCGGTGGGTGACAGTCGACTGCGGATGTGCTCAGTGCAGTGTGATGATCGACTCGATGCCTGGTATTGTTCGGGCTCTGTGCGACGATCGAGTGGACAGTGTATGGCTCTGTGCGACGGTGGTTGGTTACGTGGGGGCGTTCCAGGGCTAGTGACCACGTGGCGGCGTTTCGGCGCACCAACTGTAGTGACCACATTGCGGCGTACTGGCGCTACCGGAGGTCACGGGGCGAACTATCGCCGCCAGGACGATGGATCGGTTGCCACGTGGCAGCCTTCCAGCGGGTGGCGGTCGGCTGCCGATGTGCTCGGCACTCTGTGACGATCGAACGGCCTCGTGGCAGCGTTACGGCACCTTTGTGTGGCGATCGTGCGGCTGGATCGATAGAATGAGCAAATCAAAAAGTGGCATTGTATATTTCCACGTTTCAGTGGAAGATTCATTTCGTTTTTGCTCATCCTATCGATGGAATGTGTGTGTGTGTGTGTGGTTGTATGTGTGTGTGTGTGTGTGTGTGTGTGTGTGTGTGTGTGTGTGTGG
>BFEA01000837.1:117301-127834 GCA_003427395.1 Chara braunii | reverse complement strand
ACAGGAGGCAATTTCCGACAATGCGTGTGTGTCCAAAACTACTGTATTATTCCAATTAAAGATTAATAAACCCCAATTGTTATCATTAACAGTCCAATCCAAAGGTACCGGTTACCCACATGTAATCCATTATTTATTTATTTATTTATTATATATAAGTGTCCGTGTCTTAAAATGTTTTCCACCAAAAAAAAAAAAAAAAAAACATTTGCCACGTCAACCACCCCTCAGAATCCCTTGTTCTCTAATTTCTCTCTCAGTCGTATTCAAACTCTGACTCTCGACTTAGGACTCCTCTCTCTCTCTCTCTCTCTCTCTCTCTCTCTCTCTCTCTCTCTCTCTCTCTCTCTCTCTCTCTCTCTCTCCCGGCGAGGCGCAGTTCGGAGAAGATCATGATAGACCAGGTGCAGAGCACTTCAGGTAGACCAGGAACAGCGAGTGAGTCCCGACTAGGGAGTCGGGACCGCTATGTAGGTGCGGAACTTGACTCACTCATTGAGTCCCGATCCCAGTCGGGACGACCAACGATGGCTCAGAGCTGGATGGACCAGGAATGATGAACTGCAATTCGAACGGCCTACCTGGATGAACCTGGACCAGGTGTGAATCCAATGGAGGAGGGGATCCCGGCCAGGACCGAGTCAGGAGGAGGATCATGATAGACTAGGTAGAGAGCACAAGGTAAAGCAGGAACAGCCAGGCTGAGCGAGTCCCGACCTGGGACCACCACGTAGGTCCAGCAGAACCCAGACTGCGATCAACAGGAACAGCAGGGCGTAAAAGGGAGATGCTTGCTAAGCGCATACTCACACTCCAGACCATTATTTAGAGTGAATCCGACCGTATTTCAGGGCAGATACGCACGTGGAAGTTGTTAGTTTGATACGAGTATGCCAGGGGGCCAGCCTCAGCCGGGGCGAGGTCCAACTTGCGTGTGGTTTCTCCATTCCGTTTTTTTTTTTTTTTTTTTAACAACGGTTTCTCCATTCTGAACCTCCTCGAGTTGACACTCTCAGGGCATATAGATTACTCGCACTTAGTGTAAGACCTTTTCTACTCAGCTCTGGACGTAATTGCGGTCAGATACAGCCACGTCTACGCATAATTGCAGTCAGATGCATCCAAAAAAAGTCCCAGGTGTTACCGACCTTTTCTACTCAGCTCTGGACGTAATTGCGGTCAGATACACCCACGCAGGTCTGGGCAGAAAAATGCAGTCAGATTCATCCCAAAAAAGTCCCAGGTGTTACCGACCTTTTCTACTCAGCTCTGGACGTAATTGCGGTCAGATACAGCCACGCCTGGGCAGAAAAATGCAGTCAGATGCATCCCAAAAAAGTCCCAGTTGTTAGCGCACACACTCTGGCCATCAACGAGCAAGACATACAAAACAACCCCCCCCCCCCCCCCCCCCCCCCCCCCCCCCCCAAAAAAAAAAAAAAAAAAAAAAAAAGGAAATGGGATGTGGGCCCCCCTCGGGGGTGGTTTTTTTTCCGCTTCCCAAAACTTTCCTATTATTTAATTATTAATATATTTTTATCATAATTCCTTTTTTTTTTTTTTTTTTTTTTTTTTTCCGATTTGTTTTTTGGCAATTCAACTCTCACCCCTCTCTGACTCGATTTCCGAGCCTTCACCTCCTCCTCCTCCTCTTTAGGGCGCTTCGCTTGAAGTACACAGGAAGCTAGGGGAGAGCCTCAGAAGAGTCGCGCTGACATCAGGAGTAGTATCTTGATTGGGATCGGGAGATCAATCACTGATTGGGACTGGCTCTTCGTCGCTGGGAGGGGTAGGCGGTCCATCGCTGATAATATCCGACCACTCGTCCGAGGGGGTGGATGGGGGGATGGACACCCCCTCCTCCCCCACCTCCTCCTCCCCCTCGACTGTGGATGGCGACGAGGGCGCCTCGTTGATGGGTAGAGGATTCTGGGTGGCATTGGAGGGCTGAACGTCTTCGTCAGATCCCGACACTGGTGGCAAAGGCTCCTCGCTGGGTTTCGAGATCACATCGTCGTCCACGATCTCCTCAGAGATCGGCGGCGATGGTGGCGCTGGTCGTAGTGTCTCCTCGCTGCCTATGGCAGAAGGCGGCTCCTGCACAGGCTCCTCCTCCACAGGTGCCCCCGACGAGTTCGTTGCAGGCTCTTGTCTTAATGGCAATGTCGAGGGAGATGAGCTTGGAGTACCATCGTCGTCTTCCTGATTATCTAGGGGAGTCGGGATCGAGTCTGACTCAGGAGCTGGCTCCGACTCTACAGCTTCGGCATCAGGTTCTGATAGCTGGCGGGTCGCTGACGTCCAATCATCCACCACCACGTCGGTGTTTTCGTTTGCAATCACTGTCGCCGCCATCTTTCGATTATAACGTTGCCTTGGATTAGGCATGATGACCCTATTAATACCCTTTGATTGGTCCACGTAGTCATTATTACCCCTTGATTGGTCCACGTAGGCAGGGTGACTGATTACCGCAGCTAGGAACACTGCCACGGTGAGGATGGCAAGAAGACCTAAACCCCTCTTCAGACCCATTCTTCTTCTTCTTCCTCCTCTTCTTTCTTCTTCTTGTTCTTCTTCCTCTTCTTCTTGGTTGGTTTCTTCTTGGGTGATACTTCGCTGAAAGTTCGGTGATGCTTGGTTTGTTGTTGCGGTGAAACTTCGGTGATTCTTCGTTTGTTGTTGTTGCGGTGAAACTTCGGTTGCTTGGATTTATTGGCTGCTATATATAGATTTGATTAAGGGGGCAAAATCTGGTGCCGATGGCCTTTGGGAGTTCCAAATGATTGCCAATGGGCTTTGCGAATGTCAAACGACTGCTCTATATATATTTATATCCATATATATATCGTCACAAATAGAACTGCCCGGTAAATATATATATTTACTAATCATGGCACTTGTGTCTCTTCGACGGGTCACCGTGTTGACAAGGACAAAAAAAAAGAAAAAAAAAGCCGTTGAAGTATTTCCGTGTCGTTGGATTATGATCAGCGACAATGCCCGCCGTTGATGCAATCTGTGCCTCGGCAGCGACTTTCTTGGACCCGATCCCGATGACCTGCCGCCAACTCAAAACTTGGTTCGTCGATTCAACGGATGAGCAATGGTCCTGTGACGTCAGACAGTCAAAAGAGGGGGAAAATAAACAGAAAAAAAAAAAAAAAAAAAAAACAGAAGAGCAAATAGACAAGGAAAATGTGACAATGTAAGAAAAGTGAGACAACGCAAAAATAAATAATACTGTAACATAAAAAAAAAGAAAAAGGAGCAAGGAGATATATAATTATCCAAAATTTTTGAAAAATAAAAATAAAAATTATCCGAATGATTGAGAAACAAAAGAAGAAAATCAGAATGATCATACACACCGAGGGCGTCGCCACACCAATCTCGAATCGAAATGTGGGAAAGGCAAAAACGTGGCGGGTGCACCTGGCTATGTTCTAGGGGGAAATTCGTTCTCATTGCGCACATTTCGAGAGTGTTGTGGCGATGCCCCGACTCATCAACTAGTGGTAGGGAATCCCGATTATTATGGCCATTATTATTTTATTACTATTTTTTTTTTTTTTTTGGGAATTATGGCCATTATGGGCCTCCCTCCAGGCCCTCCACTACTCACCAAATGTGCAAATGAGGGCCTTCCCACACCATTGTCCAAAAGGGCATTTTCGACATTTTCTCGTGGTATGTCCAAATCCGAGATGAGAAAAAAAATCAGGACCTGTCCGGAAAAGGGTTTGAACACCTCCTCTCGAGCAGGGGGGCTGGTTTCCACTTCAGGCCTGCAACTTGGACCTTTTTTTTTTTTTTTTTTTTTTTTAAATTTAGAAACACAACTTCAATTACACAAAACCTCTCGAGGCCGGGGCGACTTTTTTTTAATATTATTTTTAGAAACACAACTTGAATTACACAAAACCTCTGGACGCCGGGCCCCTCACACTGGGGTATTATGTCAATTTTGATGGACATATCGGCAAACCCATACATCAACTTATAACATCCATTAATGCAGTTGGGTCAAGACCAAAGGTGTCGCCCTGTATGGACGAGTGCTCACCATGAACAACGCCGTTTTTTCCAAACTTTGGTACGGTATGAACGCTTTACAACCTTCAGTGTATCAACATCTCAAGAAAACAGCTTCAAGCTATATTTGGAAAGAAAAAACAGCAGAACCTTCTTTTCTTTCTAAAGTAGCTTGGAATAAAATTATGCAAAAAAAGAAGGGTTAATTTCAAAAATATTGTTGTTTCAAAATTTGGCAGCAAAAATGTCGTCCGTTTGAAGTTTCCTTTGGAAAAATAGAGGTTTCGTTGCAGATTTATGGGGTTCCGGTAGTTTGCCAGCAAAAGTACCGCGTTTTGCCGAGTTTCACAGCAAAGGACCCCTAGGCCCCTGGCCTCAGGGACTCAGGGACTCAGCGTTCTGGCCTGAGGCACTCAGCTGTTCTTTTTTTTTTTTTTTTTTTTTCCCCCGCGGGCGTGGCCGAGGCATCTCGGCCTTGGCCACGCCAAGATCCTTCGGTCACGTTTTTTTGTTTTTTTTTTTTCGTGGCCGCGTCGGCCATGCCCCCCCCCCCCCCCCCCCAAAAAAAAAAAAAAAAAAAAAAAAAAAAAAAAAGAGAAAACTACGGCGCAGTCAGGGATTGAGTTTGTAATTGCACTTGAACGCTGAGTGCCTCGGGCCAGAACGCCGACTCCCTGAGTCCCTGAGGCCAGAGGCCTAGGGGTCCTTCGCCGTGAAACTGGGCAAAACGCGGTATTTTTCCTGGCAAACTATGGGAACGCTATAAAGCTGCAACCAAACCTCTATTTTTGCAAAGGAAACTTCGAACGGACGACATTTTTGCTGTCAAACTTCGAAACAGCAATATTTTTGCTATTAACCCCAAAAAGAACAAAGGCGGTTTGGATCTGCAAACTCGGGCCCTTCTCACCAAATGGCCGATTAGATAACTTTTTGCTGAAGAATCTGCCGCTTGGAAAGCTTTAGCAGAGTGCCTGTTGGCTCTCGATTTCGGACTTACTTCCAACCCAACTCTTGTCTATTTGGCACTGTTCACAGATGAGTACTGTAGGAAACGAGCATTGTCGCCCCTCTGGCGTGGTATACTTGGTGCCTGGAGGGCGATCCTTCCAAGTCAAAAAGCCCCCATTCTTCAATATGATCGCCTATTAACACAACCCATCTTTAATAAACCGTGTATTTTGAACTCAGACGGTGTTCCCTTCCCTCTACTTGGTACAGCAGCCTTCGGAGGTTTTTGGATGTCCCGATGTTGTCGCCACTCTTTTTTTGGGGGTTTTAAAAAAAAAAAATGGGGGGTGTTTTCAAGGTGGGGGGCTGTGTGGTCAGGTTGTGTAGAGGGGGGCTCTCTTTTTTTTTTTTAACTGTAGTAATTTAAATCTTTGTGTCATTAGTTGTTTGTCCGTTGGCGGTTTTTGAGCTGTGGTCAATGTGTTGCTTCGGGTTTCGGGCCAGCTGCCTATGGCCAAGGCCGTGTCTGTGTTTATTCAGGGGGTTTGTTTGGGGGGTTATGTGTGTGGTGGTTTATTGTAATTTCTATTCGTATGTGGCTGTGCTTAGGGGTTTATGTTAGGTGTTGGGAGCTGTGGTGGTGTTTTTTTTTTTTTTTTTTGTGTGTGTGTGTGTGTGTGTGTTTCCAACATGTAGTCCATTATTTATTTATTATATAAGTGTCTTTGTCTTGAATTAGGGACTCTTTAGACACTCCTTGGGCGCTCAAAAATCCCGAGGAATTGATCGTTCCATCTGTCCTCGGAGAGTGCTCCCTCGAAATCGATGTGAAAACTTTTCCTCGGGGCGTCGTCGGGGCGTCCTCGGGCTACAGGCATTTGGCTGTGTTCCCCAAGGTACCTCGCGAGGTCCCTCGGAGTGGGAGTTTCCGCGAAAATCGGGACGGCGGCGGCGCTCTTCGACGACATCAGAATTTTGTAGTCTGGTACATTGCTGGTCCAGCCGAGGTGCGGGCGGACATTAGCGGCCGGCAACGTTCGACTCCGGCGGGAACGACCGCAACGGTAAGGTTGGGTGGCGGACATGGTCCCTGGCCGTTTCCGGTTTATCCCAGCCCCTCACCAGCGCCGGCGGGAAACGGGAAGGCCTCCAACGGCCAGCCGTTTCGAAAATGACAGCGGCGTACGTCCGTCACCGCGCGCAGTGGTCCACAATGTAAAGCGGCAGAGGGCGTCGCCAGTCGTGCCCACGCACGCCTGCTGTTTGCTGCCGTCTGGGTAGACGTTACGTTGTCGTGCGTTGTCGTCGTTAGTTGCCCTTGCGAGAACGGTTGTGTTACATGGCTGACGTGCTCCGCGAGCTGCCGCTGGTCCTCCTCGTCGTGATTCTGCTTCTCGTCGTCGTCCTTGTTCAGGTGTGCATATTGGGGAGGTTGCCTTCACGTACTCGCAGGAAATGAGGGGTGAGGAAGAGCGTGGCCATGGACGGGCGGCGGCCGAATCTTGCCACGTTGTCGGACACTTATCCCAGCCACCGGCCTGCGATCTGCACCGGTGTAGACAGAAGGGCGGCAGGTCCGTTGCCGTACGAAGGACTCCCGCCTCACATGCAGCCTCTGCCCGATTCGGACGAGGGGGAGGCGAACGCGAACACGCAAGACGGCGGCGGCGCTCACTGCTGCTGTCGTAGCCAGGGTGCGTCACGTCTTCTAATACGTGTCGACGTCTGTGCTGACGCCCAAACGGCCATTGGCCGTTTCCGCATGACGCCCACTGCAACACCCCTGCGCTTTCCCGATGGGGCCGTCACACGCACGCATCTCCCCGCCCCACCGCACCAGACGCCACGCTTGGCCGATTCAAATTTCGAATTTTGAAATCACATGCGCGCACGCACAATTTTCCTTTTCCCGTGGCGGCGGCAGTCCCTTTTCAAATTCGCCGCCCATATGCGGTGGACCAAGTCCAGCCAGACGGACACCAGACGAAGGACCACCGCCCAAACACTCGTCCAGCGGCCGCGTATAACATTATACGACTCCCCGCGGCCAGTCCTCGGAGCATCCTCGGGGATTGTCCCAAGGGACGAGTGGAACGAATGCGGGAAAATCCTTGGGCTGCCCCGAGGATTGCCCCGAGGATTTCCCCTCGGAGCCCGAGGACGCCCCCAGGAGTGTCTAACGAGCCCCTTACCTGGTTTGGGAGCCCCTATTCTTGCAGGGGTTCCCTCTATATACCTCTTTTGCGATGGAGTACTGGTAGGAAAGGTAGTGAAAGACACAAAGAAGAATTTGAGAGAAGAACATACTGTAGTTTTATAATATATATATGTATATATTCCACCCAAAAAAAAACAAAAAACATTTGCCACGTCAACCACCCGTCAGAATCCCTTGTTCTCTCTCACTCATATTCAAACTCTGACTCTCGAGTCTCGACTTCGGAATCCTCTCTCTCTCTCTCTCTCTCTCTCTCTCTCACACACACACACACACACACACACACACACACACACACACACACACCCTGCGCAAATTCCTTGTCAGACCCTCAGGGGATAGTCACACTTGCTCTATCTTAAATGCACGTGACAGCATTTACGGCTGGACCTGGATGCATCTGATCGGAATTACGTCCATAAATAAGTAAAAAGGTCCTAGTGTAAACCTTCAGGGCATACTCACTCGACTTTTGGTGTGAGCTCTGGAGGTGATGGCCATAATGGCAGTCAGATACATTTAGGAAAGTGCTAGTAAGAGTGTGCCCTCATTTCCGCTCCACTACATCACGTGAGGAGAGTCAGGAGACCCCTACTAGCCTTCCAGTCGTCATTCATAATACAATTTCCTGAACGAAATAAAAGTTGAAAAATAATAATAATAATGCGACCGAGCAATGAGAAGCCAGACAAGAGTTGAACCTGGCAGCCATAGTACCTGAGGATGGGTACTGTTACAAACTGAAATTATGTGTGAAATATTTATCTTAAGTTTTTTAAATGAGGGACGCTGGACCCGATTTCCAGCAGGTACTGATCCCCACCTATATATAGATTGGAGCTGAAGTTGTGTGGAAAAGAAAAGAAAAGAAAAAAAAAAGTTGAACCTGACAGCACCCCCAACCAGAGAAAAGAGGCTTGGATGGACTGGCGAGTCTGGCGGTCAGGAGTCAGCACGCAAGGGATGGCAGCGAAACCCTACCGTTTTTTGTTGATGTACAGGCCTGCCTGTGCCCAGCTGAAAAAATCACTCATTCTTTCTGTTGGGCTAAATTTATTTAAAAACAAATAAAAAAAAAACAAATCACTCATAATAAACTCAAGTAGTACACTTTCTGACGTCTGCGGAAAGTGTTGCACAAACTGGTGATTTGAATTATCAACCAGCAGTACACTTCCCAGGCTCCCAGCCAGTAGTCCGTTTGCCAGCTATGAAAAAAAAGTATGCGGCTTGCATGCAGGCGCAATTTTCGGGGCGCAGCGGAGGAAAATGGTTGGCGGCACCAGTCTAAAGGAGGCCTGTGCCGCTGGGCACTTCGCTTATCACGCAGCGCCTTTTCAGCCCCCGAGAAAAGTGCCTCGAAAGTACTGGTGCTTTAAACCAGCAGTACTCCGCGGCGCTTTCCCGTTAACGCGCCGCGCCTTTAGGGCTTCGGGGTACCAGACCTCAGTGGCTGAAAGCGCCAGCCAAAACAATTTTGAAATGGTGCCCCGGCTCTTCGGCGAAAATCGGCGTGCAGGGGCATTCCAGGCTCGGCATCTATAGCTGGGCCAAGTACTGGTGGTTTAAACCGTCAGTTCAACCAACTTGAAGGCGGAAGTGGTTCTGGCGTCGTCCTGCGGGACCCGAGGGGGGCAGCTCGGGGGTGTGCGAAATTCCCTAGCAGCCCAACTTTGGTGATAATTTTAATTTCTCATTTTCGGCGACAAAAAATGGCCAAAGAAATTGGCGGATTTCGGTTAGGTTATGGGCCTGAGCCCAAAGGGCCTGGAGGAAGCTCCCACTAGCCATGTACGTGGATCAGTGTGACGGGACGGGGACGGGACGGGTGGGGGACAGGCGGGTGGCAGCGTGAAATAGGGAAAATAAATGCAAAAAAAACATTTCATGACCAAACAAATGAAGAAAAAACTGCTCAAAAGAAAATAATTTCAAAGTGCTCTTCTCACAGATGGTGTCTGCTCCAGGCGTGGTGTCAGATGTCAGGGTACGATTCACTGACCATGGCTGTGGAGGTCAAGATGACTGCATGTGAGCGGGCACACGGACCATGTTCATTGACAATAGTCTGAGGCTTCCTCAAAATAGGCCGCATTGCACGCTGTTTCGTTGTTCTGACAGAAATTCTCTTTGGCAAAGGAGGGCAGGTGTAACTCCATACACCATTTGCTGTAGGTGAGGTGATCGGACCCCCTCCCAAACACCTCCCAAACCATAATCAATTTCCAGCGATGAAGCCATGATTCTTCTTTGCCTTCGCCGTGAGTGAAACGTGTGTGATTTCACGAACCGAAAAACTTGGTTGTGATTTCACGCACGTTTGGGACAGCCACAGGTCCTGGACCCCAAGAACAAAAACAAAAGAAAACCTACCAATTGGGGAGCAAAAGATTCAAAAGAAAACATCCTTTTCCCGGGCTTAATTCACAAATTTAAAACAGGCTACCGCTGATTTCCTGCCAAATCCACGATGCCTGACAGTCACACACCTTAAACACTAAATTAAATGATAAAAATCCACATGCATCCGTAGTGGGATCTTCCTCCTGAAAGGCCTTCCTGTCTGGATTAGACAGGTAATTGAATTAGTTGGGCTTAAAAGAATTAGCCTTAAAAAAAATAAAAATAAAAAGAATGTATGGGTCCATAACTCCCGTTGACACTCCCCCGTAAAACCTGCTAGCTATTTAAGATCCGTGTGTGTCACCGGGCAATGGAGCAGTGGGGATCACATGCCATATTGGAGAGAAGTGTGGGAGTACTGCGGTGTCTGTATGGTGTTGTGTGAGGCATGAGTGAGTAAGAGGACACTACAGCCTTGAAGGGATGGGGCGAATATCAAGACAGGGGGCTAGGTCCCACTTACACGAATTAAGCGATATTGACCGTAGATAGCAAAGATCAACGGCCAGAATCTCTTAATCCATGCAAGTGGGACCTTGCCCCGGTATGGTTCAACGCCGAGAGATCTGGGTTTTGCCGAGGGAGGAAGGCAATCCAGTGGTAAACCCGGGGGGGCTGCTAGGTGGCGAGAAGAGATCAGCAATGGGTGACGTTGGTTTGGGTGGGATTGTCTCTGAGTTATTCTAAGTCCTGGTTCAAGGAAGGCTAGGAGTTACGCCAGAATAGCTGATGTAGCATAGCCTATTACATTAGCATAAACATCATTAGTATCATCATCATGAACATCTTCATTCTCATATGAGGGACGCTGAGCCCGGTTCTCAGCAGTGTTTCGTGTTCACTCCGGGTAGACTGTGAGGACCCCGGCCTCAACAATTTCATTGATAATATCAGCCTTGGGCACTGGGCCCGGTTTGAAAAAAAAA
>BFEA01000837.1:74689-85216 GCA_003427395.1 Chara braunii | reverse complement strand
ACCCCCTAATAATAAATGATACCCCCTATCTTCCGTCCTTCAAAACCAAGGCCAAGGGGGAGGAATTTCTACCTCTGCTGTTTTGACAAGCCTGGACACAGCCATTCAGATGACTTCAAGAGAACGGTTGACGCGATGAGGAGGAGGAGGCGGAAGAGAGAGAGAGAGAGAGAGAGAGAGAGAGAGAGAGAGAGAGAGAGAGAGAGAGAGAGAGAGGAAGGGAGGAAGGGCGGAAGAGGGGGAATGGGTGCCCAGTGTAACGTCATCGTCGGCCGAGAGGTACGAGGATCGACAGAGATCGGTAGAAAACCGACGCCGTGCGTCACACAGTGAAGCGGGGGCCAAGTCCCACTTACACTGATTCTTCATTTCAGGCCGCTGATCATCGTAATCTACGGTCAGAAGTTGAGATTTCGGGTACCAAGTGGGACTTGGCCCGGGGGGGTGCATTACTCGCCATCCGGCGTCCGCCAAGATTTTGAATGCGTTCAATTTTATTTTATTTTATTTCTATTTTTTTTATTTTTTTTCCGTTCAAAATTTTGGCGGATGTCGAGTGGTGCGACTCGGCCCCGTATCTTCATGAGCTAGTGCGAACTGCCACACACGATATATATATATATATATATACATAAAATTATAATATTAATATATATACATAAGGATTTCATAAGAGAAACTGAGAATTTCCTAAGAGAAATTGAGACGGATTGGGATTACAATCATAAGTCTTAGAGAGAGAATTTACGTATGCTGCGGCTGGCCAACGTGTGCTGAAACAGAGACCTGGGGCCAAGTCCCACTTACTCTGATTCTTAATTTCTGGCCATTGATCTTCCGAATCTACGGTCGGAAGTAGCGAATTCGGGTAAGTGGGACTTGGCCCCTGTGCTCGAATCTCAATGCAATCGAACGAGTTGAAATAAATAGGGACTCGCCACAGCCGTTTGCGTCGGTGTGTGGCGCCTTTTTATGTATTAAAAAACGGATAAAAAATTATATTATGGAGGTTCCAAAAGAGAAGAAATTGTATAGAAAAACAAAAAAAACATATTATTGCAACAGTCTGACGTCGTCATTCATGACGGCTCAGCGTTATCCTCGCGGCGGACGCATACAGTGTTTTTCTTATGAAAACACAACAACAACAAAAAAAGAGACCCGCACCCACAGTTTTTTATTGAAGAGACGCCCGCACTTGACCCACTGCATGTCACTCTGTGGACGCACCTATTCGGAATACCGGGTATGTTCCTTGCGGAAGGGTATATTCTGTGTGAAAGGACTTGTCTCCCACTTTGCCTCTCTTCCAAATTTGGAAACATCCCCCTTTCCATTTTACGGCAGCCAAAATAAGGACCGGCTGCAGATGGCTGTGGGTGGAGTCTGTGACTCGTATGTCAGTGTTGCATGAAGATTTTTTTTTTTTTTTTTTTTTTTCTTGACAAGGATGAGGATTGCCGCTGCTCTTCTGGGGCCAAGTCCCACTAGCAGCGTTGAGCTACCTCAACGCCCGAGTCTGGACGTGTTTGTGGAGACGTGCAGTTCAGGAAAGTCAACACCATTTCTGCACATCTCGCCAAAAAGCGTCCAGATTCGAGAGTTGAGGTAGCTCAACGCTGCTACCTTCTTCCCCCGAATACAACACACGGTCATTATAGCTGTATTTGGGCTGTCTTTCAGACTAAATACAGCTATAATGACCGTACGTTGTATTCGGGGGAAGAAGGTAGTGGGACTTGGCCCCTGGGGTGGCATGTTTGTGCACATGGGACGAACGCGCATTGCTATAGATGTCAGCGTGTTCAATGGCTGTGGAGGCAGGCACCTAACTTGATGGTACCGTGTGAATGCTGAAGCGGAATTGAAGTCCCGGCGAGTGGCACAGAGCTAGATACCCCATTAGGAATCTTTCGGCCTTTCAGGCCTCAGCCCTTTTTTCCGTTCTTTGGGTGTTGCGCAATTGCTTAGAGGGGTGGGCGTCAAAGGGGTGAACTTGAAGGATAGCTTGAATGAAAGTCGATTTGAGCTCTTCTGGGGGGTGTAAAAGGGTGTGAGGGAGGGGCGTTAAAGGGGGGGGGGGGAGCGCGCCGGGGGTGTCAAAGGGCTTTTCTGCTTAGCAGGCCCACTGTCCCTCATTTGCCGCATTGTGGGTGTCCTATTCCCTGTCGACATGCCTCGTTTGCGAAGGAAGGATGGATCGTGAGCAAGCTCCAGTGGTTCTCATGGCTGTCGCGGGGCAGACGGCTGATGATGCATTTGACATCCTTGATTTCATATTGGGAGTCCGAAGTATACGGCCAACTTGCCAGATCCCGTCTGCTGATATGCTATCAAGCAGAGGTGATTTGCTCCATGACGATGATGGCTGTGGCCCACTATTGTGGAAATAACAGGTATCCTTTGGCTGTGGAGGTAACAGGTATCCTTCCACGTTTGTCACCGAGGTGGTGGGTCTTGCGACGATCCGCAGGACTGTGGAACGACCTTCTCCCGGTGGACGGTGCGGAGAATGACCATTACATTGGTCTCCTTCGGATGCGTCGGTCGACGTTCGACCGTTTGGTGCGAAAGTTGACACCTCTGCTGGAGAGGGAGGTCACGAGATTCAACGTTGTCGGACCAAATACCTTTACAAGGGTATTTGGCCATACTTTTGCAGTCCACACAGACGACATCGGCTACCATGACGGGGCCAGTCCGAAGTTCAAGGGGTGTGCGTTTTTCGCACGACACTTTGAAAATGATTTCCTCGACCATTGAGCCTGAGGCAAATCGGTGAGAAAATTTTATTAAGTATGCGCGCGCGTTGCTATAACGCTCGCTGTGATGGTTAGGATCGGTAGTAATACCCTTCGACCAAAAAGGTCGAGGGGTTGATTGGGTTAGTATTGTATCGAGAAAACCTACGCACAAAGAGACTTAAAACGTCAATACTTTAGATGAGCTAAACTAATATACGCCCTGACGGCCAGAGCGATAAAAGGGAGTGATTGTCGGATTTTGCAGTATCACCCTGAAAATGTTTCGACATGTCACATGAACTTATATTCCTCAAACTGAGGCTGAGGCTATCGCTCGTTCTCCCATATGTAGAGAAGGAGTTGCCTCTTGGGCAGTGACTTCCTGACAACATGGTCACCCAAGCAACCAGTGTATTCGTCCTTTCGAAGAGAAACATCATTGTGGACTCTGATATGGTTCGCACAGGCCTTAGACTCCGGATACGTGAACTGGAACCGCCTATCTACCAGTACTGCGCCTCTAAAAATGTCAAATTTTATTTTTTTCTGCTCGGCCTCAAGTACTCGACACATCTACCTCTAATTGGTGTGGTACCGACCTACCTACTACTTGAGTATTTTCTGCTGTTCGTAAGTATCGCGGGTCTTTTCCCCGCCACTTGAATGTTTTCCCCGCTGTAACCCTCAATGTCACGACCACAGGTAAGTACTAGCTCTTCCGACCTTCCGATCAACCAAGTGTCCTTGCGGGTCACACACACAATCAGGCCGACAAGCACTCGGACAGGCGCGCAGATCAGCAAGCGTACACACATACAGACTTAGAAACGGGTTCCGCCCAGTAGTTGGGCTAAGCCCCACTTCTCTATAGATACTAGAGTTGCTCCCCTTCTTTTAGAAGTGGGAGCTAGCTCAATAGGTTTTAGTGCGGATTATCATACAATAGACTTAGGGATCAAGCTTATCCGATCCTAGGAGCTAACTTCTTTTATTTTGGTCCATGGGGATCACGTTTTGACCCGTGTTCGATTGGTGGGGCTTGAACCTGCGACCTTAGTGTGAGGATTAGTCAGGGACTACTTGGCCAGTTGAGGTCCGAGTCCCTGCTGCAACGCAGACCGCCACTTGGCAAGTTAGGGTAGTTAGGAGTTAGATGCTATTAAATTTTGTTCTTTTCTTTTCTCTTTGGATTTCGTGTTTTTCTTTTATTTCTTGTTGAGTTTTTTTTTCTCCACGGGGATCACATTTTGACCCGTGTTCGATTGGTGGGGCTTGAGCCTGCGACCTTAGTGTGAGGATAAGTCAGGGACTACTTGACCAGTTGAGGTCCGAGTCCCTGCTGCAACGCAGACCGCCACTTGGCAAGTTAGGGTAGTTAGGAGTTCGATGCTATTAGATTTTATTCTTTTCTTTTGTCTTTGGATCTCCTATTTTTCTTTTATTTCTTGTTGAGTTGTTTTTTTTCTTTTCTTTTACGTGTGAGAATCTCTTAGTCAACTTACCTTAATGCACCTGCCCCGAATTTCGGCCAAGTCCATTCTCTCACAGACCACCGATCCGGGACATCGAGCTTAGCCCGCTCCGAGTCGATATTGGCTCACGCCCTCGGGAGAGGAGCAAAGTAGAGCAGATCGTGAGGGAGGGAGCTTACAACCTCGGAGTCTTGACAGGGAAAACTCCGGACAGAGTCAAGGAGGAGACGACCACCTACCGCTTTGAGGATGGGAGATCACCACGTTGTAGAGGATGGCGACTCGCGTAGGGAGGCAGTGCACACGAGCAGGAAAGAAGATGGCTGCTCTGGAAAAAAAAGGCGTGCGGGGAAGGTAGTAAGAGAGATAGCAGGAGAAGTAGTAGTAGGAGAAAGAATAAGAAGAAAAAGAAAAAAAAAAAGGAAAAAGAAGAGAGAAAGAAAGAGGATAAGCATCTATCTTGTAACCGATGATGGCGACGATCCGGGCGAGGATTCTGAGACCTTGTACTCGAGTTACGTGAGACTCTCTGTGCATGATTGGGTGATTTTCATTTTGCGAGAGACGGACGACTCGTTTTCTGGTGGTCGACAAAAGATTTTGCAACTGTCGATCGAACATCAAGTTGTCTTTGTTGGAGGGATTTCACTACATCTCACTGAGCTCGGTCGTCGCTGGCAACAATCGCGATTGTCGGGGCTTTCCAAAGTCGTGGTGCTGACTTGTGGATCGTGACATTCACCCTCGCTCATCCTGTCGCGATGATTGGTGTCTTATTGCTTGCCTGACGGTCCAGTTGACGGTCATTTGCAGGTGGTGTTGGCCCTTGCATCCGTTGCCTACCATATCCTGAGGTGGAGGTCATGGGATGTGTGGTGCATCCACCGATGGCGTCGTGAGGTGGACTCGTCATGCACCTAATTTGTTGGAATGCGTGCAGGTGTCTGCGTTGTGGTTTCGATATGCTGCACATCGTGACGGATCGAGTTGCGTTGTGAAAGAAAAACGACGACGACGATGATGACGACGACAGAAAGAACAACAGGTCACCTCAACAATCATGAAAACTCATTATGAGTCTATGCAAGTTGTTGTCATATAGTAACAACCTAACGGGTTGGTTAGCCAACTCAACCCTCACCCACCGCCTACACCCACACTTTGTATCAACCTTTGCACTAAATGACATTTTATGATTTTCGGGTCATTGTCTAAAGGGTCTTTGTTTGGTCAAAAGAGGTCCTTGTATAACTGAATGACTGAGTCGAAAATGGAATGTCTGGCTGAGAGGTTTGAAAGTATAAGTGTAATGAGCGTGAAAGTCAATAGATTGTTCACTCTGTTAGGATTGTGTAATGCACTTTTTTTTTTTTTTTTTCAGGTCAATAAAACGACCGGCCACGTGTTATTCACGGAACTCGCATTGGCAAACTTATGGTTGCCTGAGCCTACTTTTGTTCATTTGGTTTGAATTTCTGACTTTCCTCATTCTTGATGCTTAATAGATTATGATAATTGGAAAGGTCAAGAGCCTTACTCATGTTGTATTTTTTAAAAGGTCATAAACCTACCTTTATTTTTGATACAAGTTTGAAAGACTGCGAACCTACTTTTATTTGTGATGTTTGTTTGAACGACGAAGAGTCTATTGTTTGTTCTCTTCCAAAAGTCAAAGTTTTGACAATGTGCATCTTGATGTTTGTCTTTGCTTATGTGAAAATGTAAAGATACCTCATTGCCTTTAAATCTCAATCCTTGAAATACGTTTATTGCATGTGTATTATTTGGAAAAACATTATGTAACATATATAACTTATAGATTAACATCAATAGGTTAGAATATTGTATGCGCGAAAGATAGTCAATCAAGTCGACCCAAATTGTAAGTAGGTCCGGGAGATCAGCGCCCCGATGCCCGACACATATACGGGTCAGTCTTAGGCATTCCACCGCGTGTATACCGATGCTATACCGACCGAGCAAACACCCTCAGCTGACTTACCTTTGCGATTGCAATTTGCAAGTAAAAACCTTCGTACGTGAGTCAGTAGCTCAGCAGGGATACGTCTACCTAAGGGTGGTGACAACCCCTCAGGTAGAGGTGAGTTATACCTTGCGGAGCTCTGTCCTATAGTAGGGAGCTGCCGGAGGTATAGTTGGCACGCATGGTCGGAGTGGTATCTCCTCTGATTCAAAAATATTACCTTAATCATGTGTTACACGAGCGTGAGGTTCTACGCTTGCCACAAGGTGTGGGACTGCCGTGCCCAACAGCGTGCCGCTCAATCCTGCAAAAACAATTGCGTATACTACCGGGTCCCACAGGTGGGCATAAGGGGACTCACACTGGCACGCATGCTCAACATATGACTTTCAAGTTGGGGAAAACGCGTGGTTTGCATGCGATACGGGAAGTTGTTGAGGTCATTATAGCATGCTACAGGGATGCGATCGGATTTTGGGGGATCCAAGAGCCCATGAAACACCCACGGAGGCGGCCGTGCGCGGTCGAAAGACTTTGCGACCGCATGGCGACCAGTGAGGAGGGAAGAAGGGGGTTTGGGAAGTGAAATGGGGTTGCGCAACCCCAGGCCCCCTTGAAAGAAAAAAAAAT
Source organism: Chara braunii (assembly GCA_003427395.1). Classification (NCBI taxonomy): domain Eukaryota; kingdom Viridiplantae; phylum Streptophyta; class Charophyceae; order Charales; family Characeae; genus Chara; species Chara braunii. Next base: position 78,386 of record BFEA01000837.1, on the reverse strand, counting down.
GAAAAAAAAACTAGGCTACCAAGGTGGCCCATTGCCAGCTGCCCGCCAGTTGCCTGGTCGGACAAAAACAATATTACAAAATGATTAAAAATCAGAAAATAAAAATTATTTTTGAACTTTATTTTTGATTTTAAATTTGGTAAAGAATTGCGATGTGACCCTAAAACAAAAGTTGTTCAGTTTATTTTTCTGCATAACACAGTTTTTTTGGATTTTTTTTTTTTTTTTTTTTTTTTTTTTTTTGGGTCCGCGTTCGGCCCGAACGGCACGGTCGGGACGTCCAAGAAAATAGGGTAAACCGGGCGGCTCGGCTGGTAGCCTAGAAAAAAAACAATTTTCGGGGAAGGGGTTTTGGTTGTGAGTGAAGATAAGGATAAAAATATATATATATAAAAATACACATTTTTTTTCCCCCCGGAGATTTGACCCACAGAGAGCAGCACCTGCTGGGAACCGGGCCTAGCGTCCCATAGAGCCCATGAAGTATATACTTAGGAGATCTATTCGTGGGGAGATCTATTCGTGAGGAGCAGCACGTGCTGGGAACCGGGCCTAGCGTCCCATAGAGAAATTTAAATAGAAATTTGAAAGTTTGAGATACCGGGGCCATTACCCGACTTTGGCTAAGAAAAAAATTGGCTACTTAGAAAATCACAACGACAAACCTCAAAATAGGCAAAGTTCAGAAACGACTCAGAACCCCCCCCATCAATCCTCTTTACCTCACTCCAGCAAGACTTATTGTAGCAGAGCCACCATCTCCGCTGCTACTGTAGCCTATTTCCATCCTACGAGCTAGCCCCCTCACTAGGAGGACGCTTGATATTCAAACCATCTACTTCTCCCGCACACCTCTTTTAGAGACAAATTTAAGAAGACCTCCCCCTGCCAGCATTGATTGCCCCAGAAATAAGGGGATTAACTGAGCAGGGACGGCCTTTGATGATAGGTCAAAATTAAAAAATATGAAGACTGCAGCCCCTGGAATAGTCAACGTAAAAGATCCTGTCTTCGTCATCGAAAGGAAAAACCTCAAGTTGTTCCAGGTAGAGTTAGTAGCCAGTGGCCGGTACCCGCCGAGATACTTGGCTCCAATCGCATCCACCCCGACTCCCTCCATCCCAGTCCCATCCGTCCTTCCTAACTCCGTCCTCATAAGGAGTTTCAAAGGACCGCTTCTCAGCAGGGGGTGAGCACCATTATCACCCCGAAGTACCTTGCCCCCACAAGAACTCCAGTCTCCGTCCTCAAAGGGGTAAACAAGCGCTACCCAACGCCAATCGCGCCAGAGCTCGCCCTCATCAGCCGGTACCCATTGAACAGTCCAAAGTTCCTAACGCCAATCCTATCTGATAAGAGTTCCGCCTAGCCGGTACCCGTCAAGCAACCCTATTCCATCCCCCTCTCCGTCCTTGCAAAGAATCATTTTATGCCTCCTCCTTTGCTTCAAAACAATTCCCTCGAAACCCTACAAGATACTTCACTTGACTATCTCTGACAAGAATAAGACAAATTCAGGGAAACAGGCAACCCCAGAAACAGACAGCCCAAACAGACATGCCCCTATCATCGAAAGGAAGAACCTCATTCGTTCTCTCAAACTCCATCCTCGTAAAGAGTCGAGAGAACCTCATCTCAGTAGAGGGCGGGCACCATCATCACCCCTAAATTCCTTGCCCCTACAAGAATTCCAGTCTCCGCCCTCAAGGGGATAAAACAATACTACCCAACGCCAATCGCGTCAAGGCTCATCCTCATCAACCGGTACATTTTGGAAAACCTAAACTACCCAACGCAAATCGCATCTCATAAGAGGTCCCCCTAACCTGTACCCGTTAGAAAGCCCTATTCCATCCCCTCTTCATCCTTGCGAAGAATCATTTGATGCCCTTTGCCCCCTCCTTCAAAACAAAATCCCCCAAGACTCTACAAGATGCTCCACTTGACCATCCCATGGGGCCCCTATTCAAATTTCCGACAAAACTCTGACGAAAAGAAGTAGGTCAAATTCTGATCAAAATTAAAAAAACAAAACAATCTCGCCACAAAGACCCTAGAAAATCAACAACGAATTGAATCCAACTTAGGAAATTCCTTGGTATCGAAGATTGAAAAATGAATCAACAATGATAGTAGTAAAAATACTTTACATTATGGAAGAAACAATCATTAGAAAAAACCATTGGAAAAACGGATGCATGAAGATCCAGAATTTCGGATTCGAATTTCATAAGATATGTTTAGTAAAAAACATTCAGAATTGTGAATCTATCAGAATCGCAGTCTGATTCGCGACTTTCAAAGTGGCAAATGCATTAGACTCTTAGGATTAGAATATTTCAAAGATTTATTTCTGAATTATTCCAGGACGTAGAGAGAAAAAATACCTATGTAGAGGAATCACAACTTGAAATCTCCATCAGAACCTTCACAATTGATAGTAAGACGTAAGAAAAATCTCAAGAACAATCAAGAATCCTAAAACGAGATAATCAATGAGAAACCAAACTAGGAGATCAAGGGATTTTGTACAGTTATTAGCTAGGAGATCCAGGGATTTTGGATAGTTATTAGCAATCATTAGAGCATGGGCTAACCAATCGCCACCTGAGCAGATCAGCGAGTAACATTCATCTCCCCTTCCTCGACAGCACCTACTTACCTCCTTCCCATCAAACCCTACCCCAGCGTCTTTAGGGAAGAAAGAACCCTTCCTCCCAAACCCTATCCCGGCGTCTTTAGGGAAGAAAGAACCCTTCCTCCCACTTCTAGCTACGAAGGCTCTGGGCACTGCTAACACCGAAAACCATCGATGACCATCTTCGATCCCTGAAAAGAATAAAAAAATGGTGTGGCCCCTCCTCACCAAACCTGTTGGCGAGTCACCACAGAGGGGTTGAAACCTCCAAAAAAACTATGCTAATTCGTACTTACCCTGCTGTCGAAGAAGGGGGGAGACTCTTTTTACCACCGCTAATCGTTCCTCGTATCGTGATCATCGCTGCTGCCGGATTGGTCATACCCTGCTGATGAAATTACACGTGGCCCCACATAAGTCACCCAACCATAGCAAGCTCCGTTGTTAATTCACCACGCTTCTTCTCGCTACACTACCTCGGAATATCCTGCGTCCCGACCCTGATTCCGAGACAAAAGTCCTGTCAACCCAAGGTTTACTCCTCGCGCCTTCCACATCATCAGCTCCCGCCTTGCACCGCAACGTTCGTCGCTCCCGCAGGCTGAAATCCGAGTACGGGTGGTGCAGCGCTCCCGGTCGCGCTGCGCCCCCCACCCTCTCCCATGGAAGTTACAATTTTCTCTCGGGAAGCGATGTCTTGGTGCATCACTTTTCGTTTGACATACGCCTGCTGCCGCGTGACGAAGAAAGCAGTATTGCTGCGCATCTTCACGCACTCCTTATCAGAGCGTGCCAATGCCACAGTGTGTTTCCACATGGCACCAGTGATAGCACGCACTACGAATCCCCCGTGGCCGCAGTTGCCACAGTCACGACCGAGGCCTGCAGTCATGGCCACGACCGTGACGATTTTCGCTTTCGTGTAGTAGCCAGAGGGGGAGGGGGTTGGGGTTGAGGGTTCTGGATTGGAGTTCCGGAACCCCGACCCTATCCTCTAGATGAAAAAAAAGTAAAAAAAAACGATTCAAGGAGGGGGGGGGGGGGGGGGGGGGGGGGGGT
>BFEA01000837.1:31230-35179 GCA_003427395.1 Chara braunii | reverse complement strand
ACGCAACAAACCAATCAATCAATCAATCAATCAATCAATCAATCAATCAATCAATCAATCAATCAATCAATCAATCAACCAATCAATCAATCAATCAATCAATCAACCAACCAATTAATCAATCAATCAATCTTTTTTTTTTCTTTTCCGGGTTTCCCGGACGAAAAAAAAATAAAAAAAATCTTTTTTCTTTTTTTTGTTGAATGGGGGGGTATGCGATACGCAACCTCACGCCCCCTCGCGGCTTCCCGTACGGGGTCGCCGATCAGAGTTCTAGGAGGGGCGTGGCCGAGGATTTTTGGCCGTAAGGGTTGAGTCTCCCGAACGGAACGGGAGGCCCTCGTTTCGTGCCAGAGGTTTTCCCCGGAGTCGAACTGTCGTTGCGGAGTCCCGTGGGGGTCGGATCACTCCGAAACGATAAAATCAAAAAGGTTTCCGCGAAAATGGACTGCCGTCATGCATCGGGACAGAAAAAAGGCATCAAGGGGAGAGGGTCATGGCGGCGGAAGACAAAACTTCGGCCGTAAGGGGTTTGGGGGATAGGTGGTGGGTTCGAAGCCTTCAGGCCTCATCATCGGCCTCACAAAGTGGCCGAACCCCCGGGTCTTTGCTGTGGAGGTGGTTGGTTTGAGGCCTTCAAGCCTCGGCGTCGGACTCACAGAGTCCGCGCGAAAGTTTCCGAGAAGCGGCGGGAGGACTCGCCGGCATCTGAATTCGAAATTGCGCGGGCAGCGCCCCCGCACTACGGGAAAGCTCGGGGAAAGGTGTCGCTCCTTCGTAACCCAGGACCAGCCGTCGCCAAGAACACGAGTTCCCCTGGCGACACCAGCGACAATCAAACTGCGCCCGCCACGCGGCGTGAGCGACCGACCAGGGCAACACTGTCAAACCCGTATAAGGCAATATTAGAGTCGGGGAATCAAAACGATCAATCAAAACAAACCCGTTCCCCCTTATCTCACAAGCCCGAGGCGGGTCTTGCCAACACACTTGCTCCGTCCGCCTCAGCGCGCGCCGTACGTCCGCATCGCAATAAACGCTGTCGTCATCTGCAATGGGGAAGGTCGGTAGCAAGATGAGACGATCGGAGGTACGTGATGAACACGGGCAAGGTCCCGCGTTCCCGGTCATCCGAACCAACACCGAATCCATACAACAATCGTCGCAACTCTTCTCTTTCTAAGGTGGGTACGTCGAGGGAAGACGACGAAGTCTAAGCTCTCTCCCCTTGCTGGGGCGTCGACCGTCCGCGCAGACGCAAGCGGTTGACGTCACCGGTACGGGGGCAAGAAGCTCAAAAGGCGATGACTATCAGTTTAAAAAGAAAAGCAATCGAGAGAGAGAGAGAGAGGGTGAGTTACGCCGAGACCGCGCACGAGCGCAGGAAAGACCACTGAGGGGAGGGGAACAACCGGATCAACACACTCGTACTCCTAAGCAGACGTCCCCCAGTTCAGTTTCCCCAGCCCCGCCCGGATGAGTACATACACACATACATGCATGCAGTCAACAAACTTTGACAGGACATCTAATCATCCATGGACCTTCGACATCACTCATGCGCTCCACCAGCTCCCATCACTCGGGGCTTCACACACACGACATGCATAGACAAAGCAGCAATGGAGATAAAAGCGAGTCCTTCGTGTACACAAAAATTTCAATTAACTGCCACCCCCAGGCGCAGCCTTCAAAACTCCCCAAAACCACCGACCACCATAGCCACAAGTCCCTGCCGCGGCCGGCGTCCAATCCCCACCACTGCTCTGTCCCTCCAACTGCTTCACCCCGAGACTACCGCGGGTCCACCCCACGTTGTCACTCCGCCCGTCCTTGGGCTCGTCGAGCCTGTTCGGCGCCGCGGACTCTCGCGCATAGCTCGCGCAGCATTGCAGCCGAGATCAAAGAGTGAGAGAGGAGAGGGTTGCGCGAATTTATAGTGCGGGAGGCGGCGGGTTGTTAGCGCGAGGTGCGGGCAGCGCAGGTTGTAGATGAGCAGGACAGGAGGAAGGTGGGGAGTTAGGGGGTTTCACCCGCGGGATGGCATGGTCCTACGTGATTGGGGTGTCCGTTCAAGTGGCACGCGGTTTCCTGCTCTCCACATTGATCCGAGCATCCCAACTACGCAGCCAATCACTTCGCGGGGTAAGGATCGAGCTGGGCGGAGGGGAAAACGAAGAGTCCAGCATGGGGAAAATGCGCGCAGCAAGAAGGAAAGATGGCGCGAGGATGCAAAGCAAGAAACGGGGATGCGAGACGCGCGAAAAAAAATCGGAGCTTGGGCGTGCGCACGCAAAAATTCAAAAAGTCCCCACCCGCACCCGTTTCTTGGTTTCCATACCGCGGCCACTATTCGCCCGTGGGAGTTATTAACCAAACAAAATGAAAAAGCCGTTTCGAAAAGAAAAAAAAAGCAAAAAGAAAAGAAGAAAACCCCTTTCTGTCCGTGTCCGTACTTCGGGGCTTCCGCGAGATTTTTCCTCAGGGATACGGCAAGCCACGCGGTACGGATCTGAGCTTATCACAGGTACCCCCCGACACCGGACCCCCCCACAGCGCATCCACCCCCTCAACACCCCCCCGGAAGGCCACGTACGGGGAGCCCGAAGTCCGTATGTACAGGCCGTACGGGTGCTCAGGGCCCATACATATGGTCGTACGGGAGTACGGAGGGGCCGTCCTCGTACCAGGTGACGACACTGCTCCTATCAGCACCACATCACCTCAGGTTGTTTTTTTCAAAAAAAAAAAAAAAAAAAAAAAAGAATTTTCTTTTGTTGATTTTTTTCTACTTTTAATGAACACCTATGAATCCCCCCGGACCACGGTCGCCGCAGTCACGACCGTAGCTTGCAGTCATGGGCGCGACCTTGCGGTCATCACTGCGACCGCGGCGATTTTCGCGGCCACGTAGCGACCAGAGGAGGAGGGGTTTGGGGGTGGGGGTTGCGGATTGGGGTTCCGGAACCCTGACCCTACCCACTAGAAAAACGAAAGTTAAGAAACTATTTTTTTTTTTTGGGGGGGGGAAGGTTGGTGGGTGAAAAACAATTAAAAATAAATCAATAAATAAAAATCTTGATTGACTGATTGATTTTTTGACTTTGTATATGGTCAATCAGCAGGATCGCCATAGTTTGATCGAACACAAGCATCAAAGACTACAAGCGAAGCAACTTTTGCCGCCTCTACGTGCTGCGCAAATGGCATGGCACGCGCCATAGCGTAAGCTGGCAGGAAAGTTGAAGATTGATTGATTGATTGATTGATTGGTGGAAGAGGGGTTCCCCCTCCCCCCCCCTGGCACACACACACACACACACATGCACACACACACACACACACAAGGCTAGGAAGATTCTCTCGCCCGGCCGGTCCTGCCCGGCCAGGCACCCGGGCGTGACGCCCGGGGGGGTCTGACGCCCGGGGTACCCGGGCGTGCAAAAAAAAAAATAAAAAATATATATATATATATATATCTATATATATATATTTTTTGATTTTCTGCGCTCTCCCAGAGGACTCCAAATCCGGGCTCATTTCGTTTTTTGCGAGTTGGCTGTCAAGGGGGGAGAAGGGGGGTATGAATTGGATTTAAAGGTGCTAAAGGGGTCTAAAGGGGGGTGCCTTTGTGTGATTCTGTTATTTGCTTTTTTATCTCCGATTCCGTGAGGAATTATAATGTGACCCTCAGCCAAAAGTGGTTTGCATTTCAATCCTACACAACATATGTTTTTTCCGGATTTTTTTGAGTTTTTTTTTTTTTTTTTTTTGGCGCCGGGGCTGCCTGGAACCTTACCCGGGGTCATGCCCGGCCGGGCACCCGGGCGTGTACCCGGGCATAAGTTGGGTGCCCGGGCGCCTGGGAAAACTCCCTAGACACAAGGGTTGAAAACCATTGTTTTTGTTTGTTTTACTTCTTTTTTTTTTTTTTGATTGATTGATTGAT
>BFEA01000837.1:21230-26230 GCA_003427395.1 Chara braunii | reverse complement strand
ACTTTCATGAAAGAAATTCAGGGATCGAGGTCGAGTGGCGATGACACGAGGTATCAGAGTAGCGCAAAGGGACCAAGGGGTTGAGGACTCGGCGGGGCTATCCCCCTTGGTTTTGTTGTCGGCATAGTCAGGACGGTATTAGCAATATATATATGTATTTTTTTTTCGTCTGTCGCCTTCTGACGATTAAATTTTTTATAGATATGTTATTCATTAGCGTCGTATTATTTTTATTTTTTTATGCTCTGACGTCCCTTTGACTTGGACATGACGCCGGGTTCAGTGGTCGTCACAGCAGTTGAGAACCTTGAGCACACGCCTCTTTTAGCGAGCCCATTTAGGTTCCGACATATCCTAATATTAGCGAAATCCCTCTATCCCGTATATTTTGAAACAGCGGACCGAGGAGATCAACAAGCATGCGAGTCAGAGAGAGAGAACAGTCCACGAGGCAGAATGAAACCTGGGTGGTGCGGGCCTTTGAAGGTGTACCGCCCGCCAGCCGTGAATCGGTCGCGGAGGTTTTGAGTATATGCATGCCCACCGAGAACCGAGAGGGGGGGTGAGCAACGCCCGAAAGGAGTGGTCCGGGGCACTGTGGGAAGCTCGCTGCAGCAGCCCACCTGTAGAACCCGTCTCCACGTTGGTCATCAAAGTTCTTATTTCAAAATTTTGTTACTGCCGCTAAGGTCCGCATAGGGACCCGCTCCGGTAGGAGCCCTGCCGCGAGTCTGTAGCAGGCCCACACCACCGACTCAGCGACCACTGACGGTGTATGGGCGGCCGGTGGGGGGCCCAAGTTGGTGGCAGACTCAGTCTGAGCAAGGCGGGCCAGAGGTAGACTGGGGAGGAGCTAAGGCGGAAGATTGGAGCCACACAGACGTGTAGAACGACCGTCGGTCTTGGGCGTGTATGAGGAAAGTCGATTGAACCGACTAGTAGCCGGTCCCTCTGAAGTTCCTTTCAAAATAGAGCGGATTGGTGAACATCGTCGTCTCACAGCTGCGGGAGTGGATGTTGTGAAAGGGATGCGGGCGTCAGAAAAAGTTGGCAACTAAAGGGACTGTGGCGGAGATAGGAAGGAGAAAGGCAACATGTGAGTGAGCCGGAGGTGAGACGCAGTGGCGGAGAAAGAGGACAACTTGAAGGAGGGACGGACCTAGGCGCGATTTCGTGCCAGGTACATTAGATAGTAAAGGAAGTAGAGATGGTGAAGGACGAGTTGGGGCAGCAGCGGAGAAGGAGGAGCGCTCGCGATGCTTCACGGCTTTAGGCAAGAAGAACTAGTAAGTAGGGGTTTTAGCCCCGGGCGAGCTCGATCGTGATGTCAGTTTTGACTGTAGGTCGGTAGATAGTGGGTGAGAAAGAAAAAGTTGTTACGTGAAGGTGACGGAAAACAAATATGGTGAAAGAAGAAGAACTCGACATCTCCCCAGATTCCCAACAGAATCGGGCGAGGTAAGGTTCGCTTCGGGGGTTTTTGGGTAGCTGCGAGTTATAATATGAAGTCAGTTTTTGTGATAGATTAGTAGATTGGGAGGTTAGTAAGGGAGAGTTCGCGTAGAGTTATAGATATGGCAGAAATAGGAAGGGGGTGATTATCTCGAAGCTCAGCCGTTTCTCGACGAAATCGACCAGGGAAAGATGTTGAACGTGGGCTTTGGGATGCTGGGGGCGGGGTGGTGAAGTTAGAGTAAAGAAAGGGGTCATAGGATGTGTACCATGACGAGTACACACTGCGTCGGGGGAAGTAGTTTGCTGTCACGAAAACATGGAGAGAACCCGTCTGTGGTTTAGGAAGAGATTCATTCGATTTTGTATAGACTATTGATAGTAGTAGCACGGGGCGAGGCCAACACTCCCCCTCATGTTTGTTCGGAGGTTGACATCGTCGGACAGTCTCATGGCCGCCATGTTGTCATTAGCCATGATCGTGCTTCGCCTGGACCATGACCTCTGTGCCAATACTCTAGGCCCTCTCGGACTTTGTTTGAACTTGCCCATGTGAATGACCAGGTACGTTTGCATCACAAGGACAGTTGCAGACACATATAGCAGGAAGGGAGAGGAGAAAAGGTTGTATACCTGCAAGCAGCTTCGCCTACGTTTTCGTTCCGAGGAGGAGGGTGCTCGAGGTTCCGAGTCAAGACATAGTGAGAACCGACAGACTGACAACTTTGGGTTCGTTGTCAAGGCGTTCTGGAGCTCTAGCCTGCTATAACATTACCACCGATGCTGCCTGATCCTGAAGCTACTGTCTCAACACAAGCGAGAGGGTCGATAAGCTTACTGCAGAAGTATTGCCGGTCAACTATAACCAATTGCGGGAGGTACGAGGACAAATAGGGTGACGAAGGAGTCAAGTAGAACAGTAAAGAGAGGAGAAGGGGGTTGAGGCGTACTTGTTCATTGTGAAGGTCCGCATGAGAAAACTTTGCAGCTACCTTTGTGTTGTTGACTATTTGATGTTCGGATGGGGTACGACTGTTGAGGTGGCAGACTGTTATCGCAGTTGAGGAACGTTGGGTCTGGGTTGCTGTGAAGCTGGTGCGACTGGTGGAGTTTGAATAGGGCGCAGGGCAGAAGGCACACCCTATCTAGAGGCAGTCGCTCTTGGCAGTATTGAGGGATCTCAGCGAGGCTTGAGGAAGTGATTTGGCCGGCGAGTGAGGTTGTTGCTACGATTTGAAAGTCGTCAGGGGGTCAACAACAGACAGTTTGACTTCGGATTGACCAAGTCGCTGCGCATTTTGGCCATCATTGCGGGGCCCTCAGACGTATGAAGATTACAAGGTCCTCTCCTTAGAGTTGAGTCAGTTCCCCTCTTGTATCTCGAGCGTCTGAAACCCCTTATCTTCTGTCTTTCTTACTCTCAGTCTAACCTTTGTTCAGAGAGGAAGGCAGCAGGCGGGATTGCAACCCGTAGGACCGTGACAAGACTCTAAAGGGAGTCAGCCCACCGATTGCGGGAGCTATGCCGGAACTCAGGAGGAGTTTTGGAGGCAAGGAACAAAGAGGTAACGATTTCATCCTCCTTTTATAAACCCGGTTATAACCCATATTCGTACTTTTTTCAATGTTTGACTGAGTATATTGTGTGCACCCTTACTTTGACTTTGAGTTTGACTTTCAAGACTTAAATCAGACTTAAATAAAGGAAGACGTGCACAATATCAGTTTCAGTTTTGTTGACTAACTGAAAGCAGATTGTGGAAAGGGATTGCATCTGGGGAAGGATGGGAGGAAGGCAATATCGTTGTGTCTGATTAGGTCAATCAAAGGTTGGACAATTCTTCATAAGTTTGGGGAGACCCAGTGCTATGTTTATTTTTGAGTTGGCTGGAGGACTAAACACGTTCCATAAGTTTAAGTGGTCTGGTGACTCTGACTTGCGAGGACTATCTGTGGTTGACTTTTTGGGGACTAAACACTGTCCCATAAGTTTTTGTGGCTTGGTTGTCTTGCTTATCTTGGGTTTTCTCAGTTTTTTTTTGTTTTGAACGAGTGGGTCTGAGCACTGTCCCATAAGTTTGGGTGGTTCAACCTCTTCCTGCTTTACTATTAAGGGAATTCGCGGAGGTCGGCGGAGGTCCACGGACGTAGGGCTGAGGGCATCGAGATCGGCATCGGCGAGCGGAGAACGTCGGCGGAAGTGGAAGGGGAGGGAGGGGGGGGGGGGGTGGGGGGAGACGTGGGGGAGAAGTGGAAGCGGGGGGGAAGAGGGGGGGGAAGTGAAAGCGGAGGCGGTCGGACGTCGTCGACGATGGGCGGATCGGGATCCGAATCAGGATGCGGATCGGGATCTGGATGCGGATCGGGATCGGGATCATGATGCAGATCGGGATCGGGATCCGGATCCGGATCCGGATCGGGTTCGAGATGAGGATCGGCTTCAGGATCCGGATCGGGTTCGGGATCTGGATCGGGTTCGGAGATCGATGGACCTAGGCCGACCTAGGCGGAGGTAGGCGGAAGTCGGCGGAGGTCGGCAGAGGTCCGTGGACCTAGGCTGAGGTCTGCGGAGGTAGGGGAAGCTTCGCGAACATGAGGGTTGGGGAGACAACACCTTGGCGATAGCGGAGGTAGTTGAACCCCGGCGGAGGTGGGCGAAGGTGAGCCGAAGTGGGCGGAGGTGCGCCGAGGTCGGCGGACGTGCGCGAAGGTGACCGGAGGTAGCCGAAGCCGGGGGGAGGTGGGCTGAGCTGTAAGGCGGAGGGCGAGGAAGTGGAGGTGAAAGTGGAAGTGGGGGCAAAGCGGCAGTCGGGGTTGGTGCGGGGGGGAAGCATTGTTGCGGGGGGGCAGCGAGGGTTCGGGATCAGGATTGGCTTCGAGATCCGGATCGGGTTTGGGATCCGGATCGAGTTCGGGATGAAGTACTGAAGGAAAAAAAGAAAAAAAAAAGTACTAAAGAAAAAAAGAAAAACAGAAAACCTCTTTCAAACGTAGACGATGAAGAATAAAAATGTCACTTTCAAATCAAACGTAAACGATAAAAAAAAGTAGATGATAAAGAATAAAAAAAAGAAGAAGATGCAGAAGAAGAAGGAGAAGAAGAAGAAGGAGAAGAAGAAGAAAAAAAACAGAAAGAAAAAGAGAAAAAGAAGAACACGAAGATAAAGAAGAAAAAAAAAAAAAAAAAAAAAAAAAAAAAAAAAAAAAAAAAAAAAAAAAAAAAAAAAAAAAGAAAAAGAATAAGAAAAAGAAGAAAAAGCAAAAAAAGAAGAAAAAGAAGAAGAATAAGAAATTACTTACCAGCAGAAGCCATGGTCATCTCTCGATTATTTTCCTCCTCAAAAAGAAAAACGCGTTCTTTCTCCGTCTCTCTCTTTTTTTCTGCCGTCCTCCTCCTTCATTGCACTTCTTCTTCAGCCCTGACTACGGCTTCTCCCCTTTCTCTATCTTCTTCCGTCACTCCCGTGCCCTCCTCCTGCTCGAAGGCGGTGTTCACTTCCACCTCCCCAACTTGCCTCCTCTCTCTCTCTCTCTCTCTCTCTCTCTCT
>BFEA01000836.1:508902-519427 GCA_003427395.1 Chara braunii | reverse complement strand
TACTTTGCCTTCTCGTCCGCTTGCAGCAGACCGCACGAGTATACCGGAGGGTAGACAGCTTTACAATTTACACAATCATGCCCATGAGATGTATCATGTACATCTCTCACACAAAGCTAAACATTCATCGAGATAAATCCACACATGTGAGAGCGATAGTGATCGTCAGAAGACAAGCCCCATAGGACCTCAACTCATAGTACACTCAGGGGGTAGAATGCCTCCCCCAACAATCGAATACAGACACTCAACTCAATACCCCGCCTGTCTGAGTAGGACTCATAACCCCACTGTACACTCATCGAGTACACTCGGGAACACAGCATCTGCCTAATCATCCACATAATACCTAGCCCCTGTCCTCCCCTGCTGGGAAGACTCACACCCCGAGTGCTATAAACTCCCAAATCCCATTCAGAGCAGCAATAGCTTCTGAATCACAAAACCAAACTCAACTAAATAATCTCATATATCACACAGTTGAGTCCTACCCCCGGGTCGTAGCCCCCGAAGAAACTCAAGAGGAAACAAGCGAACAAGAGTCAAGTGTATATGTACAATCAGCTAGAGACTCATCCTACCGCCCCTGCGCACACACACCTCTAGGGCCCACTCAACTGACTCACGATATGTACATCTCTAACCCCGCCGTGCGTGTGTCAAGGGTCTCTAGTCCAACCAATGTATAGCAGACCGGTCCCTACTTACACAATTCCTCCTGGTTCTGCCTATACAACTGAGCCCTGCCCCCATCTGGAGCTTGCTCCACTATCCTACCCTGTCTGTCATAGAACTTGCCGTCGACCTCTGCAACTCGCCCCTCGGCCTTATCCTCAAGGAGCTCTGGACAGTCCACGACTCTATGTCCTCCCTCCTTGCACCAAAAACAGGAGGTGTCATGCCACCTAGCAGTCTTCTTCTTTCTCCCTTGCGAACAGGATGCCGAAGGCGCCCCTATGGTCCCAGTAGTCACCTCGCGACACGAGGACGATCCCATATGGCCCTGAGGTCCAGGCTCCATAGCCTCAGCACCTCCACCCCTTCATGCGGCTGTGCTCCCTGGCCTGTCATCTGGCACATTTGACACTCGGGGTCCTTCCTCATGAGCCCTCTCTGTCTCTACCACCACCTCATCCCCATATAATTCCGACGGCTGAGGGCTCACCATGGTGGTGGGCTCACTCATGACTTCCTGCTGCTGCTGCTGCTGCGAGTCGAGCCCTCCCGAGTTCGTCTCCGTGGCCCAGAAGCCCAGCTCCACCCTCAACTCTCCCAACCTCGGGGCCTGCTCTGGAGCATCGAGTCCCTGAGGCCTCTCCTGTGGAGTGCCTATCCCCATGGCTGCCGCCAGCTCATGCAAGTGCGAACCTCTCCTCTCCGTGGACATAGCCATAAGTGACTCCTGCATCCTACCTTCCTCCTCAACTGCGTCCAAGGGCACCTCCTCCATCGGCTCACTCTGTCGAGGGACCTCCACTGCTGCTCCTTGGCTCGGCGAGGCGCGCATCCCCCGGCCTTCGCCATCGACACCGGCTTGCCCTATCTGGCTAGCCTCCCAGGCTACCGAGAGCCTATCCACACTGCCATCTCCTCAAATCTCCTCTCCCACTCAACCTCTCTAGCCTGGCTCCTCGCCCTCTCCTCGGCAAGCTGGGTAGTCAGGTGCTCTACCTCCAACTCCTTAACCCTGAGCTCATTGCTGAGTAGATTATACCACTGGAAAGATGTGACTGTCGTCTCGCATACCCTCCGGCCCATGCGCTCAATCGCCTGCCTGGTCGCGGAGAACCCCAAGTCCCCCATCTCTCTCAACTCACTCGTCTCCTCGTCTGCCCGTCCTTCCTCTCGTGACCTCTGGCGGGCTGCATCCCTCTGGCTCTCATACCTAGCCCATAACTCGTCGATCCTCTGCTCACTCGTCTTGGGCTCGACCGGCGGTGTCGGCTCTATCCCTGCCGCCTCCATCTCCGCCTGTCTTGCGTGTATCTCGTCCAGACGGACCCGCACTCGGGCGGACTTCTCTTCGCGGGTCTCTTTTGGGGTTCCTTCCACTCGCGGTCTCTGGGCTCCTGGAGTTGATGCCTCCGCCTCCATCCCTTCGCTCGCGCACGACACTACTGGCGGTAACTCTGCTGAAACGGGCTCCTCGATATCCGGGTTCTTGGTCACCTGCGTGGCTGAGGGCAAGTCAAAGGGCGCCTCCACTCTTGCCCTCTCACACACTCCTCGATCCTCCGCCTCTGCCTCTTGCTCAGGCGTAATGGCGGCCGCAGGGGAAGACTCCGGAATCTCCTCGCTGCCTGGCTCTGGAATCCCCTCTGGCCATAAACGCTGTGCTGGCTCTGGAGCTGGGGAGCATGGAGGGGTATCGTCCCCAACCGTGATCACCTCTCTACCCTGAGGTCGTACCGGATCCGGGCGCTCGGCTGCCATCTCAGGATCCTGCGGCTCCTCTTCGTCTCGCATGTCTGTCTCCATCTCGGGGTCGAGGGGCTCCTCCAATGGCACGTAGCACGCCGGCTCAACTGAGCCCTCTCCCAGTCGTGAGGCCTCCCATTGGGATACATCGAGATGAGTCGCTAAGCTTCGGAATGGCGTCTCTCTTGGTATGTCCAGCTCCTGCGTTGATGGCAGTGGCGAGGGCGGCCTCAACTCCTCGCTTGTAATCCGCCGAAACTCAACTGCCCGGAGGCCACAAGCAGGGAACGACTCCTCTGCCAATGCGGGCCCTGCGGGCTCATCCTCCCGCTGGGCTGGGGCTCCCCTCCTTTCTCTAGCCAGCCCCGCCTCTCTCGGTGCCGGTTCCCTTGGCCTCTTGCTTCGCCGCCGCCTCTCAACTCTGGGCTCGTGCCTCTCGTGCTGTGGCCGTCCGAACACCCTCCTGAGCTGGGCCTGACAGTCCTCCCAGTCTCGAGCCCTCTCCCGAATCTGTTTGGCCACTTGCCTCTCTGCCTGCCTTGTCCAGATAAGTAGGGCCTGTACCCATTCCTCCCGCGCAACCCCCAGACTCAACATGTAGTGCTCATACGCAGGGATGAACTCATCTGCGTTCCCCTCCTCCAATCGAATGGGCATGCCATCACGCCCCCTAGGGGAAGCTCTCAACCTCTGCATCCCGGCCTCCACATCTGGCCAAGTCAGGGCCTCCTTGCATATCTGAGCGACAGGCTCCTGGAACCGCCCTACACCCCTCAAGTGGTGAATCCTCTCTGCCACTGACCACCCTCTCTGTGCCGCATGGTCCCGATATACGTCCAAGAAGAGCTCAATGTTGTCGTCATCAAACTCAGGCATAGGCTCCCTCCTAGGCGGCTCATTCTGCTCGCCCCTTGCCTCCATCCTCTGGGGCCCCTGGCATGGCCGTGTGTCCCTCCCGCCCCTCTGCATGACTGCCTTCGAAAAGTCAGACCTGCACAACAGGCGAGAGACAACAAACAAGCACAAAGCAGGGTCAGCTACTGAGCCATTGGCCTAGGGGAATCCCACATACCTTCTACACCTATCTACCCCAATCACCCACCTATCTAATTACCCGGCATGGGTAGCACTTAGGCAAGACTCTATCCCTAATGGGGTCTCATGGTCCCTTACCTATTCCCTAGCCACAAACTTCTTCAGCCTTGTCCCTGATACCCAGTCCTGCCACCCTGCCCCATCCAGTTCTTCGATTTGATAGGCCCCAAACTCGCCACACCGCACGATCCTATAGGGTCCCAGCCATCGCTTGTCGAGTTTCCTAGACCATTGTTTCTCCAGCGAGGAGTCATATAGTAATACCGCATCTCCAACCTTCAACGGGTCCTTCCTTATTCAGGCCATCTGGTCCCATCTCATCTTGTCTTCCATACGGCTTCTCTCTACCTGACCCGCGGCCTCTCGTAACCTTTCCTCAACGGCTCCCACCTGCCGCGCCCGTATATCGAGCAGTTCTTCAAAGGACAGGTTCACTTTCAGGTCCTGGCGCCTCCACATCTTCATAAAGGTGGCATGCCTTTTGTACCATAGTGTGGCTGGCGCATACTTGGTAGTCCTTTTTACTGTGACGTTTTCCACGAAGAATGATGCTCTCAGAAATTTCGGGCACTGGTTAGGCTTCCCCTCCGTCCATTTGGCCAGGAGATTCGTGATGGTACTATGCCCCCTCTCCACAGGCGCGTTTGCCTGGGGGTGCGCGACAGTAGTGTAATTCGCTACCACGTCATACCCTGCAAGCAAGGTCCGCACCTCATTACAAGTGAACTCCGACCCCCGGTCCATCACAAACTCTCTGACAAATGGATAGCGCAGGTAGTACTCTTCGATGCACCTTGCTAAAACTGGGCTAGTCTTCGTACGAATAGCCCGGCCGTCCACGAACCCGGTAAGGTTGTCCTGTGCGTCGAAGATATAGTTGCTCCTGTCCTCCCCGAGTGGCATGAACAATAGGTCCAAGTGTACGACTGCACCCTCTTCCCTTTCCAGCTTGGGGTGCAGAAGCTTCCCGGGCCTTTGCGCCGACCTCTGCTGGCAAGGTACACAGGACTGGCAGTACTTGATGACCATGGTCAGTATTCCATCCCAATGGTATAACTCGTTTATCTTCTCGCACGTGGCACTAACCCCTCTGTGCCCCCCTGCTATACCATAGTGCAAGGCTGCTATGACATCGATCTGCCGGTTCCTTCCACATACGATTCTCTTGGGGTTTCCAACTTGTCACTTTATGAACAAATGGTCATCTCTCACTACGTACAGATGCCTCATCTTTTGGGCTTTGGCACTTGTGCCCCTATCCCTCATTTCGCACGATAAGAGTAACCCCAATTCCCGATAAATTCCGTCATACTCCTCAACACGGAAGGTCTCCCTAATCTCTCCCTCTTTGAACTCGTCGACCTGGCTTTCAGGAATAAGAAGTTTGCCTTCCTCGGAACCAGCCGCGCTTCTCTGATTAAAGTTCCCCTGCAGGAGCGTGTTGGTGAGCAGGTACATTCCTCCCATTAGTTGCTCATGCACCTCTACCTGGGCCTTCCTCTATCGTTCTTACCTCCTCCGCTAGACTATGCGTCCCTGCCAACGCCAACCTCATCATCCAGCCAACATCCCTATTCCCCCACGGATCTTTTTCCTGGAAGGGCTTGAGAACCAACTCCCCCTTCTGCTCATACCTCCTTGGTGCTAACCATATAGGATGCGTGACGCAGCTAGGCACCCTCAGCGACCATTCATTTATGTGGAGGCGGACGTCCTCCTCCTGGTCCAAGAACCCATCAATTGGTGGGGTATCCTCAATTGATTCTTGATTTGCCCCATCCCAGTTGATACGGCTCAATCCATCTGCCCTGTTCTTGTCCCCGGGAATCCTCTCCAACTCGAAGTTAAACATCCAAATGTAAGTCAGCCACCTCGCGATGGTTGGGTCAGATGGACTGTAACTTTTCAGGGAACACGCCAGCGCAGTAGGGTCCACCCTCAAAATGAGCCTCCTGCCAAAAATATAGTTCCGGAAGGTCCTTAGGCAATGGAGCACCGCCAACATCTCCTTCTTAAACTGGGAGTAATTTCTCTCAGTCGTATTGAGGGTACGACTTTCAAACCTTAACAGTCTTTCTTTCCCATCCACATCTCCCTGAATCAGGACCCCTCCCAAGGCAGTTGGTCCGACGTCCGTCTCGACAACGAATGGCTTCTCCTCCATGACCTCGTAGTTTGGCGCCCCCAGCACCAAGCCTCATTCCTTGAATTCTCTTCATCCTTTCCACAGCCTTTTCCTGGTCTTCGCCCCAGACCCACTCCTGGTCCTTACGTACCAGCTTCCTCAAATGCTCCGTCTTAGAGGCGAAGTCCTTCACAAAACTCCTCCAAAACCCGCAGGTCCCAAGGAAGCTCCTCACGTCCGTTATCGACTGAAAGAGGACTGGCCACTCCAGGATCTTGTTCGTCTTCTTCACATCCGGCCTCCGCCCTTTCTCGTTGCAGACAAAACCCAAAATCGTGGCCTGCCTCATACAATGCTTCGATTTAAGGGCGCTTGCCATCAGGTTGTGTTCTTCCAGCAAACCCAGAACCTGATCAATATCCTGGATGTGCTTCCAGACGAACCGCCTCACTCCTGGCGTCACTTCGTCTTCCCTCTTCTCCTTTGGACCCTTGACCGCCAAATCATCAATGTAGGGCTGAGTGATATGTGGACTAACCGTCTGCATGGCCCTAATCATGAGCCTTTGCACCATTGCCACCTCATTAGTCCACCCCTGAGGTGCCACGTTCATGTGGATCAACCCCCTTGGCGTATGCATCGCCGTCACTGGCCTATCCGGTGGGTACACAGGAAACTGGTCATACCCAGAATAAAGGTCTATGGGTGAGATTATAGGCCTCCCTGCGCATGACTCTAACAGGGCGTCCGCGTTCGGCAACCCTCCCGCGTCCCGCACTGTTACTGCATTCAATCGTTGCAAATCCTGCACCCACCGTAGCATTCTGTTTGGCTTGATAAAACAAAACCAAGAGGACGCATACGGTCCACTGGAGTAATCCGCCACATACGTCCTCATCTTCCCATCCAAATAATCCACCACCTTTTTCTCCTCATCCGGATTCGGGTACCGCGTGCCTCTCAGGTTCCATGACTCGTGTGGGATGGTATGGATTCGTATCATTGGGATCTTATCCACGTCCAACCTCCCACGCTCGTCATCATTAAACGCATAAACGCATACGGCAATGCCTCCTTTTCATAGTCTTCACCATCAAGGTCCTTTCCTGGGGCGAAAGGAAGTCTGGTTCGCCAATTATCAGCCCCTCCTCATTCTCATTATTAATGCGGCACGGCCCTGCCTGCGCATGCTCCCGCGTACGCCTTATTAGCCCTCGCTCCCGCTCATAGTAGACTTCCTCATCCTCCGTGACACGCACGGGGACTGGGCGACACTTCTTATCTATGGTCTTGTACCGCCTTTGGGAACCCTGCTTAAGCCCTCCCCTAAAAAAAACCGACTTGTCGTCCGGGCTTGGGCCATCGCTGGGTCTCCCCTCCTTCCTGGGAGCCGATATATCAACTCCACCTCTCCCGCCTGAGGGCTTTCCAGGACCTGCTCCCTCAATGCCTTTATAGCCTTCGGGTCCGCCATATCATGCGCCGCCACCACCTCCATTGCCTTATTTACATCAATAAGGCTCAGGGACAACACTTCGCCTGCCGCTTCCTCCTCCTGCTCCTCCCGGAGTCTCCACCGCGCGTACTCAGACTCCTCGAAGGTAAAGGAGCCGAGGTTGAGCCTGTTCCTCCCAGTTTCGGGCCGTGTGTTCCGACACTTGATGATTTCACAAGCCGGATCAGATAGGGCCAGGATCATCGTCCCCTCATGCCTGTTGAAGACTAGGGTCTCCGTTCGACAGAGGAACGACCTCCCCAGAAGGATGGGGTGGTCAACATCGGGCATGACAAATAAGCACGTTCGCGCCCTTACTCTCCCAATCTTCACCATCACATTAGACGTAGTGCCGCAGAAGATGGCCTTGCAGTTGGCACCATGCAACATGCCATGGTCTGAATGGTCGACCTCCAGCCCGAGCATAGTCGCATCCCGCTCCCGGATGATGTTCATTTCCGCGCCTGTATCCACCATTGCGATGCTCGGCTGGTCCCTCACCTTCAAGTCCACCAACCCACACGCCACACATTTTCAATCCATCCTAGTGCCCACCTCTGTCCACTCTATCTCCCTGGGCAGAATTGAGCTCAGGTGGACATTGGGCACTAACCTTCGCGAGAGCCGCCCTTTCAGCTCGCCACGGAGCCTTGGTGCCGACGCCAAAATGTCCTTTAGGTTCATCAAATCGTTATGACCTTCCAGGAGCTTGTCCACCATTCGCTCCACGTCAAAGCCTTCCTCCAGCCGGACTGCGTACCTTTTCCTCTTTGGTACGCCATCATGCAGGCTTGGCTCCACCCCTCCCTGAGCCCCCCTCTTCTTGGCCCTCTGTTCCGCTCTCCGGTCCTCCTCCTGCCGGAGCCTCTCGTCCTCCTCGTCATCACCCTCATCCTCCTCTCCTTGAACCTCTACCACTTCTTTCCTTCGTTCGGGCTCAGGGTCCTTTCGAGGGGGCGCCCGACTAGGTGCCTAGTTGGGCCCTTGACTGGTGGTAAACTTGCTTTGGCCCCTAGTCTGCGCGGCCTGTGGTACCCTTCCATGCGACGTAGGGGGTCTAAAGGTCATCCCTGACCTAGGACCTGCCCCGGTCGTCGCCACGCTTGGACATCCTTGCGGTCCTGACGACGACTCCGGGCCGGACCCATAGAGCATCACCTTAGGAAGGCTCATTTCTCATTCTCGGACCTTTTCACACATTGCCCTTAGCCGCTCCTGGTACCTGCCAACCTTTGAAAGCAGGTCCTCCATCCTCTCCAGGATGGTCGAGGCTGATTCTCTCACCACTTCCTGCACCTCATCGTCAGACTCAACAACTATGGGCTCCTCCTTTATAGCCCCCGCCTTCAATCGCTGAGTTACTTCCTCATTTTCATCCACAACCTCTTCGACCCTTACGCCGGGGTCTTGCCTTTCCTGCGATATCCTGAACATTGTCGGGGCTGCTGGAGGCCCGACCGCTGCCCGCCTGAGGGCTTCCTGCCTGATTCCTCCCGGGGTCTTGGGGTCAATGTGCTTTCCCCACCGGTCGTATATATCCCCGTCCATACAAGTGGAGATTAATCCTGCCAGTTCGTCGTCCCGCCGTTGTTGGCAGAATCGTACGGTGTGGCCCACCTCGCCATAGTGCCAACAAGTTGCGTTCCGCCAGTCGAAGCGAGGTCTCCCGTACCCTTGGCCCCCTACCTGGCTGCCTTGGCCACCTTGGTTCTGACCCCCTGGACCATTCCAGCCTCCTCCTCGGCCTTCACCATTCCCTCCTCGCCCCCGGATGCCTCCTCCTCTACCTCCTTGGCCCCGGCCCCCATTGCCCTACCCGCCTTGTCTATGGCCCCCTCCCCCGGCCACACTAGCTTGGGAGGCCTGCTGGGAGGGCGGCGGTTGGGCCACGGGCTGGCTTTGGGTCGTCGGGTAGCTTGGGGGGCCCATACTTGCTGATGGGCCTGAATAGGGGACCATGTGCCCCGCGTGGGCCTGACTCCCTCCACACGAGACACAGTGGTTACAACTGGGCCAGGGCACGGACTGACAATGCGGCACCCAGTGGCCGCAAGTTGGGGGCGGCCCCATGTGCGATGGTCCTGCTGACGCTGGCGCGGCTGCGGCGACAGGCGGTGGTGCAGCAATGGCTTTGGGGGCCTGCCCCTTCCTTGACCCCTGCCCTCCCTGCAGCAAATTGCACTGCTTCCTCTGGGCCTTAGTCAGGACCTGGGAGCCTGTCTCCCCTCCGCCGTAGTCTTCTTGCCCAGCCTCCTCATCTACTGCCCCTGACGCCCGTCCTTGGGCCACTAGCACCCCTCTTTTCTGTATCTCCGCTTCATTGTCATACCCCAGTGCCGCCAACACGTCCGTGACAATTCTCTTCACCCCGGGGGTTCCGGATCCAGTAGCATCCCTCTCCTTCCTCTTGCGCCTTTGCAACCTCATTTAGTGCTGCTCCACCTAGTTTAGAATCCCTTCTTCCACTCCCTTGTCAATGGTTGCCCAGGTAAGCCTCTCGCTTCCTTCCCCATACTTCGTCAGCTCTGTAGCCTCCGAGCCTGTGAGCAGCCCCAAAAATGTGGCGCACTGCGCCTCCTCAGAAATCCCGTGCACTTTCCTCGCCTTTTTCTTGAACTCGTGCACGAACGCCCCAATGGTGGAGAAGTCTTCCTTGTTCATGGCCTCAAAGTCGGCCATGGTCAACAGGCCGTCCCCCAGCCTATACTTCCTTCGCATTAGGTCCCCAAACTTTGCCCAAATGCCGCTGGCGGCGTCCACAACCTTAGTTACTTCCCGATGGTGACTATGTAGGACATACCTCAGGACCCGCTGGAGCTTGACCTCATCTGACAGCCCCACCAG
This sequence comes from Chara braunii, assembly GCA_003427395.1. Classification (NCBI taxonomy): domain Eukaryota; kingdom Viridiplantae; phylum Streptophyta; class Charophyceae; order Charales; family Characeae; genus Chara; species Chara braunii. Next base: position 509,450 of record BFEA01000836.1, on the reverse strand, counting down.
CGCCTGCTCCGTCAGATCCAACCAATCAGATACCCGATCCCCTTTGAAGTGGAATGTCTCGACCTTTGGGACGTTGCTCGGCGCCCTCTCGCGCTTGTCCAGGGCATCGATGAGGTCATCGAGAGTCACAAGCTTCCTCCCACTGTCCGCCATCTCTTCTGGCATCTTGGCCAACCGCCTTCAACTTCACTCTCCCTGTTATAAGAGATGATGGGACACAGGACCCCACTCAGCGACTCAACCTTTCATGACCCTATCGGGTTGACCACTTTAGACACCCCACACTCTAGACCTGGAAGGCACTCCTTCTTCCTTTTTGCTCATCTAGATAACGCTTATCCTTACCATAGGACTTCCTCATCCACATACAACACTCAGTTGTCAGCCTGACCGTCAATCAATCAATCATCCAACCCATTGTTATATAGATCACCGTACAGTCCATCTCATAGTCCTTCTCTTTTCCCGCTCATATGCCTAGTTTCTCGCTTACTCTCATACCCGGATGTCGTTCCACCAGGGACAACGGTAGGCTTCCGTTATCCCCG
>BFEA01000836.1:493825-508497 GCA_003427395.1 Chara braunii | reverse complement strand
GACGTTTCTTGTTCGCTGTAGCAAGGGGGGTACGCGCGGTAATACGCCTATCGGACCCGCACGTGAACCGACATCTTGGGGGCTGAAGTCCTGAGCGTGGCTCGTCGTCGGTCGACTAGGACGCATCCCACACGCCACGCACACACCACTCTACGAACACACAAAAAGAATACACGCGCACACACGCACGCACATACAACATGCCACAACACAAACAACGCGGGCACTACCCGAACAACGCGACAACGCGCCTAGCCCCTCGGTAGTCGTCCCATAACCTCCCAATACAAAAGTCAAACGGGCATCGCACGCGAGACTAAGTATAAAATCGCGCGGACGCAGGGCTAACTCATACTGATTCGCAATGCAAGCGTACGCAAGCGGTCGCGATGACAACGTACCGTGTAGTACCCATACTCACGCGGTCCTCGTTAATCTCGAGGGTCGCGCTCGACACTCACGTGTCTGCTGACACGCGCCTAGAGTGTTAATACCTCCACGCTGAACAACCGCCATGCGCGGTTGGAGACTTCACACCCTCTTCTGCACCCTTATGCAGAGCGGGTGGTACACAGGCCAATGCCTGTGGTGGTAGTCGTTTCTCGCGGCCCTAGGGGTGAGTCCTCCCCGGGGCCTGGGCGAAAGTCAAGGAGTTTGACTTTGATGGCTGCCACGGACTACAACGTCCAACCATAAAAATCTCTGAGAAGCAACAAGACTCTCACGAACTCAGGAAGAGGGGATAGGGCCAAGGTCTCCTAGCCTTTAAAACAAAGACTCATGGCCTTGGGACACACTCCCCCTCTATAGGCGGTGCCGACGGCCTACAATAATCCCAAGCGTTGCGCCTACGCGCAAGCCCGACAGTCCCATAACTTTTAGATGTTGGGGGCGGCGAGGCGTCGCGCGAAGGGCTCTGATATAAAATTGCGCGGCCGCAGGCCAGCCTTGTGCCAACCACTGATATCAACCATATGTGGTAACCACGGCTTCGGCCTCGCGATATTGAATAGCTGAAGGAACTCATCGCGAGGGGTTACCCCTCACGATATTGAACGGCTGAAGGATACGCCGTTCGGCCCTCGCGACACTTCTGCCCTTCAGGCGGGGTGCCCCGCCGACCGAAGTAAATAGGCTCTATGCGAGGGGAGACCCCTCCCCTTCAAGGCCAAGGGTTTGGGATGTCTTCGACAAGGACCTTGAATCCCGAGCCAGGACCAACGTCCGACAAAAAAAAAACCCAAGACACAAGTACGCGGAAGGGAGGGTCTTCCCTGTCCCTCAGCCCCAACTTCCACGCTGTTGCTAACACGGCCCCTTAGGCCCCTCGAATACCCATCGTACGAATACCCACGCATACATGCAAGAAGGGGGTAGAGTTATGACGATCACTTCTCATAGGCAAAGTGAGACTCCTCACAACCATGTATATGTATATGGAATCGAGGCAGTCCAAATCCAAAATCCGAGCCACAGGACATACCTGCAACCACACCAAGAATCAAGTGACAAAACGCACACTACACGGAGTCTACCCCAACAATTCTCTAAGCTCAGACCCCTTTTCTTCAGCCATGCAAGCCCCGATCGCCGTTCCAACCAACCTCAATTAAATACTCAGTACCTTTGTCAAATGGCCATTCAATAAAAGTCCGGGTGAAACCCTTAACAAACAGTAAAACCACCAATGCTTAAGCCTTTTAGGTTGAGCATGGAGAGTGAGTTGGGATTGAGTCGAAGACCGACAAACCGGCAACCGACCTGTTATCAATGATAACAGAGGACGATCATCAAGGGATCAAGTTGAATCTTGTCCTGATCTTAAATGAGACACCCCAAAGGACCTGTAACACAAGTTAAGTCAAGTGCCCAAGCTAAATCATCAACATATGGGGGATAACCTCCATAGCACATTCTCACTCAGCGCTACTTACCAACTCAGCCCAAGCCTACCTCTAAGCCAGTGCCCAAAGCAAAAGTAGACTAATGGCAGAATCTTCCCTATTCAGGGTGGACTGACTAGAATCGGTACCTGTCAAAATATAATCTAACTCCTCTAAATCAAGAAAATTTCGGCAGCGCTTCCCGTAGGCTTTTCAGAATTTATATAAGCTCAAATGTCAAAAGCAAAAGTAATCTATAACTCTGGAAAGTCCACTTTTGTCTAACCCCCAGTAGAAATTTGGGCAGCACCCCCTTTGGAATTGGGGATTTCCCAGATTTATACCAAGTAAAACTTGAACTCAGCCCCCAACTCTGAGTCCAACTTAGACAAATTTAGACTAGTCCCTTAATTTTGCAGAAATTTCGGCAGCACTCCCCCTAGAAATGTGCTTTCCCAAAATTCATACAAGGCTAAGTTTGAAACTTGAGACCAACTTTGACTTCCCAAAGCCCAACTTTGTCTATCTCCCTGAATTAACAAAACTTTGGGCAGCACTCCCTTTAGAAAAGGAGGCTTTCCATATTTTTACTAAGTCTGGTATAACGAAAAGACAAGCTGAACTTTGACAAGTCAAGATTTGTCTAACTTCTTAAATTTGTAGAAATTTCCACAGCGCTTCCCGTAGAGAAAGTAGCTTACGAAGATTTATACAAGTTCAAGTATAAGACGAGTCTCAGAAAATGCAAGAATCGATCTAAGTAACATAAGGTCAACTCAAAAGATTAAGGAATTGACATAACTCCTATCGCTCTAGCACGTGGCGAGTTTCTAAAGCAACTACCTATCAACCTGAAACCCAGACCAAATAGTAATCTCACTCAGCCACATGCAGGCCAAACCACAAAGGTAAGTACTCTCACCAACCCCAAGCTTCTTTAGCAAACAATAGTTCATGCTTCCTCTGTGAGTTAACCCTTCATACCCAACTTACATAAGGCATAGGTCAGGGCACCGGAACTTACACAGCGCAGCCAACTTTGTCAGGCCCAAAGTCAGAATACCTAAAATTATAGAGCGTTCTGACTTGGCCACGTATACACAACTAGAGGGCACAACTACTTCTTTGTTCTTTGGGCGTATGATTAGACCACTCTAGTCGCCCTAAACTGTTTAAATAACCAAGTTGTATATACCTCTCTGAATTTAGTCTTCAAAGGGGACATAAAGCTGGGCCGCTCAACTTAGAACATTGCCCAGTCTGCCCAAGTTTACCTTAACTTATATCTCTTAGTTATACTCTCTTCAGTTATGATAGCTATAGTCAGGCTACCTAAACTGATAGAGCGGCCTGACTAGCCTCTTCTCAATAACATAGTAATATAGTATAGTCAGATTATACCCATTGGGTTCCACATGTGCGAGGCATTGGGTCAGACTACCTAAACTTATAGAGCGGTCTGATCCTTTGCAAGGTTTTTTTCTCTCTGATCCGGTCTGTGCGAGGCAGTAGGCTAGGCTACCTAAACTTATAGAGCGGCCTGTCCCCCGCCAGAATTATTCCCTCAGAACAAAACAGGAGAAGGGTTGAACCACCTAAACTTATAGAGCGGCTCAGACCTCGTCGTTCAGAAACAAAAAAGCAGAGAAAACCCCGAAGTAAAACAAGGCAACCCAAGGTACCTAAACTTATAGAGCGCCTTGGGTCCTTGAAAATCACTCACAGTCAAACCCTCACAAGTCAGAGCAGCCAGGACACCTAAACTTATAGAGCGCCCTGACTCTCCATGCAATTCACAGCACTAGGTCTCCCCAAAGTTATGGGGACATCCCAGCCTCTAGAGCTTCAGGCTACCTAATATAGAGCGGCCTGAAACTCCATGCAACCCAAAAAGCGCTGGGCTTCCCCAAACTTAAGGAGACCTCCCAGCCTTAGTGACCCAGTCAATCTGCACACAATACTGCCTTCCTCCCAACCTCCCCCCCAGATGCAACCCATTTCATTCGCAATCTGCTTTCAGGCAATTAATCAAACTGAAATTGAGATTTGCCCACACATTTTTTTACTTCAATCTGACTTACGTCCTGAAAATCAAACTCAGATCCAAGTACAGGATCCACGTAATACACTCAGTCAAACATAGAGAGATGTACAAGTAGGGGTTATAGTTGGATTTATAGAGGGAGTCAAGGGATTACCACTCAGTTCCCTGCCTCCAGGACTCCGCCTGAGCCCCGGCAAAGCTCCCGCAATCGGTGGGGCAACCTCCCACAAAGGCCTTGGCGCGGATTACGGGCCACACGCCCGCCTGTCGCCTTCCTCTCAGATCAAGAGGACCAGAATTGGAGTAAGAAGGGCAGGATAAAAAGGAGTAAGACTCTCAGACTCAGGACGGACACACTCAGACTCACGCGAGAGGGCCTTCGATCCTTCAACGCCTGAGGACCCCAAAATGGTGGTCAAAAGCGCAGTTGTCGGTCAAAAATGTCGCGGCTCGGTCAAACCAGAGTCAACCTACTGAGGCTAGGTCTTCTGACAAAGTCCCGATTCGCAGCAATGGCCCCCTCTACCCCCACCAAGCTGTAGTGACGGCCTCTCCCACAACAGTGTGCGCAGACTACCGTACAAGCCAACAGGGCGCCGTAGCACTCAGCAGCATTCCCGATACTCCCTAACAGCAACAACAGTTTAGCGTGGTGCCTCCAATCAGCAGCAGCAATACGCAGCAGCGTCGCAATCCGCAATGGCTGCAACAGGCCAGCGCTTTATAGCAACCCCGGCGGCGGTAACAGTGCCCCGGCTCCGGACAATGGCGGCCTGCAGCCTAGTTCTTGATCACTGCCAGAAGATAGCACAACGGGACCTATCCCCAGGCCCGGCGAGCTCTAGCACCGTGACTACCCCTCAATGAGACGAACAGCGCACCCTCCTTCACGAGGAGCACAGCCTCCCGCACAACAACGGAATGCATAGCCTTCCTCATGTGGCAACAAATCACTACGCCACACAACAGCCGTATGGCGCCCTCAGCAATGACCACACCAACCATTCCCCGTGAAGATCAGGAGCATAACGAGCCGTCAGCCAGGGACAGCAAACCGGTAGTCTCAGCAATGGCGCCCAGATGCATAGTGTTACAGATCAATACAGCTCCCCCTCTGATCCGCTCCAGAGCCAGACGGCTCTTGTACCATATAGAGCTGCGGCCATGCAGTTCTTAAACGGCCGGGCTTGAAACAAGGCGACGGTCCGGGATAGCTCAGCAATGGCTGCGATAGAAACGCAGCCAAGGCAAGCGGCAGAGGTCACAGCAGCGGCCTGCAACCCCTCAGCCCGGGAATCGCCCACAAAAGTCGGTCGACTGATGAGGTCCTGCAGCACGCTCTGCAATCTCAGCTCATACAAGGCACTGGTTGCATAGCAGGCGGTTTGTCAACAGTGCAGTACGGCGTACCCGACTAGTCACTGTGGCAGCCTAGACGGGCTGCATTCAGGCGGTCCGTAATTTCCGTGCTCCACCCGGAATGCAGCAAGCTCACACGGCTTGCTCCTCGTGCAGTGGTGTACCCCTGCAGCAGGGGTTGTGGGTCCGCGATACTTAGCCTCCTACCGCAGCGATCTGCATTGCACACAGTAGCCAGACTCCGCAGGCCCCTGCAGCGCCCGGACTGGATACATAGTCCTTTCTCTTTTTGTCGCTCCGTCTTAACTAAGCCGGTGAGCCTGCAACCCCACGCCAAGCCTTACTTCGATATCCCCGATAGGGGGAGCGACATCGGATAAACCCGCCCGCATGAAACACCGCCAGGTCCGTACCCTCCATGCAGCCGAACCTGTAGTGCATCGGTCATCAACTTGGTCTGCGGTTCCTCAGTTACTTCCCCCACGCGCCTGAGCCGAGCGCTGGCCAGAGAGGCAAGCTTGTGTCCCTGCAGCCAACAGCGGGGGCGGTCCAAACAAGAGCGATCTCGCTCAGAAAAACGGACCGCAAATCTCAATCTGACGGGCTCGCACAGGCAAGCTCCGCCCCCTCATGCCGCTTCGGTACAAAGAGCCGGGCTGAATGAACCTCCAGACCGACGGGGCGGACTCACGGCCAACTTCCCTCTCCTCGATTGACTCGTGTGCCTTCCTTCCACGCACCGCATCTCTTGCTAACCCCCTCTTACATTGCCCCACTCCAGAAACTAACACCTCCGTTACGCTCGCCGGGGGCTAAAGCCCCAATATTGCCCCCTCCCTCGCTTGTTTCCATCAAGGAACGAGCGAGTTGTCTCCTCTCGTCCGCGCCGTTCGTGCCCCGCCACCTTCGACCTCGAGTGCACCTGGCCACATAGATGCGCAAGGTCCATTCGCTCCCCTCTTCCTCATCTTTCTCCTTGACTCGTTGCCGTCAATCAAAACCCGTAGTTCACCATCGAGCCACGCACTCGCGAAGGCTGCGAAAAGATGGGCAAGGCAAAAGCCCGATGTAGGGAGCCACTCCTTCACTTTATACGCGCCGGTGCTACCCAGGGCCGCGCTACGCTCCGAAGGACCCAGGCCCGGGGGGAACGCCCCGTTATGGAGCGAAAGGCCACATTCCACCACACGCGCGCCTGGCCTCGACCCACTTTGGGTTCATCCCCGGACCTTACATACGTCGCCCTTACGCCGAGGCCACGCTAAGCTCCTCTGTATCGTTCCAATTTTAACGGATATCCCGAAGGAATCGACCGGGGTGATACCCCGGCGGCGCCCCCCTTATTTGCACGTGCCTGCCCCTGCGTCTCGCCTGGGTTCATCCCCCGGGTCGCGAGCGTTGGCCTTATGCCGTGGCCCGGCGGATCTTCCCCCGTATCCATTCAAGCTTTTCGGATGCCTCGACGACCCTGCGTACGGCATGCCCCCTTTCCGCACGCACCCGGCCCTATCCACATCCGGGTTCTTTCTCGCACTCCCCCTGGTCGATTACGCAGATCTCATCTATGTAGATAAGGTTCCAACGAACGCACAGGAGAACTTTGCCGTGTCAGCACCCCAGCGCAGCTGGGCATTTCAGCCCTTCCAAATATCGCCCCCGCTTTTGCCATATTGGCACGAATCTGGCCTCCCTTCGAGGCTTGGTCCAAACAAGCGCGCCTTCGACGAGCTCCGCCCCTCGATACCAGTGGAAGCCCAGGCTTGTCAAAACGATGGCTTATCCTGCCAACACCACCAGCAGCCGTTGGGCGCCTTTGGTCGTAGGGCAACCCAGTCCTCCCTTCGCCCCCTCCGGTCCGTACGCACCTGGCGCAACCTGCGTCCAGGTCCTTTCCGAGCCTTCGCGCATCCTCCTCGCACAGGGGCCATGCTAATCTTCCCTGTATCCCTCTGACTTCTAGCAGAGACCCCGTCGGAGCGTCGCGCGCCAGCCTTGGGGGTGCCAGCGCTGGGCTGACCACCTCAAGGCTGCTGAAAAATGCTAGCCCTTGTTCCTCAGCCTCCCGTGTCGGGGCTCACCCCGCGGCCCATTCTGCGCAGCTCGCGGGTGTACCGTTGTGGCTTCGCGCCCACGTACGGGCGTGAGAACATTTAGTAACAAAAATTCGAAACAGCTAGATCACACAGAAACAATTATATAGCACTCGCAAGGCGTGCGGAAATCGGGCGGAAACCGCGGCCCCCATAATTGCAAAAGGCGAGGGGGATAGTCCTACATGCCCATCAACCCCTCGAGCCTTCCCACCGCGCTTCTCCGCTCCCTTGCCGCATGCTGTCAGCCTCGATCCCTGCGCCCACTGCATACCAGTCCGATGTGGTAACCAATAGGGCTAAGCCCAAGCCTGTGACCAGCAGGCGCGACATCCCATATAAGGAGGTACCACACGGCGCTCCGGGCAAAGATACCACCCCGGCCGCTCTCCCCTCCTCAACCGTGTGCGCCACCGCCGAGTATCCGCACCGCCTTGCGCGCGTCGCGTCGCGGCCACCATCCACTCCTTCTCACGTGTCGGGCCCACCGCCGGCCGAACGCAATAAATGAAAGCGGACCTTTTAACCCTTAACTTAATCAATAACAAAAACAAGCCTGATGGTTATGCCGGTGTCGCGACTAATCTTAAAACAGAAAGAATCACACGCGCGCCTTAAACTTGCCCGCCCACGTATCCTCTACCGGGACAAGGCAGACCCTTGCCTACGTGCGGGCGACCCTCACAATTTCCCGCACAGGCACTCAAGATCCAGGTTAACCAAGCCTCACTTTCTGTCACTTGCAAAAACCAGGGCGGATACCCTTGTAAGGGTATTCGCGCCGACACCGTTGCCCCTGTTCTGCGGCCCTCGATAAGGAACGATCGCATTAGATGTGCTCGCCCCATTCGATGGTGCCGCCAGAATACCGCCCGAGTCACCACGTTTCGATCCCCCCATCCCCCCATCACGTATCCTTGCCGCCATCTCAGCACCATTAGGTTGGAATCGAAACGGACACTCCCTGATGAAGTGGCCGGGAAGCTGGCAAAAATGACAACCACTTCTATACGCCATCCTTCTAGTTTTTGGGACTACCTCGTCCCCGTCGACGAATACGGGCAAGAGCCCTACAAGTAGAAACCCGACGCAGATCAGATAGGCGAAAAAATAGGCGAAAAGGAGTAAAAGGACGAGGAAGAAATAGAGAGAAATGGACAACATTCGACGAGCAGAGTACTAAAGGAAAGTATGGAACACAGGCAAAAACACAGTCACGCGGAGAGGGTAAACATGCCCCGCCGGTTTGCTGCATGGATGCTACAGTAGAATTAAGACTCGTGTAACATTCATGCCATATGTGAGATACATATCAGGCCAACAAAAGGAGTAGGAAAGTACGTGGAAAAAAGAGATGAAGAAGAAGAAGAAGAAGAAGGGGAAAAAGAAGAAGAATGCGAAATCCCCGAGCGCGTCAGCTCCTAAAATTAACAATAAGTTGCTGATAGGTGAAAAAATAGCGCCGAAGCGCCGTAACTTGAAGCGCGATTGACAATTACCCTACACGTGTTTCAGTCCCTCCGTCAGTAAACCGACCATCCTCAGGGGTAGCGCTTGGTTGAAAAAAGTGAATACTACCTATATCTCCTAATCCTAGAGTAAGAGAACCGGTACCATGAATGCAGGAAACTACCGAGGTCTTAAAGTCCAATGAAAAGGCTCGGACCGCTATCCTTATCAGAGACAGGCCCAATTCGTAAAACATCTGACCCATTCGATCCAAGCCCCTCCAACCGTGACATTAAAATTTACAAGGGTCTTATAAAAAATGCCGTCGGGAAAGTCTCTCCTCCTCAGTTCCATCTTCAAACTGAACAAGAAAGTGGCCTCAGTAGTAGGCAAAGTGCCCATGTCATACGTGAGTGCGGGCCAAATGCCTGTGCATTTTTTTTTTTTTTTTAATGAATAACTGATTGATTGATTGATTGATTGATTGATTGATTGATTAATTGATTGACTGGTGGGGGGGGGCTCGCCTCCCCCCTGGGAACACACACACACACACACACACACACACACACACACACACACACACACACACACTCATTCACACACTCACGCACGCGGCAATGCCTGCTCGCTTTTTTTTTTTTTTTTTTTGATTGATTGATTGATTGATTGATTGATTGATTGATTGACTGATTGATTGATTGATTGATTGATTCATTGATAGATTAATTGATTGATTGTGGGGTGGTCGCTCGATCCCCGCCTGCAGACACAGACACCAATCAATCAATTAATCAATCAATTAATCAATCAATCAATCAATTATTTTGTTTTATTTTTCCACCCAAAAAAAGTCAGAATAAGAAAAAAAAAAAAATAGGGGGGGCCCTAGGCACCCCCTCTACACCCTCTGGGGTCAGCCCCCCCCCCAGCCCCTCCAACCCCCCCTGGCGGCAACAAACGGAAACCGTATGAACGGTGTCGTCCGAACGGCTGTTTGGATGGATTGTATGGGCGACCCCTGTACGACATACGAGGGTCTACATTGCGTTTAGTCGAGTCCCTGCTCCCGCAGCCGTTCCGTACGATGACAGTGAGAACACAAAGTGCAGGGCCAGTGCAATGCAACAGGGAAGCAAGATGATCCGCCACTCTCACTCCACATGGTCATCTGGCTTCAACTTCACATGCATCCATCGTTCACAAAGATATCGACTTAGTCCTCATCGGCTCGTATGATCGTACGAAGGACATCAGGCAATATGGCGTGACTTTCATGCCCGATGTTCCTCATAAATGGGAGGATTACCTAGAAAGCTAATGGGCGAGTTCAGGAAGAAGTTCTCAAGGTGGTAATCCCACTTCATTCAAAACGAGGGCTTTTTTTCCAAAACATGCTTTTTTTCCATTTTTTCTTGTGCAGGGGGGTGGAGCAGGGGTTGCGCCGCCGAATGGCGGTTCCCGAATCCCGAGACCTCCTCCTCTCTGGCTGCCACGTGGCGCCAAAGCTGCGCGTCCTCGCTGACGCGTCCGCAACAGCCTCTCTCTCTCTCTCTCTCTCTCTCTCTCTCTCTCTCTCTCTCTCTCTCTCTCTCTCTCTCTCTCTCTCTCTCTCTCTCTCTCTCTCTCTCTCTGAATGTAAACAAAGTGTGAGACATATCATGATACATGGTCTACACTACGAATAATTCGAAATGATGGTCTGACGTGTAGGTACCCAACAGGCACTGACAGTGTCGTGCAATGCTGCACACAAAAAAAGATTCGCCTTGTCGACAAAGGAATGTAAACAAAATCAGCAAATGAAAAAATCAGTAATGTCTTTCGTACTTCAATGAACGAATCACTCCATGGCCGAAAATTTCGCTTTTACTAAGTTGCAACTCCTTTGCGATCAACTGTCTAGAAGTGCAACAACGTCGTAAGTGAATGAGGCTGTTGCGTTGTCTGTTGGCTCGATGGAGTACACTGTCCATGATGTTGAAGTTGACAGTTAGTTTTGTTTTCTTGTATTTGCGGTGAAGCCCCGTTGTATCTTCCTTCCATATGATGACCGTCGAAATCCCAATTGTGATGACAGTCGTTCGAGCGACGAGGTCCAACATTGCATCCCTTGCGTCAATACAATAGTGTCTGACGTGCTGCTTGCACGCTTGCACCATTAAATCTCCTTCATCTCTTCGCAGTATCTTGTGTCTCAATATCTGTGTTGCACATTTTGTTAGCCCTTCGTGATAGGTTACAACAACACATGCAACGGTGGCGCTGCATTTGAGTGTCACTTTGGCAAACACAAGCCCGTAACCATATAACACCTCCTTCAGGCTCCGTGTATGCTGCAATCCCATCATTCATGTAAGTACTGTGGCGGTCGCACACCTTCACGAGGTTGTAGATCTTTCTTCTTGCACTTCTAGTATATAAGTGCAGTAACGGTCTGTAGTAGGCAAAATCCCATGTCATAAGCCCGACGATGTTACATTGTCTTTTGAGTCGCTCGGATGTCAGTTCCGCCCATTTGATCAGTGTTCCCCACTTCTTCTGCCTTCTTTGCCTCAGCATCCATTCTGGATCCATACTGTATGGAAAAAAAAAAAAAACCATCATCACCGCAATTATTGATCAAGCACGGAACTCAATTTTTACTTCCGTGAGTTGTTGCCTGCCTCCTCTAAGGTGCGTAAAATCGCAAAGAGTGATTGCCATTCTCGGTCTCTGACGTGTATAAGCGTTGTTAGTCATTAAGATTGTGTACACACACATGCGGGGATATTAGGTATTCGTTAGCGTGGTTGTGGAATGGCAGTCAATGCGGGCACTGACGTAGGATTGACTGCAAGTTGTTTCGTTTGCCACTTTTGCACCGACGAATGTGCTCGAGGATATTGAAGTTGGTTATTATCATATTATGTTCATTTTTTTCGTTTTCTTAATTTTTCGGTCCTGGTTGTGGCATGTGGTCAAAGTCGTAGCCACATGTATGGCGACCCTCGACCGTTCGTTGATGAAGCGCAACATTGCGTATCTTATTTCGTTGCATAGACGTCTGACATGCTTCAACGTAACCCTTTGCATGTTGCTGTTTTCGTTTGTCGATGGCACCTTTGCTCGCACAATCCGGGTCGCGCACTGTATTAGGCCACCGTTCGTACGAAACGCCACGCATGCCACCGATCCAATCCTCTCATTCCCCCCCTGCATCCGAACATACCTCAACCCGTTGAACGCCATCGTCGCTTTGCCAGTGCCTCGATTGTTGAATTGTGCATCAGGTGCAACCGTCTCAGTGAGGTTGTAAACTTTCAGTCGCTCCTCGTCATACCATTGGTCAAACGAGGTGTTCACCGCTGACAAGTCTATTGTCTGCACTCCGACAACTATCATTTGCATTCTTGTTTTCTATGAGAGGGGGTCCTCCCATTCCACAGGTGTCCCTGATTTCTCATTGTGCTTCCACTACGATAGTGCAAACATCCTAAACACAACGAACCGAGGAGAAGAAACGCAATCCAATCGATGAATCAACGATCTAGTATATGTTGCTTGGTTTGAATACACGATCCCAACCTATCATGTCCGTCATCATGTTTACACAGATTTGTCTGAATCACACATGATATCTTCCGTGGGTGTAGGCATCTTGTTAGAGACAGCCAGCGACAGCTGTGCATTGTGAGCCTCTCGCTTAGGGATCCGCATATCAGTCTCAGAGTGTTTATTCATGGTCTAAGCCCACACAACGGCGTCGAGGACTCGAGGTCTTGCCACCTGTCGTCAGATTCCGTTTCGACCTTTCATGCCTTTTGCCCATACGTTTGTATATAGCTTCGCAAAGTCGCGCTCTCTTCCGCAACGTGTCCAATACTAGACACGGATGTGATTGTCATCTTGCTCCATAACGCGTCCAATCCAGAATGTGTAGCCCTTCGCAACATAATCGTCGAGTGCGTGGAAGACGACGAAGTTACGGACGGCGATGGCATCATGCGGTTGGAACTTTGGTTTTGGAGCGTCTCTCTTGTGACCGACGAAACAAGGTTTCCTCATCAGCGAGTCGAGAAGATGCGGCGCAATTGGCAGGATATCTTATTTTTCGAGCATTTGTGAAAGGCTTAGCCAGAAGGCACTTTGAAAGGGCACCGTACCGCTGTCTTTTTCTCATATGTTATCGAATTCGTTGAGACGGTCGGTCTTGTAGCTCAGGCGTCCATATTTCATCGCCCTTGTGTGTTCGTCTTGCATCTCTGATTGGCTTCATAAATTTTCCTACGATTTTTGAAGAACACGCACCTCCGCTATTCGGTTAACGAAATTGTCTGTCTGCGAGTTAGGCGACTCGCGGAAAAGCTGGAAACCTCATTGAGGCCCCGTCCACTCTTTGTTTACACCCCTTTTAAACTGGCGCATGCACACACTCACCGTCGCAAACTCAGTCCACTTGTTAATATAGGCCGGACTGAAGGAAGGGGTATAAGTGGGACGAATTTCGAGAGTGAGAAGGGGATCGGTTCAAGATGGCCAGATGATCGGGAGATCGGAGGGGAGAGAGAAGGTAGAGAAGTGATTCATCGACGATCGCGATCAGAATAGGGATGGAGATGGGGGAGCGCGCAAGGAGGGCGATCGGTAGCGCTGGTCCGCAAAGAGAAAGTATCGATGCAGTTGGTTCCCACCACTTGCCGATCTGGCCTAGCCAGCCGCTGCCGCTAGTCAACCGTTACCGCCTCACCCCACTCGTAGCGATGAGTCACCACCGCGTTGCGCCGATGGATACAGATGGTACACAGGTCGCCGCTAAACGCCACGATCACCGTCACGTCATTCTGAGTTGGGCGCGAGAAGCGATCGAACCCCGAAACTTCTGCCAAAACGATTGTCGAACCTCGATCGGTTGTTGCCGTTATTTCCACGACGACACACCAGGCTTGATGATTGAACAGCTGCGCAAATCAGAGAAGATCAGAACTGAGACGAGGATGCGCAACTTGGCGAAACTGCAACGAAGTCCGAGCTGAAGAAGCTGCCGAGAGAGAACAGGCTCAATGATGAAACTCATGGCGAACACGAAGGGGAAGCAAAGTCAGGCAGAGAAGAGAGGCAAGATCGTCGTCTGCGCTGGGAGAGGAAAACGACGACAGAACAGGGTTTTCGGAGAAGGGAGAGGACGAAGATAGGAGGTATGGCAGACGATAGGAAGAGAGCTATGGTTGGCGCTGGCCTCAGGCACGATGCGCACCGTGTTGGCTCCGTTAGGACCGAGTTCCACTACGTAAAAAACAGCCATAGAACTTAAGAGCGAGTTTCCGGTCACGTGCACATTTACGTACTTGCACTAGGTCCCCTAATTTATATTGGTGTTGGGGACCTGCATTCCCATTCCGGGCCTCGTAGCTACGGACCTGTCTACCGTGGGCTAGCTCGGTCATTTTCTGTATTTTTCCAGACTAGCTTCGGGATAACCCTTTCCATTAAGTCCGCATACCGCTTAGCCTTGGCTTTAAGGGCTGCACGCGTGTCTCTACCCCTTGTTTCGGCAATTTCCGAGATACCACGATTATCGACACATCGGAGGTTATAAGTACGAAGGTGAAAGGGGGTGAATTCTGTGGAGTCATAAGGGGTCGCTCGGTGGATCCCAACGATTTGATAGACGATCTCGGGCCAAGGACGCATGTTATTAACCGCTATATTCTTGTGGAGAGTGGTCTTAATCATACGGTTGGCGTTTTCAGCCAACCCGTTCGACTGAGAAACATGGGGCGCGGTGTGTCGGAGGGTAACACCTCGACGCATCAGCAATTCCTCTAGTTCGGCTTTGAATTCGGACCCATTATCCGTCAGGATTTC
>BFEA01000836.1:455400-474362 GCA_003427395.1 Chara braunii | reverse complement strand
GAGGTGGACCAGCCGAGGGTGTTTCTCGTTCGCTGTAGCATAGGGGGTACGCGCGGTAGTACGCCTATCGGACCCGCACGCGAACCGACATCTTGGGGGGCTGAGGTCGCAAGCGCAACTCGTCGTCGGTCGACTAGGATGCATCCCACACACCACGCGCACACTGCATACGAACGCAAAAATAAAACACACACACACACGAAACGACGCAACACAACAACGCGACAACGCTCCTAGCCCCTCGGTAGCCAACCCATAACTTTTCGACGAGGAAATCGGGTGGGTGTCGCGCGCGAGACTTAGTATAATACCGCGCGGACACAGGGCTAACTCATATCGACTCGCAATACAAGCATACACAAGCAGTCACAATGATAGCGTACCAAGTAGTACCCATACTCGCGCAGCCCTCGTTAATCTCTAGGGTCGCATTCGACACTCAAGTGCCGGCTGACACGCGCCTTGAGGGTCAATCTCTCGACGCCGGACAACCGCCATGCGCAGTTGAAGACCACACACCCTCTTGTGCAGAGCGGGTGGTACACAGGTTCATACCTGTGGTGGCAGTCGCCTCTTACTGCCCTGGAGATGAGTCTCACTCCGGACCTGGGCGAAAGTCAAGGGGTTTAACTTTGACGGCTGCCACGGACTACAACGTCCAACCATACAAACTCTAAAAAGCAAGGGTAAAAAGAAAATCTCCCTTTTCTCTCAAGACACAATCTGGTTAACCCCTATGCTCAATTACAGTAGGTCTCTCAAATACTCAGGGCACTTATAAGTATATAAGGGTTGATTATATAGGACGATCACTTCTCACAGTCACAGTGAGGCTCCTCTCAGCCATATAGGTATGAAATCGTAGGCAATCACATCTAGAGTCCGAACCACAACCATACCTGCACTCACATCAAAGATTCGACCAGAAGTCCACGCACTACACGGGGTCAACTTCAACCATTCCTTGCACTCATACCCCTCGCTTTGGCCATACAAGCCTCACTCGTGAAACTCTTAAATAAATACTCAGTACTTTTGTTGGATGGCCATTCAATAAAGTCCGGGTAAAAACACAACAAAACAGTTCAATCACAAGACTAAAACCTTTAGGTTGAGTGGCAGGGGTGAATTGAAGTTGAATCGTAAACCGACGAGTCGGCAACCGACCTGTTATCAGTGATAACAGAAGACGATCCTTGTAGGATCAAGCTGACGCTAGCCCAAATCCTGAATAGAATGTCCAAGAAAGGTCTGTACCATGAGACAGGTCAATGCCCAAACTAAATCATCAACATATGGGGGATGAACCTCCATAGCACATTCTCACTCAAAGTTTTCTGCCAACTAAGTTCAGGCCTACCTTTAAGCCAGTGCCCAAAGCAAAGGTAGACTAATGGCAGAATCTCCCCTATTTAGGATGGATCGCCAGAATCGCCACCTATCGAAATATAACTTAACTCCTCTAAATCAAAAAAATTTCGGCAGCGCTTCCCATAGGAAAAGTGTTTTTTCAGAATTTCTATCAGCCCGAATATGAAACAAAAAAATAGTCCTTGACTTTCCAAAGCCCAATTTTGTCTAACTCCCTCAATTAGCAAAAATTTGGGAAAAACTCCCCTTAGAAAATGAGACTTTCCAGATTTTTACTAGGTCATATATAAACTTTAGACAAGCTGAACTTTGACAAGTCAAAATTTGACTAACTCCTTGGATTTGCAGAAATTTTGGCAGCGCTTGCCGTAGAGAAAGTAGCTTACCAAAATTTATACAAAGCCAAGTATAACAAAAGATCCATGAAAATGCGAGAATCGATCTAAGTAAAATAAACTTAGCTCAGAAAATGCAAAAACTGAAGCTAACTCCTATCGCTCTAGCACGTGGCGAGCCTCTAAAGCAACTACCTGTCAAACTGAAACTCAGACCAAGTAGTAGCCTCACTCAGTCACATGCAGGCCAAACCACAAAGGTAAGTACTCTCACCATCCCCAAGCCAACTTTGCAAACAATATTTTGTAATCTCTTAATGCTTTATCCCCTTATACCCTGCTTATATAGGGCATAAAGTCAAGCCGTCCAATCTTATGGAACCTGCCTGACTCAGCGATTGAGTATACACGAACATGTTGCACAACTACTTCTCTCTTCCTTTTGGGCATATGACAGTGTCGTTCATCTTAGAACAAGGCTCAGCCGCCCTGACCTCTTTAATATCCAAATTATATATACCTCTCAGAGCTTGGTGTCCAAAAGTTGGGCATAGGACTGAGTCGTTCATCTTAGAACAAGGCCCCGCCTGCCCACGGTTACCTTCAATTATACTCTTAGTTATACTCTCTTCATTTCATGATAAGCTATAGCCAGACCGTCCAATCTTATGGAACCCATGCCTGACTAGCTTGTTCATAAATAAGATAGTATAAAATACAGCCAAAATTTAACCTTTTGGGTTCCAGCATGTGCGAGGCATTGGGCCAGACCGTCCAATCTTATGGAACACATCTAGTCTTTTGCAAGGTTCGTTTCTCTCTGATCCAACTGTGTGCGGCATGAGTCCAAAATCGTCCAATCTTATGGACATGCCTTGCCCCCAGCGAGAATTATCCCCTCAAAATAAACCAGGAAGAGGCTGAGCCGTCCAATCTTATGGACTTGCTCAGACCCCCTCTCTCAAAAACAAATAAAACAGAACAAACCCCAACTAAAGCATGACAACCAAGCCTTCCAATCTTATGGTAGAGGCTTGGCTCCTGAAAAGTCAACCACAGTCAAGCCCTCACAACTCAGAGCAATCAGGCCGTCCAATCTTATGGAACTGGTCCGACTCTCCATGCAATTCAAAAATAAAACACAGCGGTCAGGCCGTCCAATCTTATGGAACTGGTCTGACCCCATAGGACCCATTCAGGCTCAAGCAAAACCACCTTTCACCCACCCTTCCCCCAGATGCAACCACTTGTGTTCACAATTTGCCTTCAGGCAATCAACAAAAACTGAAACTGAGATTGCGCACACATTCCTTTACTTAATCTAAGTGGTGTTCTGCCAGTCAAACTAAAGTCAAGATAGGGGTGCATGCAACATACTCAGTCAAACATAGCAAGGGGTACAGATAGGGGTTATACCAGGGCATATAAAGGGAAAGCAAATGGTTACCTTTCAATTCCCTGCCTCCAGAGCCTCGCCTAGGCTCGGGCAGAGCTCCCGCAATCGGTGGGGCGAACCTCCCACAGAGGCCTTGACGCGGATTACGGGTTGCAATCCCGCCTGCCGCCTTCCTCTCAGAATCAAATAGACTAGACTTAGAGGGAGAAAGACAGAATAAGGATGGTTTAGTCTCTCAGATCCACGAAGGGTGCGCTCAGACTCGCAGGAGAGGGCCTTGTAACCTTCGTGCGCCTGAGGGCCCCGCAATGATGGCCAAAACACGCTGCAGCCTTCCCAGCTGACGCCGAACTGCCAACTGTCAATCCTCCTGCAATCTTTCAGGCTCACGGTGTCGGCGCGAATACCCTTACAAGGGTATCCGCCCTGGTTTTGCAAGTAACAGAAAAAAAGTTTTGGTTTAAAGTTTAAGTATACCGCGCTAAGTGCGGCTGCGTCTGTAATTGCGTTGACTGGGTGGTTGACCACAATAGCGAGTGCGTGAGCACGCAGGTTTAAGGCGTGCGTGATTTCTTTATGTTGTTGATCGTAGTAGCCGGCTCGGATCTCGGTCATTTTGCTTGGTGATATTATTATTTATTTATTTTTGATTAAGCAGGAATTAAGGATATTTTTTTTGATTGGTGCATTTGACCGAGTCGAGCGCGCGTGCGGAGAACGACCCCGACGGCGACATCGACAATGATGGTACGACCTTGTGCGGTAAGCGGGGTGTTGTAGGATGGCGCGCAGGGCAGTTATGGCATGGTATAAGCCAGCCGACACGGGCACTGGGAGCCGCGCAGCCGGTTTTGTTGGACAAAACCGTCGCGCCACACTGCCTTGTATGGTATTCTGCGGGACTCAGTCTAAGGCTTGGGCTTAGCCCTATAGGTTATGGTATTGGACTACTATTATGAAGGTTTGGGGATCGAGGCCAGCGAGTGTCGGCGCAGCAGCGGCAGAGCGCTATGGAGAGAACCGAGGGGTTGAGGGCCCGACGGGGCTATCCCCCTTTGGTTTTTGTTGACAAACGTGACTACAGGCCCGGTCCACGGGAACGGTGGGGCTTAGAAGTCCCCACACCCTGCTTAGGGATTTCTATTTATGATGATTTATTTTATCTTTGCTTTTTCTATATTGCTTATTACGTCTATTGATATTTGCGGTCCCGTTTTCGTTCGGTATGCGGTACCACGACTGGCAGTTCACATCTTAAAAGAAACCACAGGTGGGGGTACCACCGCGGCTAAGTCCTTCGGGACATCTGTTAAAATTGGAATGATACAGAGTAGATTGGCGTGGGGCCTCGGCGCCGGTAAAGGCTATAAAAACGAGGGTCGTCCGACAGCCAGAATTTATGAGAAGCGGGGGCTGTCCGACCACGCAGTGGAAAGCAGGAGCGGCGGGGGCTGTCGGACCACGGGTTGTGCTGGGTACGGGCAGGCCGGGCAAAAGCGGAGAGCGACCCGAAGTAAAGGAGGTGGTCGGAGCGCAGTGGGGCAGAGGGCGGTTTGGCGCTAAGGTGGAGTCGTGCAGCGATACTAAGGTGCAAATCGTTTGTCGGACTTGGGTATAGGGGCGAAAGACTAATCGAATCGTATAGTAGCGGGTTCCCTCCGAAGTCCCTCACAGGCCGGCTGACTGTCGAGGCGGACGATAGCGCAGCGTGGGTGGCGGGCGCTGTGAGAGCAAAGGCGGGGTGATACAGTGACGGATGAACCCAGACGCGGGCGGGCGCCGGGCGCGGGAGAAGAGGTCAGGTTGGACTGCGCTAGCAGCCGCGGGCGCAGTGAAAGCAAATGGGGCAGTAGGCGGACTGGCGCTGTGTATCGGTGGGCGGAACGGCGAGGCGATAGCGCTGAGAAAGGGGGGATGATTCCGGCGCATAAACGCGCCAGGTGCATGCCATAGTGAGGTTGGCGGGATAATGAGTTGGGCGCAATCCAAACAACGTAACTCTCTCGTTCCTCGACGGAATCGAGAGAGGGAAGAGGCATTCCCGGGGTTTTAACCCCGGGCAAAGCAGATAGTAATGTTAGTTTCGAGGATGGGTCAGTAGAGCGGGAGGTTAGTGAAGAAGAACATCGCACGGAGCTATGGTGGAGCAGGCGGGAGGAGAAGAAGAGGAAGTACATAGCGCCACCGATTGAGGACAGAATCGGGTAAGGGGTGATCCTACACGGGGGTTTTTGAGGGCTGGCGAGCCCGAATCCGCGGTTAGAATAGGCCGAAAATGTATGTATGAATAGGTTAGTGAGAAACAACGTGCGTGAAGGTAATGGGGAGGACGACGACGAAGTGGGAGCTTCGAAATGGTATGGCTCGCTCGTTTCTCATCAAAAACGAGCAAGCAAAAGTTTGAATTCGGGGTCTTGGGGGACGGCGAGTACGATGGCACCGAGAGACTCCACGTTTGGGGCGTCGTTTTAGCAGTTAGGAGGTTTGAAGCTGCGCGGGGGCATAAATGGGATGTATCTTCCCATGAACCAGCGGGAGATTCATCCTCGTTTTGCACTGGTGCATGCACGGGAGAAAAGGAAATCGAACTGCGAAGGCTAACGCAAACGCACGAGGATCGAGGGAGCGAACAAGTGAAAGGAATGAGAATGTGTCGAACGCTTACCTTGGATGCGCCATCTGCTAACTGGGACTCGCCACGAGAGAGCCGCTGAGAAGGTGGGAAGCAACTGGCAGTGAAGGAAAGAAAATTCGAACGAACCTAGGTGCAGATTCGCGCTAGGTGCATCCAAAAGTGAAGGAAGAGAAATAGTGATATTTCGCTCAATTAACTACATAATCGAACAAAGTAGGATGGTATTTCGGGGTTTCAAAGCGGGGCGATCGCAACCGTAATGTTAGATTGGGCGATGGAATAGTAGAATAGGAGGTAGAAAGAGAGGTTGGTGCGTGAAGTAGTCGGGAAGGAGAAGGGGGAAGTGCGGAGAAACGAGTACTCGGCCAATTCTTGGCCGTTGTTGGTGAACAGAGATCGGATACTGAGGTATTTGAGTGAGGCGAGCCCGGCCATGAAGTTAGATTTAGAGGTAAGTGATAAGGCTGGGTGGTGTAATGGTTAGAGGCTGCACGCAGGGGTGTTGTTTCGACAGTAGGCGGAGGCCTTGTTCATCTAGCTCCGACAGGATAAACGAAAGAAAGGGGTGTGTGAGTATGACTGAAGGAAAGTAAGAGGGGTTGAGTCGTGGACTTGGAGGTTTGGTTACCAACTGGCACCCTGCCTATCTCGTCCGCCGGAGTAGTAGGAGGTGAACTGCAGACTGGAGGACCTACTTGTTGGCTGGCGTCGTCCTGTCAACTTGGGAAACAACATTAGACAACAGCGGAGTTGCGGGCTTGCTGTCTGACCGACGGCTGACTTTAGCCCACTAAATGGGCTAACTGTAAACCAACCGCGGCTCGAAGGGCTATTTGCCGGCTAATGCGTTGCTCAACTTACCGAATGGAGCAGTTGGGGCCGAGTTCGTATGCAAAAGCACGACTTGTCCGGGCTGCGTTTTTGCTACGACAGTGGTTGTGTTTGCTGAGGGTTGCCGTGCTGTTGGCGGTAGTGCGGGCTGTTGTATAGTAGCTGCGTTTGTTGCGCCAAGCCGCATTTTCACTGCGCCATGCTGCACACTTTTGTTGTGCTGCGAGACCTTGCAAGTGCGCACGAGGCGTACGTTGTGTCGAGCACGGCTAACCAAGGCCGGGTGGCTGCAGTTTTACCAGGGGGAACGAGAGTATGGCGTAGGAGGTGCGGTCAAAACCCATGAAGAGGGAGTCAACGGTACAACCCCGGGGGTCGTCAGGAGTTCGGCTGCGTACGATTGATCCAGGTGATGACTACGCGGTTCTTATCTTGGCCATCATTGCGGGGCCCTCAGGCGTTGGAAGATAACAAGGCCCTCTCTCGCAAGACTGTGAGCATCATTCTTGGATCAGAAAGTCTCTACCTTTTTATTTCTATCCTTTCTAACTCTCAGTCTAGTCCTGTGGTTACGAGAGGAAGGCGTCAGGCGGGATTGCAACTCGTAGGTCCGCATCAAGACTTTGTGGGGAGTCCACCCACCGATTGCGGGAGCTCTGCCGGAACCTAGGTGAGGTTTTGGAGGCAGGGAACCTTCAGGTAAATCATCTTCATCCGTACAACCTACTACTACCCATGTTTGTCTATATCCCTGTAGTATGATTGCCGTATGCATGTGTTGTCCCTATGATTTTTGTTTTCTCTTTAGGACCTAATCAGATTGAATGGAAAGAATGTATGATAGTTAAGCATAAGTTTCAGTTTGTTTTGATTGAAAGCAGACTAAGAATGAACTGGGGGAAGGTTGGAGGAAGGTAAACTGCATGCGTTTGACCGGGCCAACCAAAGTCTGAGCATCGTTTCTACTGTGAATGGCTCAGGGCTATGTTTATTTGGCTGTTTTCTGAAGGACCAGGCATTGTTTCTACTGTGAATGGTCTGGTCGCTGTGTTTTATTTGATTGTTTTTCAAGGAACCACGCATTGTTTCTACTGTGAATGGTCTGGCTACCTTAGTTAACTCTGAGGGTTTGTCTGGTCGAAGAGGTTTAAATTCTTGTTTATTCTGAGGGAGGATTTTTTGTCTAAGGCTAAGCATTGTTTCCATGGTGAATGGTTTAGCCTGATAACCACTCACATAATTTAAACTAAGTATAAAGGAAAGTATTTTTATGTATATTTGCATGTGAACTAGCAGCTGGGCATTGTTTCTACTGTGAATGGTCCAGCGTTAAGCCATATCATTAAAAAGAGAGAAGGGAAAATACAGAGTATAAATGGAAATAGTTTGGGGCAAACCGAACATTGTTTCTACTGAGAATGGTTCAGTCCCCTGCCCATATTTGTCTTTTCTTTTTAAAACAAAGTCAGAGAAATACTAAAACTTTAGATATTAAACAGCTCAGGGCGACTAGGCATTGTTTCCATGGCGAATGGCCTAGTCATCTGCCCAAAAGAAGAAAGAAATAGTTGTGCAACCTGTTCTTGTATATCATAAAGACAAGCTGGGCATTTGTTTTCATGGCGAATTTTCCAGCTCTATATCTTATGTAAGATGGGTATAAGGATTCAAGAACTTGAAGATTCATGAACTATCTATATGGAATAAACTAGGGGTGGTGAGAGTACTCATATTTGTGGTTTGGTTTGCATGTGACTGGATGAGATGGCTAGTTTGTTTAAGTTTCATTACTATAGGTAGTTGCTTTAGTTGCTCGCCACGTGCTAGAGCCATAGGAGATAGTGTCAATTCCTGTTTTTTCTGTAATAACTTTTTTACTACTTAGGTCATTTCCTGCATTTTCTGATATTTTTTTCTTATACTTGGCTTTGTATAAATCTTGGCAAGCTACTTTTCCTACGGGAAGCGCTGCCGAAATTTCTACAAATCCAAGAAGTTAGTCAACTTGACTTGTTAGAGTTCAACCTGTCTTTTCCATATATATGGCTTAGTTTAAATCTGGGAAGTCTCACTTTTTAAAGGGAGTGTTGCCCAAAATTTTGCTAGTTCAGGGAGTTAGACAAAATTGAACTTTGAGAAGTCAAAGTTACTTTCAAAATCTGAACTTAGTCTTGTATAAATTTTGGAATAGCACTTTTCTATAGGGAGTGCTGCCGAAATTTCTTACAAAATTAAAGGAGTTAATTAAATTCAGTCTAAAGTTGAGCTCGAGCTGTTGTTCGAGTTCATATCTGACTTAGTACAAATCTGGGAAGTCTCCCTTTCTAAAGGGAGTGCTACCCAAATTTCTACTAATTCAGAGAGTTAGACAGAATTTGATTCTCCAGAGTTACAAATTATTTATGTTTTTATATCTGACTTAGTATAAATCTGGGAAGTCTCCTTTTCTAAAGGGAGTGCTGCCCAGATTTCTACTAATTCGGAGAGTTAGACAAAATTTTGACTTTCCAGACTTAGAAATTATTTCGGCGTTCATATTTAGACTTATATAAATTCTGGAAAGACACTTTTTCTACGGGAAGTGCTGCCGAAATTTTTCTTAGTTTAAAGGAGATAGACTATATTTTGACAGGTGGCGATTCAGGCGACCCACCCAAAATAAGGGAGATTCTGCAGTTGGTTTACCCTAAGCCTAAGCATTGACTTAAAAATAGGCTTAGGTTTAGCTTTTAGGGAGATTTTGAGCAAGAATGAATTATAAAGTTGTATTCTCCATACACTTATGATTTTAGCTTGGGGATTGGTCTGCCGTGTGTTAAAGGCCTTTTTTTCAAGTTCAGGGTTAGATCCAGCTTGATCCTTTTGAGGATCACTTTCTGTTATCACTGATAACAGGTCGGTTGCCGATTCGTCGGTCTACGACTCAATTTCAACTCTCCCTCCACACTCAACCTAAAAAGCTTTAGCCTTGGTGATCTTCATTGTTTTATTAAGGTTTTCACCCGGACTTTTATTGAATGGTCTTTTAACAAAGGTACTGAGTATTTAATTAAGGTTGGTTGGACAGGAGGTTTTGGGGTTTGTATGGCTAGAGCGAGGGGTATGAGTGTCGAAGGTGGTTGGGATTGACTCCGTGTAATGTGTGGGTTGTTGATTTGGTTCGTTGATGTGACTGCAGGTATGTGTTGTGAGTCAGATTCTGGATTTGGTTGCCTGCGATCACACATATACGTATTATTGTGAGAAATCCCAGTGAGACCGTAAAAATGTATTCGTCACATACTTAACCCTTATATACGTATACATGGGTATACTTGGGATGAATGTTTGCATGGGCTGAAGAGTCCCCATATTAAAGCCCCACTAAGAAGCTGGGACTGAGGAACTTAGGGGAGGCCCCTACTTCTATATTTTTTCCTGCTTTTTGATGATTTTCTTAGTCGGACGTTTGGTCCTGGGYCGGGATTCGAGGTCCTTGTCCAAAACACCCCAAGCCCTAGGCTCTGCAGGCAAGGGGTTTTCCGTCGTGCAGGCCCTATTTGATTTGCCTACCGAGACACTCAGGCCAAGAGTCGGAGGTATCGCAGCGGCTGCACGGCTATTCCTTCAGCCGTGCAATGTCATGAAGGGTTAGGCCCTCACGACACTTCAAGTCAGTCACTCGAGTGTCATAAGCGGTACTGGATTTCACGAGAGGCCGCTTGATTATGGGCACTACATAGTACGCCATCATTGCGACTGCTTTCGTACAATCGCATTTGCGAGTTGATATGCGATAGCCCTGCGTCCGCGCGGTTTTATACCTAGTCTCGCGCGCGACGCCTATTCGATTTCCGCGTTGGAAAGTTATGGGTTGGCTACCAAGGGGCTAGGAGCGTTGTCGCGTTTTTTGTGTTGTGTCGTCTCGTATATGTGTTGTTTTGTGTGCATGTGTATTCATAAAGAGGAGTGCGCGTGGTGTGTGGGATTCGTCCTAGTCGACCGACGACGGGTCGCGA
The DNA here is from genome assembly GCA_003427395.1 of Chara braunii. NCBI lineage: Eukaryota > Viridiplantae > Streptophyta > Charophyceae > Charales > Characeae > Chara > Chara braunii. Next base: position 463,796 of record BFEA01000836.1, on the reverse strand, counting down.
TTGGGACCTCAGCCCCCCCAAGATGCCGATTCGCGTGCGGGTTCGATAAAGGCGTATTACCGCGCGTACCCCCTATGCTACAGCGAAAGAGAAATGCCCTCGGCTGGTCCACCTCGGCGATTGAAGCTGACTAGTTTCGTACTGTGGGCTGGTAGCTCGGCGGGGATACGCCCACCGAAGGGAGGTGACAGCTCCCGTAAGGTGTAGGTAAGTCATGCCTCGCGTAGGCCCTATCCTGTCGTAGGGGCTAGCGAGAGGTATGGCTGGCGCACTCGGCCGGAGCGGCTTGTGGAAGCTCCATGTATATTGCGACGAAGGTTTCTAAAAACCAACTCCTGTGTGATGCGGCCGGGAGGGTCCCTCGCTGCCCCCGTGCGGTGCCGGACCGATGCGCCCGACAGCACGGCACACCCTCATTCATGAGCTTAGACCACCCGTAGCTCCAACCGCCCCGGCCTACCGACAGATCACTTCAACCGCACCGGCCTACCGACAGCCCTGCGGTGATCCGCCACCCCTGCAGCTTGTCTGCTGCAGCTTTGTTCAACAAGATTAGGCACTGTGCCGGCCAGCCGGCAACCTCTAGGCCTGCAGCCCACCCGCCAGCGCCCTTGCTGCTGCGTAGACGGGTGAGACGGGCGCCACGCCGGCCAACAGGCCCTTCTGCAGTCGTCTCGTTTTCCTCCCCGGGCAGCAGCTCACTGGCCAGACCGGTAGCCTTCCCTTCCTGCGCACGGCTTAGTGTACAGGCTAACGGGTCCGCTTCCTATCCTGCAGTGAGCCCCTTGCTCCCTGAGCTCTGACGAGGTGGGTACAACCTTAGCTAAGTAAGCTTTCAGTCTGTAGGCCCGCTCGCTATGCTCAGGCCCACAAGTAAGTCATCATCCCCTGCTGTCATTCCTCAGTTATCTCAGCCCGCAAGCAAGGGGCATTAGTCAATCGGGGAAAATCCCTGTCCTCGCACTTCGCGCCTCGTTATTTTAGTCCGGCATGACCGTAACTCACCGTTCGCCCAACAAGCCTCAAACCCAGGTCGCTAGGGCATTCATCGCCCCTTCGTAAACGATACTCATGCGACCAAATCCCGCCAACCAACCGTATCGAAGTCCGGTACTAGGAGTCCGATGTCTTCGAGCATACACCCGAAAAGGAAACGACAGAAACGAATCTGTCCCCCAAAACACGAGGAGGTACAGTCTTGTTCTAACCCCCCCTTATCTGCACGCCGGCTCCGCACCTCGTTCTTCTAAGTCTATCATCCTATCGCAAAAGCCAACACTGTCATCGAATGCGCGGTGATCCGAACCCCAAGTCAGCACCTTCCCATACTTATCCTATGTGGTGAAAGCACCTGGCCACTATTGCGGCCAGGTTTAATTGCACGCGACGGACACACCAGGCGCAACACCTTTCTCTCCTATCTCTATTCCCACTAACTCTTATACAAATTTGCCTACAAACTTGGGGTCGCCATGGCCCAAAACGTCACAATAACTCTTTTCCTCACCCGTTTCCATCAAGAAACGGGTGAGATCGGCGTCCTTTTCTCCCACTCTTTCTTCCCATCGCCATATCCCGGCGCACCCTGTTTCTTGCTACCCTCCCATTCTACTAACCCAATCATCAAACTTACACTGCCATCGGATTCTCCCTAACCAAAATCCTCTATCCCGAGCTCTACCGTACACGATTCCACTACGAATCGAGCGGTATCCCAMCCTMCCCCCTCMCCTTACTTMCCTYCCCGCCATATCTCAGCGGAGCCCTTCCTCTTACTAACTCCTTCCCCACTCTCTTACTCCTCCTTTGGACTTCACCATCGTGGTTGCCCCACCCAAGAATCTATGTCCCGCACCTTTCCCCGTTCGATTTCACTAAGAGATGGGCGGGGCACACGTTTTTACCCCCCCCCACTGCCCACCATTGCCATCTCTAACTCTACCTCCGAATGGACCTGGTGCACGCCCGCATCCAGGTTCGTTCCCCCATTTTCACTTGCCCTGTCACTGCCGCACCTGTCGTTCCTCCCGCTTGCCCTGCTCGCCAGCCTCCTCCTCCGCTCCGGCTCCGTTCCTATATCCGCCCTGGCTCACTCACCTTCCCCGCATGCATCCAGCACGATACCCCATCTCAGTCCATCCCTCCTTCACTTCTTTCGCGCACCCGGTACGACTTCACGTCCGGGTTCACCTCTCACTTTGCTATCTCCGCCAACGCAGTACTCCGCCAGCGGCTGGCCCGTGGCGACGACTCTGGTCAGTGGCGAAAGGAAGGGAGAAAAACGAGTGAGTCAAAACCGACCTCGCGCTCTTTCCCTTTTTATACGTATCGCGCCCGTGCAGGGCCGTGCTGATCCCCTTCGTACCATTCCTATTTTAACAGGTGTCCCGAAGGACTCACCTGTAGCTTTCCCCGACGGCCTCCGTCACAATGCTGCAGACTTGCCTCGCCCAGGCACAACTTGCCTCCCTTGGGCCCGAAAGGACACACTCCCACACAAACTGCAGGTCGTGGGATCAAAGACACAGGCTCAATGCGGGCCTACAGCACGCGCCTTGGTGAAGCAGGTTCCGGTGCGCGTCTCAGCGGTAGGCGAAGATACTTAAACGGGAACCTTGAAGCCCAAAATGGAGGGGAGTCCCGCGGGCATATTCACACCCAAACCTCACACGGCAGGTCGTGGTTGGCAAGGGATGCCTTGGTAGGGGGTGCCTTTTACTCAGGTTCCTTCCGTCTCGTGGACTAATCACCCGCTGGCTCGCATGCGCGTCGAACTCCTTGGTCCATGCTTCAAGTCAAAAAAAATGTTGGCAGCATCCCGAACACGATGACTTCACAAGGCTCGCCAGCCAGTGCGTGTGCTCAAAGTCCTCGGTTGCCGCAACGACTAGGAACTAATCTATTAACAACAGTAAATAATAAAATACTTAGGAAAATCCCAGGCGTCACAATGTGATGAATAGGGAACAGGAAAATAGTAGCACCGTCCCAACGCCGCTCACGGAAAAATAAAGGGGAATAGCCCCGCTGGACCCTCAACCCCTCGGCCTCCTCGCGCCGCCCTGACATCCGCACGTCGTCGCCGCTCGACCTCGATCACCGAATCTCGCAGATAGAAGTCCGACGCCGTAACCAATAATGCTAGGCCCAAGTCCGGGTCTAGCTCTGGCGGACGACACTTGTTCTTTTTGTTCCTCTTTCTCTATCGTGTAGGCGTGTAATCGCTGCTGCAAACTCCCCCCCGCGTAGTAAGGGTAGACCAAGATGGATTTCTCTCCCCTGTCAAAACCCAACGAGCTCGACGAGGTTGGCAACGTTCAACCTGCTCAGAGTGTTCACCTCTTCGATGAACTGTGCCTTCTTGACATCCGTCAACTCGCCCGTCATCACCTTGGTGGCCATCTCCCTGCCGTCAATGGAACCCCTCTAGACTACGCTGAACGCCCCCTTGTCGCCAATGAGCTTGGAGGGATGGAAGTCGTTCGTGCAGTCTGCCAAACTCTTAAGCTCGAAGCGCTGCACATTGGACGGAGAGAGCTCCGTTCGCTTGCGCCTCGATAGACCGTCGGGAGTGGTCGACGACGACCCGTCCACGGTGCTCCCGCTCCCGACAGATGGCGAAGATCCTGACGTGGCAGTTACCGACGAGCTGGCCCTCGAGGAGGAATCGGCGGAGGCTAGCCCAGCATGCGGCTCACCCTGTCGGTATCGCGACATCGGTCCGCTCGCCTGCTTCTTGTAGCAGAAAACGCCTAGGAGGGCAAGGATAGTCGTTAAGCCGGCACCACCTAAGGACAGAGCGATGATGAGCGCTAGGTTCGATTCAAGTTTGGAAGATGCAGCTGTGGCGGGGAGTGAGGACGGTGATTTCAGCAGGTTCGGTTGGGATTCGGCAGGTGAAGGAGTGGGGACGGGGAGTAAGGGGGACGATGATGGCGGCGGGCTGCGTGCGAAACTCGAGGGCCACCTTGCTCACATACGCAAGAATGTCCCCCACCGCGACCTCCGTCGGCGAAGTTGGTGGTGCATACAAGGCTAGGTATATATGGAGATGAGCGCTAAGAGTTGCGCATTGCGGCTCCGGTAAGCAGCCGGTGGAAGGGAGAGGAAGCCATGCAAAATCCTTGGGCGTCAACGGGTCCAAGTCCTCTATGTTGAACGTACGCGCCGAATCCCGTGAAGGTCCACTTGAAGACAAATCAATGTCGCTGCTTCCGATCGGAGAAGAAACCGCACATACATCCTGTCCTTGGCCTCGTGAATTCAGCGAAGGTACGTGCCGGGCAGCATAGTCTTTGAAGGAATGAAAAATGGGAGGACTTACGACGTCCGCATGTGCCCCGGAACCGAGGGAGGTTACTCGTACGGCAACCGGTTCCGTAGGCGTCGAGAGTGCCATCGCGTCACTCTCGGCGGTGCTCATTTTCCCGACTGGGAGGTACCCTTGGCCTTCGTGGGACAGCTCGCTGTCTCATGTGTTGAGCTGTTGCACCACAAGCAATAGCTGTACTTGGTGCCGACCTGGTACCCACACTCCGTAAGCCTGTACGCTGTCCAAGGTCCTTACTCTTGAGCTGCTTGCCCGGGCCCAGAAGAATTAGTGGTGTTCGTCTTCGTCTTGCCTCGTCTTCGTCCTTTGGCGGGGCGGCCACCATTCTGGGCAGCTGCGAGTCTGTCTCCCTCGTTAGACGAAACAGTCTCGTTTAGAATTGAAGGGTCACTAGGTGTTACCGCTGCGACCACGGCCACTTTTGGCCGATGTTGATGCGCGCCCTGGCCGGCAGTCGACGAGTGGCCCATATTCCGGGCTGCCAAATTCGTCATGATAATCTGCACGGATCTGTTGAAGAGTTCCTCACTTGTGTTGAGGTTCTCCGCGACTTGAGTTAACGCATTCTGCAACGCTGGACACGACCGCTCGATGAAGTAAAGCTTGATGTCGTCGAAGTTCATCGGCAACTTGGGCGTGCTTGCCAGCCTTCGGGACTCAAAAATCCAGTCTCCGCTTGGCATGCTGTTCTGCGAAAACATCAGCAGCTTGTCCATCACCAGGTGCTCGGGCGGTTCTACTTGGAAACGCTTCTACCATGCCGTCGTGAGGTCCTCCCAGGCAGTGCCGTACCCCCGTTCACCATTCACGGGGTCTGTGAACGGAGCTGGTCATAGAGTTCACGGAGTTCACGACACGGGAGTTCATGGAGTTCACCGAGAGCGGTATTTTTTTTTTTTTTTTTTCCTGGCTGGGGGGCTATGTTTTCTTTTTATAGGAGGGTGGGGGACATCGAAGGGTAACTCCTTATAACTTTCAATTTTTTTTTGTAATTAAAAACGAAAAAAAAAAAATCAACCAGCCAAAATAAGCATTTTCTTTTGGTATTTTGTAGGTCATTTCGATTTTTTTTTTTTTTTTCAATGTCACCATGCTGTGGGGCTTGAGGCGAATGTACCTGGGGGAGCCCAAAAAAAAATCTAGATGTGTATAAGAGACAGGCCAAGTATAACAAAAGATCCATGAAAATGCGAGAATCGATCTAAGTAAAATAAACTTAGCTCAGAAAATGCAAAAACTGAAGCTAACTCCTATCGCTCTAGCACGTGGCGAGCCTCTAAAGCAACTACCTGTCAAACTGAAACTCAGACCAAGTAGTAGCCTCACTCANAAAAAAAAAAAAAAAAAAAAAAAACACCGTTCTTTAGTGGTCGGCCCGTTCACCGTGAACGGCCGTTCACAAAAAAAACACCAAATGCACGGTCGGTGACGTTCACGGGTCCGGCACTGCTCCCAGGTGATGTACTTGTGTAATTCGGTGACTGCACATGCATGTGCGGACAACATGTTGTCCAACCATGCCTGACTCGCGCCTCCCGAGAGGGAGTACAAATATGCATGCCAGTTCGCGTCGATGACGTGGTGGATGTCCAGCTTGAGCTCAAACTGGCGCCACGATTGGATGGGGGTCGGTCTTCGATGCGTCGCATGAGATCAGGAGCCCATCGAACTTGGCAATAGTTTCACATGTCGTTGCACTAGGGCCGGCCCCTGCAGAAACCTGTTGTTGCAGCTACTGTGCCCCAGTCTTCAGTGTTCCCACGTCTATCTCCAAGACATTGACGAGGTCCACGAGATTGGAGGGGCCGAAGCTAGTGTTGGTGGTGCCGACCTGCTACTCCAGCTGCTATATGCTCTTGAGCATCTGGTCCACCGACTGCTGTAACACCTTGTTGGTGTGGTCGAGGGAGTGGATGTCCTCCTGCTGCGCGATACAAGTCGCAAGGAGGTCCGTGACACGGTTGAGCAGATGAGATACCCTGCTCCCGTAGTCGACGGATTCGCCGCTCTCGGCCTCCCTTTGCCAGTCCTTGGTCTGTGCATGTAATGCACCTTCCTCTCTGAATATGACTTCGCGTGGCTGCACACGTTCTTCATCAGCGGCCTTGGCTGCTGCTGCCACGTACTTCTGTCGCTGTTCTTCGGCCAGCTGATGCAGTCTATCTGCCTCTGCTTCCCGCTTCTTCCGTGCTGCTGCCGCTGCGTCTGCCCACTGCTTGGTTTCGGCCCTGATGGCCGCCAGCCGTGCCTCATAGGCCTCGACAGTCTCGCATGCCTTCTGATCCATCTCGGCTGTATTTGAGCGAGTAAGTATGGCCATGGATTGAGGGTGCCTGACGTGGCTTGTTGACGTGAGGACTTACCTGGTCTGCAACTGACAGGGAATGGGTAGTTAAGAAGGACGGAGAGGGGATGAAGAGTGGGGGTGGAGAGAAGGGGAGTGGGCAATCGAGTGGGTCACCCAGATAAGGAGCCACTAATAAAAAAAATTGGGAAGTTGCAGCAATTTCGAGAAAAAGAAAAAAAATTCGAATTTGCAAGCTCGGTAGGCCCTCCCCAAGTCTCCCCTCAGCAGTAAAAAAAATTGGAATTTCAGACAACGAATGAATCCAAAGAATAAATGGAGATGATGGGAATAGCAGAACTGCGAAAACGGACAAAAATAACGATGTCCGCAAGTCCAGAAAATTCCGAGGTAGAAAAAAATTCGGCATATGTTAAGGGAGAGTATGCGCAGTTTGAAAACGAACGTTTGTAAGAGGAGTTTCCCGAAAAAGACAATTTCCGAATTGAAAATGAATTTCGAAAAAAAAATTGGGATTGAAAAACAACTTTCAGAAAAAAATCGAAATTGAAAAAAAAAAGAATTTCAGAAAAAATTCGAAATTGAAAATCGAATTTCAGAAAAATTTCCGGAATTGAAAAACGAATTTCAGAAAAAAAAATCGGAATGGAAAAACGAATTTCAGAAAGATTTTCGGAATTGAAAAACGATTTTTCAGAAAAAAAATTCGGATTTGAAAAACGAATTAAAAAAAAAATTCGAAATTGACAAACGAATTTTAAAAGTAACGGGAATTTCATGAAGGAATACAATCGAAACTTTTGAAAAAAAAATAAAAAAAATCCCGGATCTCTCTGCCACGAAATTTCGAAAATCGAAAATTTCTGGTGCTGCACTATTGCCATTTCCCTCAACAAAGTAGCGGGAAAATGAAATCTGAAAAAGAAAAAAAAAAATTTGATTTCAGCAGTTAGGTCAAAATTCGCGATTTGGGGACTAATTAGTGTAACCTAATCAATCGATAAACGATCAATCAATCAATCAATCAACGATTAATCAATCAATCAATCAATCAATTAATACCCAATCGGTCCTCCGCGGTATCTGCTGCCCGCACAAAATTCGTGGGTTATCCCCACGCTTGTGTTAGATCAGATTGTCCTGATTCACAAGTGGAGCTCCGATACCAAAACTGACGCATGTCTAGTGGGACAATGCGCAGGGAGCCAAGGATCCGCTATGTGATGAAAAGACAGAAATGGACAATGCGAGGTCAGCACAGCATCAACAAGCAATGTGCATTCCGGATACATACAAGATGGCACAAAATGGCACAGCGGAAGATTTAAAGAGAAGATTTGATCTGATCTGCACTGACCCGACATCCATCACACATCACACATGAGAGAGAGAGAAGGGACCGCAATCATGGAAGAAAGATCCCTTCCTCACACACATAAATGGCGAGATACCACGGATGAGAGATGGGTGAGGGACGAGACGAGGAGGAAGGAGGCGAGGGAATAGACCAAGATCACAATAACGAAGTCCCAAAAAAATAGTCCCTTGCCGAGTGTCCAATCAATGTCTGCCCCAGAAATGTCGAATCAGATCCTGGGCAATGCGCCCAGCATAACCTCTGTCGGAATCCCTACTGATAACCTCTCACACTCTCAGATTCGAAGAAGAAGATGAGAAAGAGGAGGAAGGAGGGAGAGGAGAGAGAGAGAGAGAGAGAGAGAGAGAGAGAGAGAGAGAGAGAGAGAGAGAGAGAGAGAGAGA
>BFEA01000836.1:444554-455320 GCA_003427395.1 Chara braunii | reverse complement strand
AGAGAGAGAGAGAGAGAGAGAGAGAGAGAGAGAGAGAGAGAGAGAGAGAGAGAGATGGAGGGGGGAGAGAAGAGATGAAGTCCTCCTCGCTATCTCACCTGCAGGTCGCTGTCACCATACTGACTGCGTCCGTCGTCGTGTGCAGGTACCGTGTGGAGCCCAGCGATGGCGCCAGGTAAGCTCGCCGACTGCAGGTATGGCCTCCACCACCCCCTATCTCCTCTATGTCCTACTCTCTACTCCGCGGCTTGGTGCAGCAGAGCGCAGCCTCCAACCAGCAGCGTGTCGCTCCAGAAGTGAGATACTCGAACTGTCCCCTGCCCAGCCGTGGCCAAGCTATTTGTAGCGCTGGGCGGCTGGGCCTACCCGGTGATGTGTGGCCTAGAACGGCCTAGCTGGTCTGGGTCCCTACCGGACGTCCAGACCCTGCTGCTGATGCAGCATGGCGCAGAAATGCGCCTGGCCTAAAAACGGCCTCCTACCGGTGCACCTGGCCCAAGATGTCGTCTTGGGTCCTGCAGGACCGAAACGATGCCTGTACCTACCGGTTTGGCGCCAAAATGCGTCTGGCCTCGTTTTGGGCCTGCCTCCGGTGTACCCAGTCCAAAGGTCCGGCCTTGGGGCTTCCAATCGAAACGACACCCAAACAGACAAAAATAAGAGAGCACACATACACAAAAAAAAGGTAACTAAAATAAACCTATCTACCTAGTGTGCTGCCTAGGGCCTGGAGGGCCGTCGTGGGCCTCCAGGGCACGTGCTGGATGGTACAAGGCCTAGGGGCCCCTCAGCAACCATCGGGCCCCTCAAATGGGGCATGGTGCAGCATGTAACACCCCCCCCTCCTTATGAAGTCAAGCCGGTCGGGGCCGAAGCTAACAATCTGAAGGCGGTACTTGGGCGCGTGTGTGTCGTGGAGCCGAAGATGCCGGCTTGCCTTTCAACTTCTGTTCATAGCGTGCGAGAGCATCAGCCGTTGTTGCGTGAAGTTCCGCACGAGTCAGCCATCGGTCAGCTCTATGGGTGCAATATGCAAAGTGGACCAAAAATTCAGTCCGCCTGTTGCCGTAACATCGCTGGGATATTATGTCGCCAACCTGTTGGAAACCGTCCATCGAGGGTGGGTCTTGCGATCGTCGCCAAGGAAAATCGTCAAGTTCCGCTGGCATGTAGAGAGCCAACTTGGAACAGTAAAAAACCGGGTTGACGGGCAAGTGGGCGGGCACCTGAATGATAAACGAAGGTCCTTTGGGTGCATCCCCAGCGGGTGCCACGATTGATCAGGGCCCCATCCATTTCGGAAGGAGCTTGCGAGAGATATCTTGTTTGAGGCTGAATTCCGCAGTGGAAACCCATACGAGGTCGCCGGCGCGGAATGGACAAGGAAGACGCTGACGGTTGGCTTGTTGGCGCATACGTTGTTACGTCTTTGCCATCTGGTCGCGTGCCTTGACAAGAAGCTCTTGCATCCGATGAATGAAGAGAAGGCGGTCATCGCTCTCGGCCGCCCGTGGAATGATTGTGTCCAACTAAGAATTGACCGGCGAGCCGTGCTCGAGCTCAAACTTGAAAGGCGATGTCCCGATAGCTGGATGGATGGACGAGTTGTTTGCCAACTCCATATCCGGCAGCCGCTCAACCTACTCTTTCTGGTCGGGATGGATGAGAGTTCGAAGGAGGACCTGTGCGGTCTGATGTGCCCTCTCCGTTTGGCCACCGGTTTGGGGGTGGCGAGCCGAACTTGGCTTGAGGGATGAGCCCCATCGTTTGATGAGCGCCAACAAAACATCAGACATGAACCGAGTGTCGCAATCGCAGACGATCTCCTTGGGGTAACCCTTGGTTCGAATCCAACCGGCGTAGAGAACCTCGGCCAACTCCGGTGCCTTGGAATGATAGCGGCAAGGAAAGAACATGGCAAACTTGGTGAGTCGGTCAACCACCGTGAGAATCTCATCCACACCCGTCTTGTGCTTGGGGAACGGCCTGGTAATATCCATGGCAATCGCTTCCCTTCGACGCAAGGGGACCGACAATGGTCGCAGTTCGCCGTACAGACGATGATTGCATGATTTGCAACGTCGGCAAACCTCGCATGACTCACAATAGCGCATGACGTCGTCGAGAAGACCGGGCCACCAAAAGCGCTCGCGTAGTCGGCCAATCTTGAGATTGACTCCTGAATGCCCGGTGGGGGGGGCGTCGTGGAACTCGCCAAGAAGCCGCATGTGCAAGTGTGAATCTTGTGGCACACAAAGTAGATCCTGCCCCCGCGAGTGAACGAGCAAGTATCCCTCTTGGATCCGATAGTGCGAAGGCGCCGGACTGGGAGAGGAACAGTTTGTGTACTTGTCTCGAAGTTCGGGGTCGGATTGATAGCTGAGGATGAAGCTGTCCCGCAAGTCATCCTCGATCTCGAAGGTTGAGTAGACTTCGGTGCAGTGGTCCGGACGCCGTGAAAGGGCATCCGCGAAACGGTTCGACCTCCCCGGAATGTGATCGGGAAAGAAGTCGAATTGGTCGATGAAGGCCATCCAACGGTTTATGGTGTTGTTGACGGTGTTCTGAGACTTGTAGAAGACCAACGGATTGCTGTCCGTTACCCATCGGAACTGGCGTCGACCAAGGAGGAAGTGCCGCCACCTCTCGAGTGTGTGGACGAAGGCAAGAAGTTCCTTCTTCCGTGCATCATCGATGGAGTGCACGACCGACACTTTCTTGCTGAAGTATTCGACTAGGTTCCAGTCCACGCCATCATGTTGTTCGAGGACAGCATCAATGCCATAGTCGGACGCGTCCGTGGTGACACGTGTTGGCAATAGCAGGTCGTATATCCGCAATACCTCCGCGGAGAGCAACGCGGCCTTGAGGGCCAAGAATGATTCACGCGCGTCCGTTCCGAAGTCAAACGGTCGGTCCTCGCATTGAAGCTTGGTTAAGTGAGCCGCGATCTTCGAGTACCCTTTGATGAAGCGTTGGTAGTAGCCGACAAGGCCAACGAAGGATCGGACATCCGTGACGTTCCGTGGCTCCGGCCAATCTTGGACGGCTTGAATCTTGTCCGACAGCAGACTGATGCCTTGTGGAGTAACGAAGTGGCCCAAGTATTCCAACTCTTGGCGTACGAATTCACACTTGTCGCGGTTGGCTTTGAACCTGGCGCGCTGGAATGTCTCCAACACTCGTCGAAGATGGTCAAGATGTTCCTCCAAGGTCCGGCTATAGACGAGGATGTCGTCCAAGTAGACCAGCACGAACCGGTCCAACATTGCACGAAACTCGTTGGTCATCGCCGCTTGAAAAGTCGTCGGGGCATTGGTGACTCCAAAAGGCATGACGACCTACTCGAAGTGCTCGTACCGTGTCTTGAACGTGGTCTTGTAGCGATCTTGCGGCCGAATCAAGATCTGATGATATCCTGACTTCAAGTCCAGTTTGGAAAAAAAAATTGCGCCACCCAAGCGCTCCAGAAGGTCGTCAATACGAGGAAGAGGTCCCGCGTTACTGCGGTAATCGATGCATAGGCGAAGGTCCTTGTTCTTCTTCCGAACGAAGAGAACCGGCGCACCATAGGGTGAGCTGCTAGCCCGGATCCAGCGTTTGTCCAACAAGTCGTCGAGCTGCGCGCAGAGTACAGTAAGTTCCTCCTCGCTCATGCGATAAATGCAACCTTTTGGCGGCACGACACCGGCCTCGAGAAAGATCTCGTGCGAGATCGGTCGATCCGGCACCACGCCGGTAGGTGACTCGAAGACGTCGGCGAATTCGTCGAGCAACCGCGCCACCCGGGGGTCTGAAGACAAGTCCGTGGGTTGAGATTCGGCTACCATGACGGTTCGAAGAAAACATAAGCCCATCTCTTCGGTCCGCTCGTAAGCGCAAGTGGCCCGAAAAGATTTGGCTGTTACAACTTGGCACCGGATCGAAGGGTGCGGGAGAGGAATAGTACATGGTACTTCGGCGCCAAACGCATCGCGAACCGTAAGTGTCCGCCGATGGAAGTTGACCTCGTGATCCGCACTTGCAAGCCAAGGCATGCCCAGAATGATGTCGAAGTCCGTGTCCAAGACGTCAAACGTCACCGGTTCGCATGCATGAGGTGCGAAATAAACCGGGACGGCTTCGATGTAGTGATCAAAGAGTTGTTGCGTTCTTTCGTCCGCCAACTTGATCGACGTAGGGTGTGCCTTCCTTCGAACTTGTGGTCCAAGGCTAGCCCTTTGCATGAAGGACTGGCTAATGAAGTTGCGAGTCGCGCCGCTATCCAGCAAAGCGCTGCGAGACGCTTGCCCGATTTGGATGCGGACATAAAGGAGCGGTATATTGTTGTCGTCGTACCGCTGCGTGCGAAACTCGCGGGCCACCTTGCTCACATACGCAAGAATGTCCCCCACCGCGACTTCGTCCTCCGTCAGCGAAGTTGGTGGTGCATAGAAGGCTAGGTATGTATGGAGATGAGCGCCAAGAGTTGCGCATTGCGGCTCCGGTAAGCAACCGGTGGAAGAGAGAGGAAGCCATGCAAAATCCTCGGGCGTCAATGGGTCCAAGTCCTCTATGTTGAACGTGCACGCCGAATCCCGTGAAGGTCCACTTGAAGACGAATCAATGTCGCCGCTTCCGATCGGAGAAGAAACTGCACATACATCCTGTCCTTGGGCTCGTGAATTCAGCGAAGGTACGAGCCGAGCAGCATAGTCCTCGAAGGAATGAAGAATGGGAGGACTTACGACGTCCGCATGTGCCCCGGAACCGAGGGAGGTTACTCGTACGGCAACCGGTTCCGTAGGCGTCGAGAGTGTTGTCGCATCACTCTCGGCGGTGCTCACTTTCCCGACTGGGCGGTACCCTTGGCCTTCGTGGGACAGCTCGATGTCTCATATGCTGAGCTGTTGCACCACAAGCAATAGCGGTACTTGGTGTGAACGAGGTACCCGCGCTCCGTAAGCCCATACGTTGTCCAAGGTCCTTGCTCTTGAGCTGCTTGCCCGGGCCCAGAAGAAGTAGTGGTGTTCGTCTTCGTCTTGCCGCGTCCTCGTCCTTTTGGTGGGGCGGCCACCATTTTGGGCAACTGCGAGTTTGTCTCCCTCGTCAGACAAAACAGCCTCGTTTAGAATTGAACGGTCGCTAGGCGTTGCCGCTGCGACCACGACCACTTTCGGCCGATGCTGATGCGCGCCCTGGCCGACAGTTGACGAGTGGCCCGTATTCTCGGCTGCCAAATTCGTCACGATGATCTGCGCGGCTTTGTTGAAGAGTTCTTCACTTGTGTTGAGGTTCTCGACGACTTCAGTTAATGTATTCTGCAACGCTGGGCACGATCGCTTGATGAAGTAAAGCTTGATGTCGTCGAAGTTCATCGGCAACTTGGGCGTGCTTGCCAGCCGTTGAAACTTAGAAATCCAGTCTCTGCTTGGCATGTTGTTCGGTGAAAACGTCAGTTGCTTGTCCATCGCCTGGTGCTCGGGCGGTTCTACTTGGAAACGCTTCTTCCATGCCGCCGTGAGGTCCTCCCAGGTGATGTACTTGTGTAACTCGGTGACTGTACATGCATGTGCGGACAACATGTTGTCCAACCATGCCTGACACGCGCCTCCCGAGCGGGAGTACAAATATGCATGCCGGTTCGCGTCGATGACGTGGTGGATGTCCAACTTGAGTTCAAACTGGCGTTACCATTGGATGGGGTCGGTCTTCGATGCGTCACAGAAGATCGGGAGCCCATCGAACTTGGCAATAGTTTCACGTGTCGTTGCGCTAGGGCCGACCGCTGCAGAAACCTGTTGTTGCAGCTGTTGTGCCCCACTCTTAAGTGTTCCCACGTCTACCTCCAAGACATTGACGTGGTCCACGAGATCGGAGGGCGGTGGCGACCTACTGCTCCAGCTGCTATATGCGCTTGAGCATCTGGTCCACCGACTTCTGTAACACCTTGTTGGTGTGGTCGAGGGAGTAGATGTCCTCCTGCTGCGCGATACAAGTCACAAGGAGGTCCATGACACGGTTGAGCAGATGAGATACCCTGCTCCCGTTGTCGACGGATTCGCCGCTCTCGGCTTCCCTTTGCTAGTCCTTGGCTTGTGCATGTAATGCACCTTCCTCCCTGAATATGACTTCGCGTCGCCGCACACGTTCTTCATCAGCGGCCTTGGCTGCTGCTGCCACGTGTTTCTGTCGCTGTTCTTCGACCAGCAGACACAGTCTCTCTGCCTCTGCTTCCCGCTTCTTCTGTGCCGCTGCCGCTGCGTCTGCCCGCTGCTTGGTTTCGGCCATGATGGCCGCCAACCATGCCTCGTAGGCCTCATCAGTCTCGCCTGCCTTCTAATCCATCTCGGTTGTATTTGAGCGAGTAAGTATGGCCATGGCCTGCGGGTGCATGACGTGGGCTTCTAACGTGAGGACTTACCTGGTCTGCAATTTACAGGGAATGGGCAGTTAAGAAGGACAGAGAAGGGATGAAGAGTGAGGGAGGAGAGAAGGGGAGTGGGGATCGAATGGGTCACCCAAATAAGGAGCCACTAATCAAAAAAATTGGGAACTTGCAGCAATTTCGAGAAAAAGAAAAAAAAATCGAATTTGCAAGCTCGGTAGGCCCCCCCCAAGTATCCCCTCAGCAGTAAAAAAATTGGAATTTCAGACAGCGAACGAATTCAAAGAATAAATGGAGATGATGGGAATAGCTAAACTGCGAAAACGGACAAAAATAACGATTTCCGCAAGTCCAGAAAATTCCGAGGTAGAAAAAAATTCGGCATATGTTAAGGGAGAGTATGCGCAGTTTGAAAACGAACGTTTGTAAGAGAAGTTTCCCGAAAAAGACAATTTACGAATTTAAAATGAATTTCGAAAAAAAAAATTGGGATTGAAAAACGACTTTCAGAAAAAAAATCGAAATTGAAAAAAAAAGGAAATTTCAGAAAAATTTCGAAATTGAAAATCAAATTTCAAAAAAATTTCTGGAATTTAAAAACTTATTTCTGGAAAAAAAATCGGAATGGAAAAACGAATTTCAGAAAGATTTTCGGAATTGAAAAACGATTTTTAGAAAAAAATTCGGATTTGAAAAACGAATTTCGAAAAATTTTCGGAATTGAAAAACGAATTTCAGAAGTAACAGGAATTTCGTGAAGGAATACAATCGAAACTTTTGAAAAAAATAAAAGTAAATTCCCGGATCTCTCAGCCACGAAATTTCGAAAATCGAAAATTTCTAGTGTTGCGCTATCGCGATTTCCCTCAACAAAGTAGCGGGAAAATGAAATCCGAAAAAGAAGAAAAAAATTTTGATTTCAGCAGTTAGGTACAAATTCGCGATTTGTGGACTAATTACTGTAACCTTATCAATCAATCAACAATCAATCAATCAATCAATCAACGATTAATGCAAGGAAAATAAGCAACATCGAGATGACAATCCCAGATAACACCATCACATTGCAAGCCAAATAGTCACACCGTGTCCAGATAGGAGCATTGCACCAATAATACACCAATGGAGTTTCGTAGCACTGAAAACCAATGTCCATGGAGAGCACACTCTCTCCTCTCAACAAAAGAGTCCAGTTCCCTTACACTCACACTTGGCGCTCAGCGCCCAGCCTACTCCTACACAGCTATAACAGACTACAAAAAGACAATGCAACTGTTGACATCAGCAGCAGCCCGAAGTACTTGAAGATGCCGCCCATGCAGACAATCGCCAATACAAGGTACGTGCCATCACATCATCATCATCATCATCATCCTTCACCTATCCCCTGACTTCACCCACACCTGTCCTCTCTGTCACCCGAAGACCACCCCTGCGCTTCACTGTAGTCCAAGCCCACCAGCTATGGTGGCTGGGCTATGGCGCTGCCCTYAGCAGCGCCCTCCTCCTCTGCACGACCGCATGTGCTGCACCTCGCCTCCCAGTGCTAGCAGCAGCCTACGAGCATAAGCTCTAGCAGCGCTGCCGCCCAGCATGCAAGTGCCTGAATGAGGCAGCCAGGGCCGAGCTCTTTCCTTTATGGAAAGAGTTGGCCTGCTCATGCAGCCTGGCTGCCTTGGCCTGAGCCCAGAAGCTTCTGGAAGGCCCCAAGAGGCTGCCTGGATGCAGCAGCTACTGGGATGCTGGGCCTCGTTCGGTTGGGTGCCCAACTGTCTCTGTATGAGGCTGCGAATCACGGCCAGGGCCTGCATTCTTTGGAAAGGCCCGGTAGGCCGTGGAAATGTCCTTGTTGTTCGGCCTGTGTTTCTTTCAACCAACTGGCGCGTCGCAAATGCCTGAACCTCAAATATGAAATTAACAGTCGAAGTTCTTTTGCAAAAAGCCAGGCCCGCCTTCATTTAGGGCGGGTAAGGTTGCAGACAGGGCCCCATAGGCCTACCGAGGACCCTGATCCTCGCATTCCCTCCTCCTCAACTTCATGAGCCCCCTAAGAAGTCTTCTTATTCCGCAGGCATCTTCCCTTTCCGTTCTCTTTCATAGCGTGCAATCACTTGAGGTGTTGTTCTCATGAGTTCTTCTCGTGTGAACCAGCAATCTTCCTTGGGATTGAGGTGATGTTTGAAGCTCACCCGATAATGCATTCTTGGTTTAGGCGGTCGCCCTCTGCCTGATGGTCGAGGAACAGGCATCATTCGATGCTCGACGATCTGGTCAATGTCCACTTCGCCATCCATGGTTGGGGGCAGCATAGATCTCCGAGAGGGAAACAGGTCAGGATAAGTCCGTAAGTGTGCAGGGATGCGAATCACGTACGAAGGCCCATCCGGTTGATCCCCTACAATACCTAACATCTCCCAGGGCCCAAAGTACTGAGGCATCAATTTTCTTGAGATCCCTATTTCGTGTCCTAGTTCAGATGATTTCACCCAGACTCTCTCACCTACCTGAAAGTTAGAAGGCCGTCTATGTTTGTTCTCAGATGCAATCATAGCATCTTGAGATTTCTCAATATGTTCAACGGCCTGCTGCAACATCTGCTCATATTTGACAACAAACTCTATGCTGCCAGGTGCTGCAGTAGGTTGTCTTTCTGGTAACAGAAAATCAAGCGTGGATCTGGGCTTCCAACCAAGATGTAACTGGTTGGGAGTCATACCGGTGGTGCTATGCACAACATTGTTGTACAGGCTGGCAACGAGAGGTGACTTCTAGTCCCAGTCATCCTAGCTTGGCTTAATATAATGCCTAAGCAGGTGTTGCACTACCCGGTTCATCTGTTCTGCCTGGCCATTTGACTCAGGGTGATTCCCTGACGTCATTTGGAGCTTTGTGCCCATTTGCTCAGCAGTTGACTGCCACAGTTCACTTGTGAACTGGACATTTCTATCACTAACGATATATGTAGGTAATCCGAAGTCACGTACCCAATTGTCCATAAACAGTTTGATGACGTGGTCAGTTTTAGCTGTTTCTGGCATAGCGATTAGTCTTGCATACTTAGTAAAGCGGTCCACTATTACGAAGATGTGTCTCTTTCCAGACTTACTGGTCACAAGAGTATCCATGAAGTCCATGGATACACTTTGACCAGGACCTTCAGGAATCAGCAAGGGTTTGAGGAGCCCAAGCGGCGCCTGAGTCCTTGGTTTGCCCCGTTGGCAAACCTGGCAGGTTTCAACATATCGTTTTGCATCTTCCATCATAGAGGGCCACCAGAATCTCTGAATTAAGTTTGCTGCTGTCTTCTTATAGCCAAAATGACCTGTTGCATCGTGACACTCTCCTAAAAATAAACTACGCAAAGACTCGCTATTAGCAACATATAGTGTTTTATTCCCTGCCTTATCGAGGAACAACAAGCTGTCTACCATCGTAAATTCATCCAAAGTCTTTTTATCCTTTGCCTTGAATCTACGAATGATCTCGGACATGACAAGGTCTCCCTGATAGGCTTCCACCAACGATCGAGTGAGGTTATTAGATATGCCAAAGTCAGTTACTAGCGCGCCCAGATAATATGCCCTTCTTGATAGCGCATCAGCCACTTTGTTATACGTACCTTTAATAGGATCAAGTTGATAGTCATACATGTCTATCACTTGAATCCATCTCTTGAGTGCGTCCGACAAGACTGACTGTGTCTTAATCCAGCCCAAAGTTTCATGGTCCGACGTCATATAGAAAAGACTTCCTAGGAGGTAGTGTCTCCAATGAACTAGCGCTCTGTACAGGGCGTAGAGCTCTCTCTCATAAGTGGACTTGACCAACTTCTGAGATGGCATCTTCTTGCTCATATACTCGATTGGCCTCAACTTGGGCCCTTCCTGTTGCGCAAGGACCGCGCCTATGCCATATTAGCTAGCGTCTGTGGTCACAACAAATGGTTTGTCAGGATCAGGAAGTTTGAGAACTTCATAGTGCGTCAGATCATACTTCAATTTCTTGAATCTTGCCTCACACTCTTCAGTCCACTCCCAAGGGGTGTCAAGTCGAGTTAGATCTGTTAATGGGGAAGCTATAGTACTATAGTTCTTCATAAACGGACGATAATAGCCCGTCATCCTCAAAAACGATCTGACCTCGGTAAAAGTTTGAGGTCTGGGCCAGTCACGTATGCTGGCCACCTTCGCATCTTCCGGCCTCAATCCATCTGCTGAAATTTCATGACCCAAGTACAAGATCTTGGTGCAACCAAACTTGCATTTATCCAAGTTTACCTTGTACTGGTGCTGTCTCAGGAGGCCTAGCACTGTTTTCAAGTGCTCAGCGTGCTCCTCTACAGTCCTACTAAAGATGAGAATATCGTCGAGGTACACGACGATAAACTTGTCCAAGTAGT
>BFEA01000836.1:418894-444329 GCA_003427395.1 Chara braunii | reverse complement strand
AGGGGCTCCGCGTTCTTAACGGTGATGGCATTGAGGCCCCTATAGTCAATGCACATCCTTAATGGACCTCCCTTCTTAGGAACAAATAAGACTGGCGCACCATAAGGGGAGGTACTAGGCCGTATCCATCCCTTCTCTGTGAGCTCCTTGAGCTGGCGACGAAGCTCATCTAACTCCGCAGGAGACATCCTATAGATTCGTCCTCTAGGCACCTTACTACCTGGGACAACCTCTATTGGATGGACAACCTCCTTTTCCACCATGCCTGTGGGCTCCTCAAAAAGGTCTGAATATTGAGCGACGACTTGTTCTATCTCCGGGGGTGATTTAACGACCTCCTCTTTCTCAGAGACAAACACTAGGTACATGCCCTCCTCGAGATTCTGCTTGTAGTAGTTATAGAAAGACGAAGCGCACATGCAGTCGTAGTTCTCCACTAGACTGCTAGCCTTGTACTTCTGCAGCCTAACGGTCTTACCATTTGGCAACTTATGTATCAACACCTTTCTATCCCAATCAAACTGTGGTTGCGAGACTTTGAGGTAGTACATGCCCAGTAGCATGTCGAATGGCAGTTCGTCGCTAACCAGGAAAGAGATCTTGTGGATCACTTCCCCTTCTCCATAGGAGAAGAAACAGGCTACGTCCTTGACGTAGTCCTTTACCACCATCTTGGCTTGTTGGCTAGCGTAGAAGCTACAGTTCTGCTAAGCCGCTGCACTTGGTCCCCTAAGCGCAGTCTATCCACACAAGCACGACTGATGAAATTTCATGTAGAGCCTATGTCTGCGAAGGCGCCAGCCTTGCGGCCACCTACATCTACTTCTACCATGAAATGCTCACCCTTTGGACCTCTACTGATCATCGCTCAAGAGTCCCTGGGGTCCTTCCCTGACCACTCAGTCTCTAACTCTTCTAGGGCCTCAAACACATCTCTCGAACAGAGCGTCGGTGGGCTACCTTCGTTGTGACTTTCTTGCCGCGGCAAGTCCTGGACGTGTGGCCATAGTTGCCACAGTTCATGCATGTACCCCTAGCAACGCGGTCACGCCACACCTCGTAGTCTAAACCAATCTTCACCCATGCGGGTGTTCCTTGGTCGCCCTGACCCGTGGACCGTCCTACCTTCTTCTTCCCGGTCCCCCTAGCCTTTTCCTTGATGGGTGCCACGACTTTACCATCTAAAGTCTCACCACCCCCATCGTGCTCTGTGAACTCCCCAAGATTTGAGTAGTCGTCAATCTCCGTTGTTTGACCATCGTGGTCAACGAACATTAACTGACCCTTTTTCTTCCAATCTTGGGGGAGTCTCTTCCTACCATCGTTGGGTGCCTGATGCGCAGATCCTTGCTTTGCCTCGATGTCCAGAGATTTCTTACTGAAAGAAGCAAAGGTGTGCTGTTCAACATAGGCTTCGTCAACCAGCTTGGTCCTTACCTCTGAAGATAGGCACCTTAGGTAATCCGTTAGGAGAACCTGCTGGTCAAAATGCACATCAGATACCACGATTAGTCGTTCTACTGCGTCCGTTAGCTCTCTAACATTCTTGAACCTTCGGGAACAAAGACTGTTGATAGCGCCAGTGGCCTTCTGAGCCCCTTGTGGGTCATGCCACCTGTTGTACACAGACCATATGAACTCCTCCAATGTTTGGGATTGTGCCCAGGCATCAAATTTTTGACCGTAGCCTTGTTGCTGCACTAAGCCATTTAACCAGCGGGCTGCTGATCCTTCTAAAAAGGAGGCAGCCACTACAACTTCTTGTTCTGGCCTTGTGGGCTTATGCCTCACATAAGTAGGCACAATTCTCACCCAGGTGTCCAAGTCCTCCTTCTTCTTATCGCAAGAGAAGGGCTTGGGACTCATCAAAGCTATCTTGGGCATCCATTGCATAGGCTGCATGGGCCCAGGTGCTTGCTGCAGCGGCTGCATAGCCACTGAAACAGGTTGTTGCATACTAACATGAGCCTGGCTGGACAGTGGGACTGTAGTGACCACTGTTGTGGATGGTACGGCTGAGACTGAATGAACCGGATCACTAGTTGCTACTAAACCACCCGGGGAGGGGATGCCAAACATGGGAGAGAAAGTTTGCCCTGTGCGTTGCGGCATTGAAGATGGACCCGCAGCTGCAGGGGGAACTACAGCAAACTGTGGCGGCCTCACCATAGTGCGAGGGCCCCGGAGTTTAGCCAGAATTTGTTTCTGGCCTGCTACCAAATCAGCCAACAATTCCTGTTGAACGCTTTGCGCTTCCGCCACTGAAAGTAAGGCGCCTCGCAGCACACGGACAACAGGGTCTAATGTTGACTCATCTAGTCATTCCAGTCTGCCTAACTCCTGAGCTCTACTCTCTAGTCTAGCCTTTCTTTGCATAACTTTCCTTCTCCTCTTTACTACATCGTCCATTTGCCGTTGTAACTCATCCTGAAGTTCTTCTGCCTGCCGGATTTCTAAGTCCTCCGGCGTAAGTGGAGATTGCTGGCTGACTCGCAAGGAAGCAATCTGGCTAGTGGAAACCTTGAGACCCACTCTGACTGACTCCTGACGAAGAGGACTGTGTAGAGGCTTGCGACATAGCTGAGGTAGCCATGGTTGTACTGGTACTAGCTGAAATTCTAGCCCTAGCACTATCCTCAGCTGCCCTCGCTCTCCTTGTTGCTGCTCTCTCTCTAGCCTCTCTCCTCAATCTTCTCTCATCTCCTTGGCCTTATTCCAAGAACGTCAAGGGTCGACTGCAGGTAGTCCCATGAGTAATCCTTCGGTCGTCCACTACCGGCTCCTCCTCACTTGTGCTTGCATCACTCATGAGCTACAGTGTGTGTGATCTACACTAGAATCCACACTGAATCCTACCTTAGCTTGACACACATCCGTATATGATACACAACTAACCACGGTCGGCATGAACAGAAATAGTTAGGTGATGTAGCCACAACTAATGTCAGGTCCTACACGATATATCAAATCTATTTTTAGATTACCCTAGAACAGATTGCAATACAGCAAAGATCTAGTCTATCTGTAGCCGTCTGTCAGTTATTGGCAAGTCCGTAACAACTCGATAATCAAAAACAAACATAACATCTCCTGTCGGAGATGTACACTGGATGGCAGATAGTCTGTTGAGTGTCACTGTGAACAGTTATCGGAATCCCCCCCTCCCCTTGTATCCTTCTTGAGTAATCACTTTGTGTCAACATCCCTAAGCATCTGGTTTGAGCAGCGTGTCTGAAGGTGTGCAATCCGGCCCACCGCTATGCCCCAAGTCTTTGCCGAGCATGCCAGCCAGTCCACTTTTATTTACCCTCGTACGGAACGAGCCTTACACCCAGTTGATCTGGCTGACCAGGAGGAATTTTAAGAGCGCCCCCATCTCTTCAGGAATTATTTAACGTCGCAGTCAGGACGACGATCACAGCCAGATTCAATCCGAGTCCCCAACCAGAAATGTTTATAGACGGTCTGGTAAGCGTCTCATAAAAGGCTGGCATGCCCAGGTAGACCTCTATTGCGCAAGCAGCAGAACAAAGGACTTGCAGCCCAAGCGTGCGTGTACTAGTCCCAGCGGGTTGGCATGGTGACCGTGACCCGAGTGCTTCGTCCAGGGCCCTTCAGAGGCTTCGTCCGTCTCCCACCAGCTTGCTGCCCAGGAAGAATGTCGACTCTCAAGGTTGAGCGCTCGCGACACCTCACAATGAGAGGACTCTCAAGACATAACTCACCTCCTCACGGTTAGAAGAGATGAAGAGGGTAGATAAGGAAGAGAGCAACGTACCTCATAAATGCTGCCCCCAACCACAAATTTCTCACCTGTAACTTGATGTGCAATAATTATGATGACCGGTCTTTGCCTCAGCACAACCAACAGCAGAATGCGGTTCCACTTCGGCTTAATATGCCACATCAGCGAGTTCTCATCATCCAGCATACATCCCATATGTCACCACATAGCTCCCCGGCGCGCCCACACTACCCTGGGCCGCCTAATGTTCAACGCCATTGCCGTATCACTGCCCCACACCTCATGCGAAGCACCAATAGCTATTGCGAAGAACCAATGAAGCGCAATATGAACCAACTCCGATACCAAATTGCAAGGAAAATAAGCAACAGCGAGATGACAATCCCAGATTACACCATCACATTGCAAGCCAAATAGTCACACCGTGTCCAAAGAGCAGCATTGCACCAATAATACACCAATGGAGTTTCGTAGCACTGAAAACCAATGTCCGTGGAGAGCACACTCTCTCCTCTCAGCAAAAGAGTCTAGTTCCCTTACACTCACACTTGGCGCTCAGCGCCCAGCCTACTCCTACACAGCTACTACAGACTACAAAAAGACAATGCAACTGTTGACATCAGCAGCAGCCCGAAGTACTTGAAGATGCCGCCTATGCAGACCATTGCCAATACAAGGTACGTGCCCTCACATCATCATCATCATCATCATCCTTCACCTATCCCCTGACTTCACCCACACCTGTCCTCTCTGTCACCCGAAGACCACCCCTGCGCTTCACTGTAGTCCAAGCCCACCAGCTATGGTGGCTGGGCTATAACGCTGCCCTTAGCAGCGCCCTCCTCCTCTGCACGACCGCACGTGCTGCACCTCGCCTCCCAGCGCTAGCAGCAGCCTACGAGCATAAGCTCGAGCAGCGCTGCCGCCCAGCACGCGAGTGCTTGAATGAGGCAGCTAGTGCCGAACTCTTTCCTTTATGCAAAGAGTTGGCCTGCTCACGCAGCCTGGCTGCCTTGGCCTGGGCCCAGAAGCTTCCGGACGGCCCCAGGAGGCTGCCTGGATGCAGCAGCTACTGSGCTGCTGGGCCTCGTTCGGTTGGGTGCCCAACTGTCTCTGTATGAGGCTACGAATCACGGCCAGGGCCTGCATCCTTTGGAAAGGCCCGGTAGGCCGTGGAAATGTCCTTGTTGCTCAGCCTGTGTTTCTTTCAACCAACTGGCGCGTCGCAACTGCCTGAACCTCAAATTTGAAATTGACAGTCGAAGTCCTTTTGCAAAGAGCCAGGCCCGCCTTCACTTAGGGCGGGCACCTCCGCCTTCACTTAGGGCGGGTAAGGCTGCAGACAGGGCCCCATAGGCCTACCGAGGACCCTGATTCTCGCATTAATCAATCAATCAATCAATCAATCAATCAATCAATACCCAATCGGTCCTGGGTTATCCCCGCGCTTGTGTCAGATCAGACTGTCC
Organism: Chara braunii; assembly: GCA_003427395.1. Classification (NCBI taxonomy): domain Eukaryota; kingdom Viridiplantae; phylum Streptophyta; class Charophyceae; order Charales; family Characeae; genus Chara; species Chara braunii. The sequence goes on along the minus strand of BFEA01000836.1, from coordinate 439,115 downwards.
TGATTGACAAGCGCAGCTCCGATACCAAAACTGACGCACGTCTAGTGGGACAATGCGCAGGGAGCCAATGATCCGCTATGTGATGAAAATGACTGAAATGGACAATGCGAGGTCAGCGCAGCATCAGCAAGCAATGTACATTCCGGATACATACAAGATGGCACAAAATGGCACAACGGAAGATTTAAAGAGAAGATCTGATCTGATCTGATCTGGACTGACCGGACATCCATCACACATCACACATGAGAGAGAGAGAAGGGACCGCAATCATGGAAGAAAGGTCCCTTCCTCACACACATACATGGGGAGATACCACGGATGAGGGATGGGGGAGGGACGAGACGAGGAGGAAGGAGGTGAGGGAGTAGACCAAGATCGCAATAGCGAAGTCCCAAAAAAATAGTCTCTTGCCGAGTGTCCAATCAATGTCTGTCCCAGAAATGTCGCATCAGATCCTGGGCAATGCGCCCAGCATAACCTCTGCCGGAATCCCTACTGATAACCTCTTCCACTCTCAAATTCGAAGAAGAAGATGAGAAAGAGGAGGAAGGAGGGAGAAGAAAGAGAGAGAGAGAGAGAGAGAGAGAGAGAGAGAGAGAGAGAGAGAGAGAAAGAGAGAGAGAGAGAGAGAGAGAGAGAGAGAGGGGGGGGGGGGGAGAGAGAGAGAGAGAGAGAGAGAGAGAGAGAGAGAGAGAGAGAAAGAGAGAGAGAGAGATGGAGGAGGGAGAGAAGAGATGAAGTCCTCCTCGCTATCTCACCTGCAGGTCGCCGTCACCGTACTGACTGTGTCTGTCGTCGTGTGAAGGTACCACGTGGAGCCCAACTATGGCGCCAGGTAAGCTCGTCGACTGCAGGTATGGCCTCCACGACCCCCTATCTCCTCTATGTCCTACTCTCTACTCCGCGGCTTGGCCTTGCATAGCGCAACCTCCAACCAGCAACGTGTCGCTCCAGAAGTGAGCTACTCGAACTGTCCCCTGCCCAGCCGTGGCCCAGCTATTTGTAGCGCTGGGTGGCTGGGCCTACCTGGTACTGTGTGGCCTAGAACGGCCCAGCTGGTCTGGGTCCCTACCGGGCGTCCAGACCTTGCTGCTGATGCAGCATGGCGCAGAAATGCGCCTGGCCTAAAAATGGCCTCCTACCGGTGCACCTGGCCCAAGATGTCGTCTTGGGTCTTGCAGGACTGAAACGACGCCTGTACCTACCGGTTTAGCGCCAAAATGCGCCTGGTCTCGTTTCGGGCCTGCCTCCGGTGTACCCAGTCCCAAGGTCTGGCCTTGGGGCTGCTAGTCCGAAACGGCACCTGAACAGACAAAAATAAGACAGCACACACACAAAAAAAAAGGCAAGTAAAATAAACCTATCTACCTAGTGTGCTGCCTAGGGCCTGGAGGGCGGCCGTGGGCCTCCAGGGCGCGTGCTGGATGGTACGCGGCCTAGGGGGCCCTCAGCAACCATCGGGCCCCTCAAATGGGGCCCGTGTGCAGGTGCAGCATTTAACAGAGAGGGAGGGAGGGAGGGAGGGAAAGATAGTTTGCCACGTCAAGGGGGCAGAGGAGAAATGTTTCTCCCGGATTTATACGTAGAAACATTGGTTGAATGCAATGAATGGTGATTTTCCGACTGTACACATAGGACCGGAATAAGAAGTGATGAAGGGTTGGAAAAGGCAATTATAGTGAAACAAGGAACCAGCGGGCCTAACTCAGTTGACCTGTTGGTTCACCTCGTGTATTGTTGAAATACAGACCTGCGTTCGAATCCAGATGGAAGTAGGTAAATAAATTTTTGAATTACCAAGGGAGGTCATTTCTGCAAGATGAGATGATATTTCATGGTCGTCGCCCCTTTTTTTTAAAAAGAAGGACGACAAAGGAGGGAGAGAAGGGGAAGAGGATTAAATCCTTTGGGGCATCCGTGAAAATTGGAACGATACAAAGAAGACTTGAATGACCCCTGCGCAAGCATGACACTCATAAGTAGAGAAATGGAAGAGGTCCTTGAGGATTAAGAAAATAAAAAAAAAGAAAGGGAAGAAAGATGGAAAAGAGACTTTCTACCAGTCATGATATTTAATAGAACAGAAACGAAAAAAAAAAAAAAAAAAAAGTGGATTCAGAGTAATAGAAAGATTTGGTGGGAGATGAGTACGTAATCCTTGCCTCTCGCCCTAACCATAGGAGGAAAAGACATAAGTGTGGAGAGCTGCATTTTTTAAATTATTAATTACCGTATTTTTGTATATAACGCTGGATTGGCTTCCATCATTTGCTACTCCTCACTTAATGGCCAATTACAGTGGGTGACTGTCGTCTGTGTAGGATCCCAACTTGACAAAACCCCGCGCTTAACTAACAAACAAACAAACCAAAAAAAATAAAAAATAAAAATAAAAAAAATAAAATGGAGTGGACCTATTGTTGATTAAAAGGGCCTTTACCCGATTTAGCCCTTGTTTGACGAATGCAGCATAGAGGGGTCACTCGCCCAGAGCCCCAACTCGTGAAAGCAGATCAAAGGACATGTTCTCTGGGTCAAAAGTCACATCCTAACTAAGTAAAAGTCAATGTCAAAGGTCACAGTTGTGCCCCTGGGCAAACAGTTGCATGTGGGAGTCACATCTGTTCATTCAGGGGATGTGCAAGTCATGTCTGTTCATGCACGAGATGTGACTGTACGTGCAGTATGTGTGTCTGTTCGTGCAGTACGTGTGTCTGTTCGTGCAGAATGTGTGTCTGTTTGAGCAGTAGGTGTGTCTGTCCAAAGGAAGTCAAAAGGATAAAATCCCAGTCACAAATTAAACCAGAAGGAGAGTCTAGATACAGGCTCTTAAGTCCAAAATTCAGGCCGGAAGGCCGCAGCAGCAGCAGACCTTGAAGGAAAAGGTACTGGGACACACTCCACAGAGGCTGGGACTGGGACGGAACCCAAGACAGGCTGAGTTCAGACCTTGCAAGGGGAGGCCAGCACTATAAAGAATGAGGCAGCATCCCCGCAAGGACAGATTCCCATTGGCATTGCTGCGTGGAAGTGTTGAGGCACTTGTGCGCTAGAGTGCAGGGAGGGGCGCTGGTAAGAGAAGCTGCGCCAGAAGGGAGATGAGCTGGGCGCTGGCTGCAGGGAAGCCATAGCTGCGCCAGCCTGAGTTAGTAGAAGCAGTAGAAGGGGTTAATCGTAGGTTTTCAGTGAGAGGCATTCAGAGTAGATTCTCGTAGGCAGGGAGTGTGCATGCATAGTGAGAGAAAGTAACCACGACAGGGATCTTGGGAGAGAAGATACGAAAGAGAGAGAAGACAGGTTGCCAAGTGGGATATGGTTATTAAGTACCTGTGAGCAAAAGAGTGATGCTGGCTGAGCCAGGTTCTGTGATGATGACCTGTCTCTTATACACATCTAGATGTGTATAAGAGACAGCTATAATATGAGCTGCGCTATCTGGTCCCTTTCTCATCTCAACTTTGACTTTGTGTGATGCTATCCTATCTGTGTGATGACGGATGTGCATGCAAATTGAATACTCCAGCAAGAGTGAACAGTCAGGTTCCTCTGTCTCTTATACACATCTAGATGTGTATAAGAGACAGGTGCAAGAGTGAACAGTCAGGTTCCTTGCGAATTGGTATCGGAGCGTGACTCATTGCACTCACTGATTCGCTGGCATGAGTAAGGCCGGCGAGGGAGACATGGTGGCTTGAAGATGCTGGCTATGGTGGTGGTGTAAAGAGAGAGGTGGATTGGGACAGCGGAGAGAGTTAGGCCGAAGAGAAAGGGGCTAATGAGAAACACTTACCTCGCGTGGAGCTTTGGAGTGTGGAGCGACGAGGAGTCTTCATCAACAGCAGCTGCAAAGGAGACAAGAATTCCTTATCCCCTTACCTGGTTGCATGCGTGTGTGTGATACCTCTACCTCTTCTCTCTGGTGGTCACTGCTGCTGCTGTCAGGTCAAGTCACCTGGGGTATAGCCTGCTGGATAAGGATCGAAGAGTCTGATCACGTCATAAGTTAAGGGTGATCAGAACCCTTGTCTGACATCTGCGCTGTAGTTAAAGATAGGAGTACGCTGGGGGGATTGTGACAGATAGCCACGTCAGTTTGCAATCAAGGTATAAGGCATAATCACACTGGCCTGAGATAAGTTGTGAACGAAGCATTGTCCCAGGATCTGACATAGTAAACACTACAGTTTCTCCCTGAGCATGAGGACAGACAAACAGGGTTAGTAAAGAAGATAAAAGAAAAAGAAAACCATTCACAACCAGACGACAGTTAGAACAAACCAGGTGGACTTTTGACTAAGATCAAGTGAAGTATCCGTTCTAATCAGTTTGATATATGAAATTGAACACAGACAGCAACTAAGAAAAACAAGACAGACAAGTAGGATAGGAGAGAAGTTCTTACCTGGTGGGACAGCGGAGGGGTACCTTTGTTGTACCCCATCATGGACGACTACCCCATGCAAGGGTTGTTGGCCCTCTCTGTTCTGATGGGTCCCTTGTTCAGAGTTTTCTTTCCCCTGGGCTTCGGGAGAGTATGCACCTCCCGTATGATGCTGAGATCAGGAAGTGTAAAGCCAGGGCCTGCACCTGCAGAGCAGGCTGAAGTGGATCGCCGTCAGGCAGAGAAGAAAAAAGAAAAAGAAGAAAGGAAAAGACAGAAAGAGGAAGAAATAAAGAAGAAACTACAAATGGAGGAAGATAGAATGAAGAATGAGATGAAAGAAAAGTTAAAGAAAGAATTGAAAGAAGAACTGCAGACAATTGAAGAAGAAAATGAACCTACGGAGGACAGACTCATCAGGCGGCGGGCAGAAAGAGGTGAGGCAAGCCAGACGAGGTGGTGAACTTGATGTCAAACCGCTGGACTGGTACGATCAATATGCATATTCCAGCGATAGGCTTGAGGAAACAAAGGAAGAGAGGGACGTGTTCATCGCAAGACTAGCAACTATTACAGACCAGAAAGAAAGGGACCTTATGCTTGAGGAAAAACTCGCAGAACTGCATAGTAAAATTTTAGCAGCAAAGCGTCAAGAACTTGATGAGAGGAAAATGTTGCAATCAGAGGGTGCAAGGTTGAAAATGAAGTTGCAAGCACAAAAAGATAAACAGGCGGCAACCGAAGAAAAACTTGCCCTTCTGACAGAAACGGTCCTACATACCAAACAAGAGGTAGCAGCAATGAACCGAACTTTGCAAAAAGTAGAAACGCACCAATACGAGTTTGAAGGAGTCTAGAATACCTTTCTGCAGAAGTCCGCCAAATATGTGGATCTGCATATACAATCGTATATTCAGAAACTAGACAATCACATCACACAAACATTTACTCCCGCCGTAATTGATAAGATCATCCGAGGTAGCGGCGCAGGAGGAGGAGGAGGTGGTGATGGAGACGGAGATGGAGGAGATGGAGACAGAAAAGGAAAGAGGGTGCTGCGCGACGATAAAGACACTGACGTAAGAAAAATAAAGGTTAAAGTGTCATGGACTTACACTGGCAAGAAAGAGGAGAGCGTCCTTCATTGAATTGCGGCAGAACCGCATAATCTCAGGGAACATACCTGGGAAGATCTGCAAGTGGGAAAGAAGTGGCAGAACCGCATAATCTCAGGGAACATACCTGGGAAAGACAACCTCCTTCTGACCTTTGAAGAGGGAGGTGTCAAAACTCTTTCCTATGACCAAATAGACTATGGTATTGAGGAAGGACCCAGCAGTCCGGTAGCTCAGGAGGGGAGCTACGAGGCCGTTGCTGCCCGCGGGGGGGGGCGACAAGGACGAGGACGTGGCCGAGGAAGAACAGGCTGCGGACGCGGTGGAAGAGGACCCCGTACCCAGAGGGGTGGTGGCGAAGGTAGCTACTACGTGGGTGGAAGGGGCAATGGTCCCTCGCAAGGTGACCGTAGTTCATATTCTACCTGGGGAAGAGGAAGAGGCGCGTGGTATGGTACGTGGGACAAACCATATCAACCCCGTCCAGGTTTACCCGAAGGCGGGGGAGCCTTGGAAAAAACTGGAAATCACTGAGAAAGTTTGGCAGGAAAGAAAAAACGCTGACCAATGCTTCAAATGTGGTGACCCCAACCACATTGTTCCCTACTGTCCAGACTATAAGATACTAAAAGGGAACAACCAGTAGAGGTTTCAGTTGCCTGTACGGGAACTTCGGATGTAGAAAGAAAGACATCCTCCCATCCGAAGGTTCCTCTGATAGAGACTGAAGAGGAAAACAGTCCTCACCTAGTTAACTGTTTAGAGGTAGTAAGTGTGTGTACCTCTCTAGGTGGATCCCTCGCTGGCATGGGTGATGAGTTGGCCGCTCGTCGCCAAGCCTGAACTGAGATGAAAAAACGAAGAGGACAGTTAATAATTGCAAATCTTGAAGTACATAAAATAAGAGTTGGAGGAATAGTAAATAGTGGATCAACCCGCAACTATATAAGTAAGAAAGGGTTGAAGAAGTTGCATCTCGGGCTAAAGGTTAAGCAGTTAGATGAACCCATAATTAGTAAGTTAGCTAATAGTACTATAACCGTGATGAATATATATGTTGCAGGGTTCAAGATATACTTCTGGCTCGAAGCAGAGGGTAAGGTGGAACGCGTTCTCCACTCTCTGACTCTCTTGGTGGAAGATGATCTCCCTTTTAACATTCTTTTAGGTATGGATTGGGGTGAAGCTACAGACGCAGACATAAAGTTGAGGGACCATGAGTGTAAGCTTCCAAGTCCGCAATGTGGAAAAAAAAAATCCGCCTATTTCATGAATCAGGAAAGGAAAGTTGCTTAGCTCATTGTTGTATGAGTGCCCCCTCGTTCACCCGCCATGTAAGAAAGTATAATTTGTATGACCAAGTTTTTGTTGCAGATGTGCGCCCAGTAAAAGAAGTGAAGCTAAAGAAGAGGCAAAATCCCCTGACGTTAAAAAAATTTAGAAAGAATTCGCAGATGTGGCAGAGGCCCCAAGCGGTGTGGTGGAACTACAAATTAAACATCACATTGAAATTGTACCAGGAAGTTTAATTCCTAAGGGGCCTATCTATAGGATGTCACAAAAAAGTTGGATGAACTGCGAACCCAGCTTGATGAATTGCTGGAAAAGGGGTGGATAAGACCTAGCTCCTTGCCATATGGTGCGCCTGTGCTATTCGTACCAAAGAAAGGTGGCAGGGTACGCATGTGTATAGATTATAGAAGACTTAATGAAATCACTGTAAAGAATGTTGAGCCATTACCGAGGATTGGTGATCTTTTGGATAGAGTTCAGGGTTGATCTGAAGTTTGGCTACCATCACATTGAGGTAGAGTCAGAGGACCAATATAAAACTGCCTTTCGAATAAGGTACGGACACTACGAATTCGTGGTGTTGCCTTTTGGTCTTACTAATGCACCTGCAACCTTCCAAAGAACAATGAATAAACTTTTTCGTGAATGGCTTGACAAATTTGTTGTCGTTTATCTCGATGATATTTTGATTTTTAGTAAAAATTTGAGTGATCATTGTGAACACCTTCGACTTGTGCTAAATAAGTTGCGAGGGACAAAGTTGAAGTTGAACCCTAAGAAGTGTGAATGGGCAAAGCATGAGGTATTGTACCTAGGGCATGTACTTGACGGTGATGGGATTAAACCGGAGGGTACAAAAATTGCAGCAATTTAGGATTGGCCTGACCCCCGCACTTTGACTGAGTTGCGGTCGTTCCTTGGGCTAACCAAATATTATCGGAGGTTCGTTAAACACTTCACGATAATTGTTGCCCCTCTTCGCATATTGCTTAAGAAGGAAACAATTTGGAAGTGGGACTGAGACTGCACAACTTCATTTAAACGTCTAAAGAAATGTCTGATTAACTATCCGGTTTTGAAGGTTGCTGATCCTTCGTTGCCCTTTGTTGTCACAACCGACGCCAGTCAGTACGGGATAGGCGCTGTACTCCAACAAGATGATGGGAATGGATATAGGCATGTGGAGTTCATGTCCCGACGACTACCTAATGAGAAGGTCGCCACTTCTACATATGAAAGAGAGTTGTATGCTCTCCGAGAAGTTCTACATCACTGGTGACACTATCTTTTAGGACGCCACTTCAAGGTGTACTCAGATCATGAGACACTTCGCTGGCTCAAAACGCAGGCCCGGATAACACCTCAGTTGACTAGTTGGGCCGCTGAGATTGATCAGTATGATTTCAAACTTAAGCCAGTCAAGGGTAAGTCTAGCGTTGTTGGTGACGCGCTAAGTCGAAGATCTGATTTCTTCGGTGTCATTGTAACATATTTAGACGTGGGCACCGATCTGGAGGAGAAAATTAGAAATGCGTATTCCACAGATTCTGTTTATGACGCAATGATTAAACGAGTACAAGAAGCGCCACAAGAGTTTCCTAACTATCGTATAACACAGGGATTGTTGTTTGAAAGGACAGATGTGCACGACAGGATTTGTATTCCCGATGTGGAAAAGAACAAAAGTCTGATCTTGGGGGAGTGTCACGACACTGAAGGCCATTTTGGGTGGAAAAAGACTTATACGAATCTTTTGCGTTCCTATACCTGGCCTCGTATGAAACCCGATTGCATTGCGTATGTGCAAGGTTGTCAAGTGTGCCAAAGAAATAAGAGCACCGCTCAACCTCCCCTTGGTCTACTAAAACGTTTGCCAATACCAGCAGGTCCAAGAGACTCTGTGTCCATTGACTTTATGGACACCAAGATAAAAAGTAGGAATGGAAAGACGCAAGTTATGGTCATTGTTAATAGGTTTAGTAAATATAACAGAGTATTCGTGAAAACCAAACAAACGTAGAAAACCAAATAATCTTTATAGACCGGAGAAAACCAAAATTTTTCTACTTATTTTCACTCCGTTGGTGCTACTTTTACACGTTGTATACCGCACATAGTGATGAAAAACATACCAAATAAAGGCTCCTGTTAGGAGAACGTGATTGGTGAGACGGAAGCTTGTTCACGAAGCCTCATTTTTATCACATACAAAAGCAGGTCAACAAGTGATCCCAAAAGCCGCTTGTAGTCGAGAAATGAATTCTTTGCTCTGCTGAAACCGCGCAAATATGACAATTCATTCCACATAACTAGATACCACTTACAAACTTAGAGGAAAGTTAAGAAAACCCAGGCAGGATAAAGATCACTCCAAAATGTATTGCGTTGTACGAAAGCAGGACGTCTTGAAATATGCACCTTTGAAGTCCTGTCATTTAAGCAGCAGAAAACAGATGCAGTTCAGGCATCCCGAATTCCGTTTGTAATTCTATAAAGCAAGTGGCAAAGACACACTAGAAATAACGAAAACAAAGAAGCACTCCGAAAATGTGTGGTCTTGTACTGAAGCCAGACATCTTGACATTTGCGTATTTATAGTTCTATAAATTGGAAAGCAAAAAACCATGTCAGCTTTGGAATTCTCCATTCGGTTTATAGTTCTATAAGCCGTGACGCACAAACATGCGAGAAAAAAAGAAAACAAAGAAGCACTCTGACAATGTGTGCCCTTGTACCGAAGCCAGACATCTTGGCATTTGCGTATTTATAGTCTTATAAATAGGAAAGCAAAAAACCATGTCAGCTTCGGAATTCTTCATTCCGTTTATAGTTCCATAAACCGTGACACACAAACATGCGAGCAAAAAGAAAACAAAGAAGCACTCCGAAAATGTGCGCCCTTGTACCGAAGCCAGACATCTTGACATTTGCGTATATATAGTCCTATAAATTGGAACGCAAAAACTCATCTCAGCTTCAAAATTCTTCATTCCGTTTATAGTTCTATAAACTGTGACGCACAAAGACGAGAGAAAAAGGCGAATGGTGACACTATTTCTATAAACTGAAACGCATAAGGGACAAATCTTTGGAAAATGACCTGAATCACTTTGAAACAAATCTCCACAATTGTTGCTTCTTTAAAAAGAGTGTCTCGCCGATGTTTCTCTGCTGAGGGGAGGGCAGACGCGCGAAACTCGTGAACGACTGCGAAAACCGAATTTGTGAAAACCTAACAAAACCACAAAACCTAACATTTTTTATACAATAAAAAAGTAAAAGTCAAACTGTTATTTTTGACACATAAAAGAGAGCGTTTTTAACTGTTTCCCAAGAAAGGAGGAAAAAAAACAGGCAAAAAGTCTAGCGATTCTCAAAATGTGCAAGAAAATCATTTCCAACAAAGAGCATGTTATATGACTATAAGCCGTTCTCGGTATATTGACAAAAAACATAGCTCAAACAAGACAATCTTTAATGACTACAAGGCGAACCCGAAAGATGTTAAAAAAAACAGTTTCAATGAATACTTATTTATAGAACTATAAACCGTTTTCAGCAGTTTGGTAAAACCCAGATTCTGCGAAATCGAGTTTACAGAACTATAAATTAATATAACTTCATTTTTAAGTTAATTGTAAAACCCTTGTCAAAAAATATATGTTATGTAAAAGAAGAATTAAAACAACTTTTGCCTGAGAGACATCTTCAAATTCCTAGCCAACGATGATTTGAAATTAAAAAATAAAAAAATGCTTAAAAACACCAGATTTTGCGAAATCGAGTTTATAGAACTATAAATTAATATAACTCAATTTTAAAGTTAACTGTAAAACCCTTGTCAAAAAATATATGTTTTGTAAAAGAAGAATTAAAACAACTTTTGTCTGGGGGACATCTTCAAATTCCTCGCCAACGATGATTTAAAATTAAAAAATGAAATTCGTCCATGTATGAGAGAACATATTCAAGCGAATGTATTCGTGAATAGGAGAGCATGTGTGCATGTTTGGGAAACCCCCGAATAGGTTCGTCGTGCTACATACCTTACAGAACTATAAATATGATTTTTTTAGTTAAACAAAATATTGTGATATTTCAGTTCTTGAATTAACGGTGCTTTGCAAGGTACTGATTTTTTGTAAAAAAACTTGCTTCTCTTCTCATCACTTCTAGTGGTTTTAAAAAAGTAGTTTTCTATTATTTTTTTGCGGTTAATTTACTTCACATAAAATTTTGTTCATGTAGGAGGCCTGAAAAAAGTATTATCAGAATCTTAAAAAATTTTCGTGCAAACCTAACAAATTATTTTGTTAGGTTTTCACGAATTCTGTGTTATATGTTGTATTCGTAGCATTGTCAGCGGAAGCGAAGACAAAATTAGTAATCCGGGAATTCTTTAACCATTGGGTAAAAGATTATGGACATCCCTTAACGATTGTGAGTGACAGAGAATCACGGTTCACGAGTGAACAGTGGCAGCAACTAATGAACGTCTATGGCTCCAAGTTGACTATGTCATCAAGTAGGCACCCTGACACAAATAGCCAGACTGGGCAAATGAACAAGATTTTGCGGCACACTTTGCGTATGTACATACGTCCCGACCAAATTGATTGGGACGAACATTTGCCCAAAGTTGCTAGTGCCTATAACAACTTTGTTCACCTGTTTACATGTAGGACTCTGATGGAACTGCATTTGGGATGACGACCACGTAGGCCCATTGATCGCCTGAATTCGGACCAAGTACATAAACTTCCATTAGGTACAAGTGAATTTGCGATATAGTATCAGAAAGATATTGAGAAAGTGAAGGAAAATATAGTAAAGGCACAACATCAGATGATAGAACAGACAAATAAGCACATAAGGCCTTCTTAATTTCTTGTAGGTGATCTGGTATGGGTGAAGTCTAAGGAATTTGTTCCTGAAGAAAACATCTCTCAGAAATTATTACCCGCCTACAGAGGACCTTCGCAAGTTCTTGATGTAATTGGGGATGTGGATGGACCTTCTTATGTGATTGAAATTCCTCTACATTTGGATACGTATCCTGTATTTCACGCCTCAAAACTCTTGCCTTGCGTGACAAATAAGTTGTTTCCCAGTCGCAGATCAGCGATACCACCTAGTATGGATGGGAAATATGACGTGGATAAAATTGTTGCTGAAAGCATTTTCCAAACTGGACGCAGGGGCAGACCCCAGCGACAATATAAAGTAAGATTCGCATATCAGGACTCAAGTGAAGATCGCTGGTTCAAAAGAGACGAACTAATTGAGTCCGCGCCTCATATTGTATCTGCTTATGAAAGAGCTAAAAGGGGAATAAGTATTATAGATAGATGAAGGTTTTCTCAGGGGACCTCGAAACTAGGTCCGCGAGAGTAAAAGGGCCTTAACCCGATTCAACCTCTGTTTGACGAATGCAGCATAGAGGGGTCACTCGCCCAGAGCCCCAACTCGTGAAAGCAGATCAAATGACATGTTCTCTGGGTCAAAAGTCACATCCTAACTAAGTCAAAGTCAATGTCAAAGGTCACAGTTGTGCCCCTGGGCGAACAGTTGCATATGGGAGTCACATCTGTTCATCCAGGGGATGTGCAAGTCACATCTGTTTATGCAAGAGATGTGTCTGTACAGACTGTACGTGCAATATGTGTGTCTGTTCGTGCTGTATGGGTGTCTGTTCGTGCAGAATGTGTGTCTGTTCGAGTAGTAGGTGTGTCTGTCCAAAGGAAGTCAAAAGGATAAAATCCCAGTCACGAATTAAGCCAGAAGGAGAGTCTAGATACAGGCTCTAAATCCAAAATTCAGGCCTGAAGGCCGCAGCAGCAGCAGACCTTGAAGGAAAAGGTACTGGGACACACTCCACAGAGGCTGGGACTGGGACGGGATCCAAGACAGGCTGAGTTCAGACCTCGCAAGGGCAGGCCAGCACTATAAAGAATGAGGCAGCCTCCCCACAAGGACAGATTCCCATTGGCATTGCTGTGTGGAAGTGCTGAGGCACTTGTGCGCTAGAGTGCAGGGAGGGGCGCTGGCAGGAGAAGCTGCGCCAGAAGGGAGATGAGCTGGGCGCTGGCTGCAGGGAAGCCATAGCTGCGCCAGCCTGAGTTAGTAGAAGCAGTACAAGGGGTTAATAGTAGCTTTTCAGTGAGAGGCATTCAGAGTAGATTCTCGTAGGCAGGGAGTGTGCATGCATAGTGACAGAAGGGAACCACGACAGGGATCTTGAGAGAGAAGATACGAAAGAGAGAGAAGACAGGTTGCCAAGTGGGATATGGTGATTACTTACCTGTGAGCAAAAGAGTGATGCTGGCTGAGCCAGGTTCTGTGATGATGACTGAGTGAAGAAGWCTTACATTTTGTTGGCGCTGAACWCTTGAACTCGAGATACTCTTGTTTAATGTGGATTCTATAATATGAGCTGCGCTATCTGGTYCCTWTCTCATCTCAACTTTGACTTTGTGTGATGCTATCCTATCTGTGTGATGACGGATGTGCATGCAAATTGAATACTCCAGCAAGAGTGAACAGTCAGGTTCCTTGCATGATTTGAAAAAAAAAAAAAAAAAAAAGAGAGACCCACACACCCAGTACAGTCACTGTGTATATATACCTATAGAGTCGTTCGTATACCTAAAGAGCCGTTCGTTGTCGGGACTCTTTTCCGAGACCATGCATGGTGAGCCCGCCGCCATAGCCGCCTTCTCCTCCGAGCTTGCAACCTTTCTGGCCATAGCCATGAATGATCCATGTCCCCTTGCAACGGTCTCCTCGACTACCCCCTCCTCCTCCTGCTCTTAAAACGGTCAGGGGCACTCTTCCACTGAAACACCAGTCCGGTAAATAGGCCCTGGCCGCACTGCAGTGGAAATGAAAACAAAACCAATGCATCTTGCCCCTGAATATCGAACAATCCATTGGTACCCGATGCACTTTGCTACCTTCCCTGAAAACGAAACGAATGCACCTTCCCACCAAGAATGGAACAATTCGTTCATCCGTTTACCACATTTGTGGACAGCCGCTTTCCTTCTTTTGTTTTCTGTATCGTGTGCCTTGTCGCCAGGCCTATGGTTACAAACAGTCAGGTTGGTGAATGAGCTCGGCACTCTATCACCTTACATTTGGGGTTTGGTCCCCACCTCATTAGTAGCCGGATTTGTAATATATAAAAGCCTAGCATCTTACAAGCATCTTTAAATACGGGACGCTGGGCCCGGTTCCCAGCACGTGTTGCTCCCCACGAATAGATTGGAGCTCTTTGTAAAAAAAAAAAAAAAAAAAAAAAAGAAAAGAGGAAAGATAATCCCCCCAATGCATATGTAGGTTGTCTTTTGCACATTTCCGCGAGCTGTGGGGTCATGCCCATTGCCCATAGATAGAGAAATGGTTCCCGGGGCAACAGAACAGCCAGCAGGCATCTGGCGTGCATGTGTGGGATGCACCCTCAGCATTTTTTCTGCCGTGCATGTGTGGGATGCACCCTCTACTTGCCAGGGCCTCTGTACTGGAGGTTTGACACTGGTGATGATGCCTGTGCAAAGAGAGATTGAAGTTCCTCCCAACAACTACTCACTACTCTACCCCACAGGAGGAGTATGCCTGATCCTAGTAAATCAACTGAGATGTGGGATGGGCCATACTGCCACTGGGTAGAAGGGTTTGCAGAAGGTTCTGAAGGCTTTTTCGCAATAAGCTTATGGGTCCGCGCACTCCCTCCTTTACAGAGTGATTGTCGGTTAGACCTGGTGTCCACTGCCTGCGGAAGTCTCTTTCCCGTTTTCCAGGAAGGTTGTTCACACACTGAAACTATGTTCTTTGTTCTTCCCCCTTCTCCCCCTCCTGTTTGAATTCATTAACATGAGGAAAAACATGTTCCCCACAAGTCACACAGTCATCACATGCGGCAAACTTTAAGACTGGGCGTACCCTCGTCCTCATCCAAGCTGGGCTGCACCCCCAAGCCCCAACCGCAAGTTCTTTTCCCCCTCAGTCTGAAAGTCTCAATTCTTTAAAGCCAACCAATTCAATCCCCTGACAGGAGGGGGGGCTGCACCTGACCTGCATTTTGTTTTAATTACAATATATTAGGGGGAAACCCATGCCAGCCACATCCATGTTTTCATGGTGCCTAAGACGGAACATGCAGGGGGGGCTGCACCTAACCTGCAGTTGGGCAATACCGGCCAGGGGTCGGCCTATAGGGTAAGGGAGCATGCCAAATCGACCAATCACTGCACCTCTCCTCTGGTCCCAACAGCTGATACCTGTTCTCCAAGGGAACAGAATGAATACTACTACCCACCCACCCACCAGATCTCAAATCTCTTCCAAAATCTGAATTCATCTTGTAGCAACCATGGGCCATGGCCCCACTAGCAAGACTATTAGCCGGAATCTGGACGTCTTTGTGGAGAGGTGCGAAAAATCCCTGTCGAAACTGGATTATACATCTCTGCAAAAAGCACATCTAAAGATTCATAACTTAAGACTAAGACGAGGCCCTCAAAATGGGAAAATCACAAAATCTGGCCACTGTTTTTGTGATTCTGCAATTCTGAGGGCCTTGTCTGAGTATGCCCTTAATCCATCCTTTGGGGTAGTGGGTAGTGTGTAGTGGGCCCCCGTTGCTGGTCAAGAGCAACCCCCTCTTGTGAAAACCTCAATAATTTTTTTGCTTTGGAAAAAAAAATCAATAGATATATTCTTAACCATCACATTCAGAGAACCTGTCCAGTTTACTGACCTACTCTCAGACTCACAGTAGGAAATCTTGAGCTGTGAATGTGGCCTCCAGCATCAGCCCCCTAGCAATGTGTCTACAATGTCTTTCTGGCCAAATACAAAGCAGTCAGCATTTGCTAGGGTTTGTATGCTTGGTGAGGGCTCTCTCACCATTTTTTAGGACTTCCGACATCCACAGTTTTTTTCGTTTTTTGCCTGAAAACTTTTGAAATGCGGCGAGTCCCACATGCGCGCGGGGAAGTTGTAGTTTACTTCGGGGTGCAACTGTCTTCGCGGCAGGAAAAGAAAATCCAAAATGATATTTCAGTTGCCTGTGCAGAGAGAGAGAGAGAGAGAGAGAGAGAGAGAGAGAGAGAGAGAGAGAGAGAACGCCGACGATGACGGGGAAGGCAAGCGCGAAGAGCACTGCGTCAGCCGCCAGCAGTGCCGGTCCCGTGAACGTGACCGGCCGGTCACCGGGGCAAAAATCCGTGAACCGTTCACGGGTTTTCTGCCCACCTGGGCGTCGGGATCGGGGCGGGAGGGGGGTGGTGCGGGGGCCTTCTACACCCCCGTGCCTTCAAATCAAAAAAAAAAACAAAAACAAAAAAAACAGATCATGTGTCTTAGAAAAAAAATAAAAAATAAAAAATTGTGGTGTGGAGTTGGGTGGGGTGTTGGCGCAGGGCCCTGCGGGTGGGGTGTTGGCGCAGGGCCCTGCGGTAAACAAGGCCCGACCGTTTTTTTTTTTTTTTTTTTTTTTGAAGTATGCCGCTGGCAGCCTGCCGCAGCTCATGATGTCATCATAATATCAACATAGTTTTTTTTTTTTGGCCCAGAGCAGCCTGCAAATGCCCAAGTTTTTTTTTTTTGGCCCAGAGCAGCCTGCAAATGCCCAACACGGCCGATGAAAGCCATGCCTAACACAGCCAAACTTGATTTTTATTTTTCAATGAAATTAAAAAAATATATTCCGATCGAAAAAAAAAAAAACAATATATGGGCAGGTGCCCCTTGACATGGAATCAGCAGCAGCAGTGATTGGGCCCGGATACCAAGCCCGGCATAGGCATACCCCCAGCAGCCACGTCCTGAGAAGGACAGCGACCGTCCACGTGTACGCAGTCTATTAGCTGCTGACTGTTCCATTTCGATGCCTCAGTTGGCCTGATCAGTCTTTCCCCCCTGATGACTCTGTGACGAGGTTTTTTTTTTTTTTTTTTTTTTTTTTTTTTCTCCCGTTGATCAATTCTGTCTAAAGATAAATTTAGCCTCCCAAGAATCGTTTCTTTTTTTTTTTTTTCCGGGTCCTCCGTCAATATTTTCCAATCGTCAGGCCCGCCACTTCCAATCGTCAGCCCCGCCACTTCCAATCGTCAGCCCCACCCATCAGACAGATAGAGTGTCGTGTCTAGATGCAAGCCTGCACAATGCACGTTGACTATGACACAACGGAAAACGGAAACAAGCAATTTGAAATTCTCGAAATCCGAATGAAATGGATGTTCACTCTTCCACCGCATGAGCAGGGAAGAGCACGGAATAATTTCCCTTTTCCTTCTTTTCCTGCTCGTTCTCTTGTTCCCAGTCCTTCCCCTTTCCACTCCGAACTTTTCTCCCTCTCTTTGCGAGAACCACTCACGAGGTACTCTCTCTCTCTCTCTCTCTCTCTCTCGCTCTCTCTCTACCCAAAACGCGCGAACAGGAAGATATCGTCCGCGCATACTCTGTCCTCCTTCCTCACAGCGCTGCCCATTGAAGTGCCCACCGCAGCGGGATGATCGGTTACAGCCGCTATTGACCACCAGTCGAGTCTATGCCCAAGATGATGATGATGATACTGGGGGTCCAATTAAGGATGGCCTCTGTTCCGAACCCACTGGTCTGTTAGAGTCGATTGCAGCCTCGATACGAAATGCAGGTTCTCAAGCATCCGCCGCGTAGACGCATTTTTCCCGTCATGCTCCCTGCAGAACGACGAAGCTAACACCGAATAAGACACGATAAAACTTCGTGAAAAGAAAGTGACCGACCGTGTAGTAGCTTGGATTTGTGATGGAAATGTTGTCAGATGCATCCATCCAAAGGACCAGCAAAGGCTGCAGTAGCTTGTAATTGAAAAACATAATCGTATGAAGGAGGGGGGGGCGGGGGTTGGGGGGGAACAGAACATTAGCATGGCTCCCGCACATTCCTTTCTTCTTTTCTCGAATTATGTGTGTCACCCGTTTCTTTTTTTTTTGCGCAGCGATCAATGACATGCTATTCTTCTCGATATCGTTCCAATTTTAACAAAAGAAAAGTGTGCCGTTGGACATCATCCCAGAAAATACGAACATCCGCCATTCTACCCTTCGCTGGGATGATGTCCAACACGAATGCAATGTAGGACATTAACCATTAAAATTCGACCAGCCGTTAAATTGGAGAAGCCGTTAGCATCGAAAAAACAAACAATACAGAGAAGATTAATGCCACCCCTGCGCAAGGACGACAAACGTAAATAGAGAAATGGTCCAAATTAAGAGAGGGGGGGGGCGGGGAAGAGGGGGGAAAGAACATCCGTTAAAATTGGAGCATCCCTTTAACATTGGAACGATACGGAGAAGATTAGCATGACCCCTGCTCCTGGGCATTCTAGGGTGATTGGCACAACTCCAACCAGGATTTTTTGCAGGGTAGTAGGTATTTTTAGCCTCTCCATGTGAACGGTCTGAAAAAAGCTCGAAAATGACTCTCACATCTCCGCAAGAGAAGGTCCAAACTGAAAGAAAAAGCAGATAAAATAAAATCAAAAAGGAAAACGAGAAAGAAGAGCCGAGCAGCAGTTTGCAAGAAAAAAAAATTGCGCTGAGGGTAAGAAACCCCGCCCACATCTGTCAGGGCGGGAGAAAGGATGCCCTGCGTCCTTTCCACGAGCGCGACGGGCTGGCGCCTGGAGAGACGCCGTGGAACCGGAGCTTGGCTGACTCAGACGAGGAGCCACAGCCATAACCACGAAGCTTGTGTGGCTCTGGCTCTGTGTTGACTAAGCTGCGGTGGATGCTGCTGGACGAACATCTCCACGTCCTGCCAACCGTCTGGCTGCGCGGCAGAGCGGGATCGTGACGAGTGATCGAGCCCATCCCACGAACATGAGCATGCCCTGACGAGTAACAGGGTCAGCGGCGGGAGAAGGGTGTGGCAAATATCAAGTGGATCCCAAGCTGGCGCGCATCTCCTTGTGTGCGCGGCATCCTTGTGATGAGCGACTAGTGCGCACTCGCGAAACGTGCATGTGATGCATGTCCGGACGTGCATGTGATGCATGTCCGGATGCTTCAGTTGACCAACGTGAATTCAAGACAGGCTCGGGTTCAACCTCGACGATGAAGTTCTCTCCATAATATCCTTGCTGCTGTCACGACTAACAGGGGGAGCTGGACGACAGATCAGCGAGCAACAATGAGAAGGGAGAAATGGCGGGACAGGAACAGGAGCGGGTTGCGTTGGCAGCAACATGCCAGGAGGGAATCCACGCGAGCAGAAAAGGAAACTTGGGGTGAGAGGCGGAGTGCGGGAGGTCGAAGACAGGTACGTTATCATCTTGCATCATAAGCATTTAACTTCGACCTCAGGCATTCGCAATCGGGCGAAGACGGCTGATGAAAGGCGCTTCAAGGTGTAAAATAGATTCAAGGCTTTTGAGAGTGCTCCGCCACGGGACAGTGTGACAGCCATGGGGGCAAAAAAGTGGTTAAACACACGTGTCACATTCGGAAAATCCGTAACCTGAACGAGGGGGGACCACGGTCCGCTTCAAGCAGTTCAAGAAGCTGTGGAGTCGACGCAGTCTGGTGAAAAGCGGGGAAGAGAAGGGGAACGAGGAGTGTATGACCCAGGAAGCCAAGGACAGTGATTATGACGGCGCAACGGGGGACGATGAGCTTAATAGGAGAGGAGGGCAGAACGATCAGAATGACACGAGAGGAGGGGAGAAAGAGAGGCTGTGTGCTTAATGTGGTCGACAACGAGAATGAAACTGTGTGCTTGGCCAGTGTCCTAATCCTTTCGCCCTCTGCCATGCAAAGCCTCAGCATCAAGATCCAGAAACCTGCATGCACAGTGTCACGCGCTAGCGAAGGAGAAGATCGTTAGGATCAACAATGGCATCGTACAGAAGGACGATAAGAATGTGGGTAGCACCCATGAAAGTGCCGCAGGAGTTAACGAAGGCGACAGTCGGGTACGTGGAGATACGGAAGCTGGTATGGAAGAATATGGCGATATAGAAAGTTGTGGTGGGGGGAAAAACGACCGAACGAAGGATGATGATAACGTAGAACATGGCGACATACATGATGGAAAAGAGAGAGATATAGACTGTGAAGAATTTGGAGGCACGGACATATCTGGAAAGAGGCAAGGGACGAGAAGAGTGTTGAAGCTAAGAGTAATGATGCTGGCGAGGAAAGAGGAACAAAGCATTAGAGATGGCAAGACCGGCCGTGAACTCCAGGGCGTTGATGCTGCCCACCTTACTGACATATCTCCGCACATATCGGGACATGGCGGCAGCAAGGCCGTTTCCTTCATCATCGGAAAAAGGTGACACTTGGGGACATCCGTTAAACTTGGACCGATACAGAGAAAAAAAATCAGTGCGCACTGAGGAAAACTCTGAAGAGGACGTGGAATTGGAAGGCCCCCGGGG